>CM040400.1:83269791-83436659 GCA_022702515.1 Ilyophis sp. 1 JC-2022 | reverse complement strand
CTCACCGCACAGTATACTGTACATGGCCACATAACCCTGGGTCACACAGTATACTGTACATGGCCACATAACCCTGGGTCTCACCGCACAGTATACTGTACATGGCCACATAACCCTGGGTCACACAGCACAGTATACTGTACATGGCCACATAACCCTGGGTCACACCGCACAGTATACTGTACATGGCCACATAACCCTGGGTCACACCGCACAGTATACTGTACATGGCCACATAACCCTGGGTCTCACCGCACAGTATACTGTACATGGCCACATAACCCTGGGTTGCACAGCACAGTATACTGTACATGGCCACATAACCCTGGGTCTCACAGCACAGTATACTGTACATGGCCACATAACCCTGGGTCACACAGTATACTGTACATGGCCACATAACCCTGGGTCACACAGTATACTGTACATGGCCACATAACCCTGGGTCGCACAGTATACTGTACATGGCCACATAACCCTGGGTCACACAGTATACTGTACATGGCCACATAACCCTGGGCCACACAGTATACTGTACATGGCCACATAACCCTGGGTCACACAGTATACTGTACATGGCCACATAACCCTGGGTCTCACCGCACAGTATACTGTACATGGCCACATAACCCTGGGTCTCACCGCACAGTATACTGTACATGGCCACATAACCCTGGGTTGCACAGCACAGTATACTGAACATGGCCACATAACCCTGGGTCACACAGCACAGTATACTGTACATGGCCACATAACCCTGGGTCACACAGCACAGTATACTGTACATGGCCACATAACCCTGGGTTGCACAGCACAGTATACTGTACATGGCCACATAACCCTGGGTCACACAGCACAGTATACTGTAGATGGCCACATAACCCTGGGTCACACCGCACAGTATACTGTACATGGCCACATAACCCTGGGTCACACAGCACAGTATACTGTACATGGCCACATAACCCTGGGTTGCACCGCATAGTATACTGTACATGGCCACATAACCCTGGGTCACACCGCACAGTATACTGTACATGGCCACATAACCCTGGGTCTCACAGCACAGTATACTGTACATGGCCACATAACCCTGGGTCACACAGTATACTGTACATGGCCACATAACCCTGGGTCACACCGCACAGTGTACTGTACATGGCCACATAACCCTGGGTCAAACCGCACAGTATACTGTACATGGCCACATAACCCTGGGTCACACCGCACAGTATACTGTACATGGCCACATAACCCTGGGTCACACAGTATACTGTACATGGCCACATAACCCTGGGTCACACAGCATACTGTACATGGCCACATAACCCTGGGTCACACAGTATACTGTACATGGCCACATAACCCTGGGTCTCACCGCACAGTATACTGTACATGGCCACATAACCCTGGGTCTCACAGTATACTGTACATGGCCACATAACCCTGGGTCACACAGTATACTGTACATGGCCACATAACCCTGGGTCTCACCGCACAGTATACTGTACATGGCCACATAACCCTGGGTCACACAGTATACTGTACATGGCCACATAACCCTGGGTCTCACCGCACAGTATACTGTACATGGCCACATAACCCTGGGTCACACAGCACAGTATACTGTACATGGCCACATAACCCTGGGTCACACCGCACAGTATACTGTACATGGCCACATAACCCTGGGTCACACCGCACAGTATACTGTACATGGCCACATAACCCTGGGTCACACAGCACAGTATACTGTACATGGCCACATAACCCTGGGTTGCACAGCACAGTATACTGTACATGGCCACATAACCCTGGGTTGCACCGCATAGTATACTGTACATGGCCACATAACCCTGGGTCTCACAGCACAGTATACTGTACATGGCCACATAACCCTGGGTCACACAGTATACTGTACATGGCCACATAACCCTGGGTCACACAGTATACTGTACATGGCCACATAACCCTGGGTCACACCGCACAGTATACTGTACATGGCCACATAATCCTGGGTCACACAGTATACTGTACATGGCCACATAACCCTGGGTCACACAGTATACTGTACATGGCCACATAACCCTGGGTCTCACCGCACAGTATACTGTACATGGCCACATAACCCTGGGTCACACCGCACAGTATACTGTACATGGCCACATAACCCTGGGTCTCACCGCACAGTATACTGTACATGGCCACATAACCCTGGGTTGCACAGCACAGTATACTGTACATGGCCACATAACCCTGGGTCTCACAGCACAGTATACTGTACATGGCCACATAACCCTGGGTCTCACAGTATACTGTACATGGCCACATAACCCTGGGTCACACAGTATACTGTACATGGCCACATAACCCTGGGTCGCACAGTATACTGTACATGGCCACATAACCCTGGGTCACACAGTATACTGTACATGGCCACATAACCCTGGGCCACACAGTATACTGTACATGGCCACATAACCCTGGGTCACACAGTATACTGTACATGGCCACATAACCCTGGGTCTCACCGCACAGTATACTGTACATGGCCACATAACCCTGGGTCTCACCGCACAGTATACTGTACATGGCCACATAACCCTGGGTTGCACAGCACAGTATACTGAACATGGCCACATAACCCTGGGTCACACAGCACAGTATACTGTACATGGCCACATAACCCTGGGTCACACAGCACAGTATACTGTACATGGCCACATAACCCTGGGTTGCACAGCACAGTATACTGTACATGGCCAAATAACCCTGGGTCACACAGCACAGTATACTGTAGATGGCCACATAACCCTGGGTCACACCGCACAGTATACTGTACATGGCCACATAACCCTGGGTCACACAGCACAGTATACTGTACATGGCCACATAACCCTGGGTTGCACCGCATAGTATACTGTACATGGCCACATAACCCTGGGTCACACCGCACAGTATACTGTACATGGCCACATAACCCTGGGTCTCACAGCACAGTATACTGTACATGGCCACATAACCCTGGGTCACACAGTATACTGTACATGGCCACATAACCCTGGGTCACACCGCACAGTATACTGTACATGGCCACATAACCCTGGGTCACACCGCACAGTATACTGTACATGGCCACATAACCCTGGGTCACACCGCACAGTATACTGTACATGGCCACATAACCCTGGGTCTCACCGCACAGTATACTGTACATGGCCACATAACCCTGGGTTGCACAGCACAGTATACTGTACATGGCCACATAACCCTGGGTCTCACAGCACAGTATACTGTACATGGCCACATAACCCTGGGTCACACAGTATACTGTACATGGCCACATAACCCTGGGTCACACAGTATACTGTACATGGCCACATAACCCTGGGTCACACAGTATACTGTACATGGCCACATAACCCTGGGTCGCACAGTATACTGTACATGGCCACATAACCCTGGGTCACACAGTATACTGTACATGGCCACATAACCCTGGGCCACACAGTATACTGTACATGGCCACATAACCCTGGGTCACACAGTATACTGTACATGGCCACATAACCCTGGGTCTCACCGCACAGTATACTGTACATGGCCACATAACCCTGGGTTGCACAGCACAGTATACTGTACATGGCCACATAACCCTGGGTTGCACAGCACAGTATACTGTACATGGCCACATAACCCTGGGCTGCACAGCACAGTATACTGTACATGGCCACATAACCCTGGGTTGCACCGCATAGTATACTGTACATGGCCACATAACCCTGGGTCTCACAGCACAGTATACTGTACATGGCCACATAACCCTGGGTCACACAGTATACTGTACATGGCCACATAACCCTGGGTCACACAGTATACTGTACATGGCCACATAACCCTGGGTCGCACAGTATACTGTACATGGCCACATAACCCTGGGTCACACAGTATACTGTACATGGCCACATAACCCTGGGCCACACAGTATACTGTACATGGCCACATAACCCTGGGTCTCACAGCACAGTATACTGTACATGGCCACATAACCCTGGGTCACACAGTATACTGTACATGGCCACATAACCCTGGGTCTCACAGTATACTGTACATGGCCACATAACCCTGGGTCACACAGCACAGTATACTGTACATGGCCACATAGCCCTGGGTCACACAGTATACTGTACATGGCCACATAACCCTGGGTCTCACCGCACAGTATACTGTACATGGCCACATAACCCTGGGTCACACAGTATACTGTACATGGCCACATAACCCTGGGTCACACAGTATACTGTACATAGCCACATAACCCTGGGTCTCACAGTATACTGTACATGGCCACATAACCCTGGGTCACACAGCACAGTATACTGTACATGGCCACATAACCCTGGGTCACACAGTATACTGTACATGGCCACATAACCCTGGGTCTCACAGTATACTGTACATGGCCACATAACCCTGGGTCACACAGTATACTGTACATGGCCACATAACCCTGGGTCGCACAGTATACTGTACATGGCCACATAACCCTGGGTCGCACAGTATACTGTACATGGCCACATAACCCTGGGTCACACAGTATACTGTACATGGCCACATAGCCCTGGGTCGCACCGCACAGTATACTGTACATGGCCACATAACCCTGGGTCTCACAGTATACTGTACATGGCCACATAACCCTGGGTCACACAGTATACTGTACATGGCCACATTACCCTGGGTCGCACAGTATACTGTACATGGCCACATAACCCTGGGTCACACAGTATACTGTACATGGCCACATAACCCTGGGTCACACAGTATACTGTACATGGCCACATAACCCTGGGTCACACAGCACAGTATACTGTACATGGCCACATAACCCTGGGTCACACAGTATACTGTACATGGCCACATAACCCTGGGTCACACCGCACAGTATACTGTACATGGCCACATAACCCTGGGTCACACAGTATACTGTACATGGCCACATAACCCTGGGTCTCACCGCACAGTATACTGTACATGGCCACATAACCCTGGGTCACACAGTATACTGTACATGGCCACATAACCCTGGGTCTCACAGTATACTGTACATGGCCACATAACCCTGGGTCACACAGCACAGTATACTGTACATGGCCACATAACCCTGGGTCACACAGTATACTGTACATGGCCACATAACCCTGGGTCTCACAGTATACTGTACATGGCCACATAACCCTGGGTCGCACAGTATACTGTACATGGCCACATAACCCTGGGTCGCACAGTATACTGTACATGGCCACATAACCCTGGGTCGCACAGTATACTGTACATGGCCACATAACCCTGGGTCACACAGTATACTGTACATGGCCACATAGCCCTGGGTCGCACCGCACAGTATACTGTACATGGCCACATAACCCTGGGTCACACAGTATACTGTACATGGCCACATAACCCTGGGTCACACAGTATACTGTACATGGCCACATAACCCTGGGTCACACCGCACAGTATACTGTACATGGCCACATAACCCTGGGTCTCACAGCACAGTATACTGTACATGGCCACATAACCCTGGGTCTCACAGTATACTGTACATGGCCACATAACCCTGGGTCTCACAGCACAGTATTCTGTACATGGCCACATAACCCTGGGTCTCACAGTATACTGTACATGGCCACATAACCCTGGGTCTCACAGCACAGTATACTATACATGGCCACATAACCCTGGGTCACACAGCACAGTATACTGTACATGGCCACATAGCCCTGGGTCGCACCGCACAGTATACTGTACATGGCCACATAACCCTGGGTCACACTGTATACTGTACATGGCCACATAACCCTGGGTCACACAGTATACTGTACATGGCCACATAACCCTGGGTCACACCGCACAGTATACTGTACATGGCCACATAACCCTGGGTCTCACAGCACAGTATACTGTACATGGCCACATAACCCTGGGTCTCACAGTATACTGTACATGGCCACATAACCCTGGGTCTCACAGCACAGTATTCTGTACATGGCCACATAACCCTGGGTCTCACAGTATACTGTACATGGCCACATAACCCTGGGTCTCACAGCACAGTATACTATACATGGCCACATAACCCTGGGTCACACAGCACAGTATACTGTACATGGCCACATAACCCTGGGTCTCACAGTATACTGTACATGGCCACATAACGCTGGGTCACACAGTATACTGTACATGGCCACATAACCCTGGGTCACACAGTATACTGTACATGGCCACATAACCCTGGGTCACACAGTATACTGTACATGGCCACATAACCCTGGGTCTCACAGTATACTGTACATGGCCACATAACCCTGGGTCGCATCGCACAGTATACTGTACATGGCCACATAACCCTGGGTCACACAGTATACTGTACATGGCCACATAACCCTGGGTCACACAGTATACTGTACATGGCCACATAACCCTGGGTCACACAGTATACTGTACATGGCCACATAACCCTGGGTCACACAGTATACTGTACATGGCCACATAACCCTGGGTCACACAGTATACTGTACATGGCCACATAACCCTGGGTCGCACAGTATACTGTACATGGCCACATAGCCCTGGGTCGCATCGCACAGTATACTGTACATGGCCACATAACCCTGGGTCTCACAGTATACTGTACATGGCCACATAACCCTGGGTCACACAGTATACTGTACATGGCCACATAACCCTGGGTCGCACAGTATACTGTACATGGCCACATAACCCTGGGTCACACAGTATACTGTACATGGCCACATAACCCTGGGTCTCACAGCACAGTATACTATACATGGCCACATAACCCTGGGTCACACAGCACAGTATACTGTACATGGCCACATAGCCCTGGGTCGCACCGCACAGTATACTGTACATGGCCACATAACCCTGGGTCACACTGTATACTGTACATGGCCACATAACCCTGGGTCACACAGTATACTGTACATGGCCACATAACCCTGGGTCACACCGCACAGTATACTGTACATGGCCACATAACCCTGGGTCTCACAGCACAGTATACTGTACATGGCCACATAACCCTGGGTCTCACAGTATACTGTACATGGCCACATAACCCTGGGTCTCACAGCACAGTATTCTGTACATGGCCACATAACCCTGGGTCTCACAGTATACTGTACATGGCCACATAACCCTGGGTCTCACAGCACAGTATACTATACATGGCCACATAACCCTGGGTCACACAGCACAGTATACTGTACATGGCCACATAACCCTGGGTCTCACAGTATACTGTACATGGCCACATAACGCTGGGTCACACAGTATACTGTACATGGCCACATAACCCTGGGTCACACAGTATACTGTACATGGCCACATAACCCTGGGTCACACAGTATACTGTACATGGCCACATAACCCTGGGTCTCACAGTATACTGTACATGGCCACATAACCCTGGGTCGCATCGCACAGTATACTGTACATGGCCACATAACCCTGGGTCACACAGTATACTGTACATGGCCACATAACCCTGGGTCACACAGTATACTGTACATGGCCACATAACCCTGGGTCTCACAGCACAGTATACTGTACATGGCCACATAACCCTGGGTCACACAGTATACTGTACATGGCCACATAACCCTGGGTCACACAGTATACTGTACATGGCCACATAACCCTGGGTCACACAGTATACTGTACATGGCCACATAACCCTGGGTCGCACAGTATACTGTACATGGCCACATAGCCCTGGGTCGCATCGCACAGTATACTGTACATGGCCACATAACCCTGGGTCTCACAGTATACTGTACATGGCCACATAACCCTGGGTCACACAGTATACTGTACATGGCCACATAACCCTGGGTCGCACAGTATACTGTACATGGCCACATAACCCTGGGTCACACAGTATACTGTACATGGCCACATAACCCTGGGTCACACAGTATACTGTACATGGCCACATAACCCTGGGTCACACAGCACAGTATACTGTACATGGCCACATAACCCTGGGTCACACCGCACAGTATACTGTACATGGCCACATAACCCTGGGTCACACAGTATACTGTACATGGCCACATAACCCTGGGTCTCACCGCACAGTATACTGTACATGGCCACATAACCCTGGGTCACACAGTATACTGTACATGGCCACATAACCCTGGGTCTCACAGTATACTGTACATGGCCACATAACCCTGGGTCACACAGCACAGTATACTGTACATGGCCACATAACCCTGGGTCACACAGTATACTGTACATGGCCACATAACCCTGGGTCTCACAGTATACTGTACATGGCCACATAACCCTGGGTCTCACAGTATACTGTACATGGCCACATAACCCTGGGTCTCACAGCACAGTATACTATACATGGCCACATAACCCTGGGTCACACAGCACAGTATACTGTACATGGCCACATAACCCTGGGTCTCACAGTATACTGTACATGGCCACATAACCCTGGGTCACACAGTATACTGTACATGGCCACATAACCCTGGGTCACACAGTATACTGTACATGACCACATAACCCTGGGTCACACAGTATACTGTACATGGCCACATAACCCTGGGTCTCACAGTATACTGTACATGGCCACATAACCCTGGGTCGCATCGCACAGTATACTGTACATGGCCACATAACCCTGGGTCACACCGCACAGTATACTGTACATGGCCACATAACCCTGGGTCACACAGTATACTGTACATGGCCACATAACCCTGGGTCTCACCGCACAGTATACTGTACATGGCCACATAACCCTGGGTCACACAGTATACTGTACATGGCCACATAACCCTGGGTCTCACAGTATACTGTACATGGCCACATAACCCTGGGTCACCCAGCACAGTATACTGTACATGGCCACATAACCCTGGGTCACACAGTATACTGTACATGGCCACATAACCCTGGGTCTCACAGTATACTGTACATGGCCACATAACCCTGGGTCGCACAGTATACTGTACATGGCCACATAACCCTGGGTCGCACAGTATACTGTACATGGCCACATAACCCTGGGTCGCACAGTATACTGTACATGGCCACATAACCCTGGGTCACACAGTATACTGTACATGGCCACATAGCCCTGGGTCGCACCGCACAGTATACTGTACATGGCCACATAACCCTGGGTCACACAGTATACTGTACATGGCCACATAACCCTGGGTCACACAGTATACTGTACATGGCCACATAACCCTGGGTCACACCGCACAGTATACTGTACATGGCCACATAACCCTGGGTCTCACAGCACAGTATACTGTACATGGCCACATAACCCTGGGTCTCACAGTATACTGTACATGGCCACATAACCCTGGGTCTCACAGCACAGTATTCTGTACATGGCCACATAACCCTGGGTCTCACAGTATACTGTACATGGCCACATAACCCTGGGTCTCACAGCACAGTATACTATACATGGCCACATAACCCTGGGTCACACAGCACAGTATACTGTACATGGCCACATAACCCTGGGTCTCACAGTATACTGTACATGGCCACATAACCCTGGGTCACACAGTATACTGTACATGGCCACATAACCCTGGGTCACACAGTATACTGTACATGGCCACATAACCCTGGGTCACACCGCACAGTATACTGTACATGGCCACATAACCCTGGGTCTCACAGCACAGTATACTGTACATGGCCACATAACCCTGGGTCTCACAGTATACTGTACATGGCCACATAACCCTGGGTCTCACAGCACAGTATTCTGTACATGGCCACATAACCCTGGGTCTCACAGTATACTGTACATGGCCACATAACCCTGGGTCTCACAGCACAGTATACTATACATGGCCACATAACCCTGGGTCACACAGCACAGTATACTGTACATGGCCACATAACCCTGGGTCTCACAGTATACTGTACATGGCCACATAACCCTGGGTCACACAGTATACTGTACATGGCCACATAACCCTGGGTCACACCGCACAGTATACTGTACATGGCCACATAACCCTGGGTCTCACAGCACAGTATACTGTACATGGCCACATAACCCTGGGTCTCACAGTATACTGTACATGGCCACATAACCCTGGGTCTCACAGTATACTGTACATGGCCACATAACCCTGGGTCACACAGTATACTGTACATGGCCACATAACCCTGGGTCACACAGTATACTGTACATGGCCACATAACCCTGGGTCACACAGTATACTGTACATGGCCACATAACCCTGGGTCTCACAGTATACTGTACATGGCCACATAACCCTGGGTCGCATCGCACAGTATACTGTACATGGCCACATAACCCTGGGTCACACAGTATACTGTACATGGCCACATAACCCTGGGTCACACCGCACAGTATACTGTACATGGCCACATAACCCTGGGTCACACCGCACAGTATACTGTACATGGCCACATAACCCTGGGTCACACAGTATACTGTACATGGCCACATAACCCTGGGTCACACAGCACAGTATACTGTACATGGCCACATAACCCTGGGTCACACAGCACAGTATACTGTACATGGCCACATAACCCTGGGTCACACAGTATACTGTACATGGCCACATAACCCTGGGTCTCACAGCACAGTATACTGTACATGGCCACATAACCCTGGGTCTCACAGTATACTGTACATGGCCACATAACCCTGGGTCTCACAGCACAGTATACTGTACATGGCCACATAACCCTGGGTCACACCGCACAGTATACTGTACATGGCCACATAACCCTGGGTCACACAGTATACTGTACATGGCCACATAACCCTGGGTCTGACAGTATACTGTACATGGCCACATAACCCTGGGTCACACAGTATACTGTACATGGCCACATAACCCTGGGTCTGACAGTATACTGTACATGGCCACATAACCCTGGGTCACACAGTATACTGTACATGGCCACATAACCCTGGGTCACACAGTATACTGTACATGGCCACATAACCCTGGGTCACACAGTATACTGTACATGGCCACATAACCCTGGGTCACACAGTATACTGTACATGGCCACATAACCCTGGGTCACACAGTATACTGTACATGGCCACATAACCCTGGGTCACACAGTATACTGTACATGGCCACATAACCCTGGGTCACACAGTATACTGTACATGGCCACATAACCCTGGGTCACACAGTATACTGTACATGGCCACATAACCCTGGGTCGCACAGTATACTGTACATGGCCACATAACCCTGGGTCACACAGTATACTGTACATGGCCACATAACCCTGGGTCACACAGTATACTCTACATGGCCACATAACCCTGGGTCACACAGTATACTGTACATGGCCACATAACCCTGGGTCACACAGTATACTGTACATGGCCACATAACCCTGAGTCACACAGTATACTGTACATGGCCACATAACCCTGGGTCACACAGTATACTGTACATGGCCACATAACCCTGGGTCACACAGTATACTGTACATGGCCACATAACCCTGAGTCACACAGTATACTGTACATGGCCACATAACCCTGGGTCACACAGTATACTGTACATGGCCACATAACCCTGGGTCACACAGTATACTGTACATGGCCACATAACCCTGGGTCACACAGTATACTGTACATGGCCACATAACCCTGGGTCACACAGTATACTGTACATGGTCACATAACCCTGGTTCACACAGTATACTGTACATGGCCACATAACCCTGGGTCACACAGTATACTGTACATGGTCACATAACCCTGGGTCACACAGTATACTGTACATGGCCACATAACCCTGGGTCACACAGTATACTGTACATGGCCACATAACCCTGGGTCACACAGTATACTGTACATGGCCACATAACCCTGGGTCACACAGTATACTGTACATGGCCACATAACCCTGGGTCACACAGTATACTGTACATGGCCACATAACCCTGGGTCACACAGTATACTGTACATGGCCACATAACCCTGAGTCACACAGTATACTGTACATGGCCACATAACCCTGGGTCACACAGTATACTGTACATGGCCACATAACCCTGGGTCACACAGTATACTGTACATGGCCACATAACCCTGAGTCACACAGTATACTGTACATGGCCACATAACCCTGGGTCACACAGTATACTGTACATGGCCACATAACCCTGGGTCACAGAGTATACTGTACATGGCCACATAACCCTGGGTCACACAGTATACTGTACATGGCCACATAACCCTGGGTCACACAGTATACTGTACATGGTCACATAACCCTGGGTCACACAGTATACTGTACATGGCCACATAACCCTGGGTCACACAGTATACTGTACATGGTCACATAACCCTGGGTCACACAGTATACTGTACATGGCCACATAACCCTGGGTCACACAGTATACTGTACATGGCCACATAACCCTGGGTCACACAGTATACTGTACATGGCCACATAACCCTGGGTCACACAGTATACTGTACATGGCCACATAACCCTGGGTCACACAGTATACTGTACATGGCCACATAACCCTGGGTCACACAGTATACTGTACATGGCAATGCCATGGCATCACCTGCAGCACTGAGGTGTCATTCTAAATATGATGTCTATATGTATAATGATTAAATGATAACTGGAGGGCTACACCGTAGCGTGAAAATTATCTTGCGCGTTCTCCGCGACTGCAGAGAATTATGATCTGAATCAGAAACGCTAAATGTATCAGCTGGCGTTACTGTGTTACTGTGTAAGTGAATTCAGTCCTCATCTCCAGCATCTGTTTAGCAAACTCTACATTGTATACTGTAGCTGAAACCCTATTGTGTGTTACAGCAGGGGGGTACATTGTATACTGTAGCTGAAACCCTATTGTGTGTTACAGCAGGGGGGTACATTGTATACTGTAACTGAAACCCTATTGTGTGTTACAGCGGGAGGGGTACATTGTATACTGTAACTGAAACCCTATTGTGTGTTACAGCAGGAGGGCTACATTGTATACTGTAACTGAAACCCTATTGTGTGTTACAGCAGGGGGGTACATTGTATACTGTAGCTGAAACCCTATTGTGTGTTACAGCAGGGGGGTACATTGTATACTGTAACTGAAACCCTATTGTGTGTTACAGCGGGGGGGGGGGGGGTACATTGTATACTGTAACTGAAACCCTATTGTGTGTTACAGCAGGGGGGTACATTGTATTCTGTAACTGAAACCCTATTCTGTGTTACAGCAGGGGGGGTACATTGTATACTGTAACTGAAACCCTATTGTGTGTTACAGCAGGGGGGTACATTGTATTCTGTAACTGAAACCCTATTCTGTGTTACAGCAGGGGGGGTACATTGTATACTGTAACTGAAACCCTATTGTGTGTTACAGCAGGGGGGTACATTGATGCTAGGACCGAAGGGCTGTGGTGTGCCCAATCAGTGCCTGCATGGTTGTCTATTTATTGCCTGAATTCAAAAAGTGCCATTTTTGAATGCGTAAGCACGCAAAAATAGACTCCAATCTTATTTTACAGCCGATTCAAGTAATTGAAAGCAAAAATAAATTTCCAAATCGGTTGAGTATAGCCCGAGAAATCAACAAAAATGTCAGCTCTTTTCCCTCCCAGTCATTCTTCCCCAGCTGGAAATACTACAACAACCAGCATGCTTTGCACACGCAAACGAGGTTTGACAAATACTGACGGACACGTTACATGATAGACTAATCTCGGACTTCGGGTCGGAGACCCAACTCTTAAAATATATTCACAGCAAAATGCAATAAAGTATGCTAACGTTATATACTGATTTCCGAGATTATATCATTACAAACAAGCGCTAACAATTAGATAGCCCCACCTGTAACCTCACCTATCGCTGACTTTGGGACTTTGCTCCGGGATTCGGTCACCGGTGACCGAATCTCGGAGCAAAGTCGGCGATGGGTGAGGCAACTGGTGGGGCTAACAATTAGCCTAACGGTATTGCATGACAATAACTAGCTAGTTCACATACAGTCAAGCCGGAAAGTCTGAACACCCCTTTCACCTTCTCTACGTTTTATTACATTACAGACATATTCTACAATAGATTGAGTAAATTTTTTGTCTCAAAATTCTACACAAAATAACCAATAATGACAAAGTGAAAACATGTTTTTAGAAATTTTTGCAAATGTATTAAAAATCGAAAACTGAAATTTTTAATTTACATAAGTATTCATACCCTTTGCTTTAACAAATTTTTAAAGTATCATATTTAATATTTGGTCGCATATCCTTTGCATGCTGTTACGTCCTGAAGTCTGTGACCAATCAACATCAAAAGACTCTCGATATCTTATTTCCAGGTACTGTTACAAGCGATACTATAAGCTCTCTGCATTTGAATGGATCTCTATGGGAATTGGGGGGTGAGACTAGATTCAGCTGTAAATTACACTGGTACAGTATGGAACACGTGGCTGGCTAAATGGCTGTAAGTCATCAAGGGTCTGAGCTATTGAACGAGCCTGAAACCATCACTCTGTTGCCAGATATGGAGTAGATGTGGATGGATCACTGCAAGGGTTATTTCTCCTGACTCATTTTCCTATATAATTTCCTAAAGATTTCCTACGTTTACACACCGACTCCAAAACTTCCGTCCGTCATTAAAGTTTTCAGAACAGGTTCGATTGTTTGCGGTTTTCGCATCCGTCAAAAGCCCTTTGAGAGTTGTTTGAACACTCTGCACGCAAACGTCATCATCCAGAATGGCATCTGAAAAGCTGATTCACCTCGTCTCCCAGCACAAAGCACTGTACCAAAAACAAAGTAAAGAATACAGAGATGCGGAGTTTAAAGAGATTGTGGCAGATGATTGCAAATCGGGGATGGTACCTAGGCTACTGATCGCAAAACAAATCCTTTTCGGCAGGACTGGTATCTGCTCCTTTGTGCAAGGAGGAACAGGAGGAGCACTGCCAGAGCCCTACAAAATGACCTCCAGCGGGCTACTTGTGTGCAAGTTTCTGACCAAACTGTCAGAAACAGACTCCGTGAGGGTGGCATGAGGGCCCGACGTCCTGTAGTGGGACCTGTGCTCACAGCCCAGCACCATGCAGCTCAATTGGCATTGGTCAGAGAACACCAGAATTGGCAGGTTCGCCATTGGCGCCCCGTTCTCTTCACAGATGAGAGCAGGTTCACACTGAGCACATGTGACATACGTGAAAGAGTCTGGAGACGCCGTGGCGAATGTTATGCTGCCTGCAACATCATCCAGCATGACCGGTTTGGTTTAATTGACTTGGTGTTATACTGTGATGATTAAGTGTTCCCTTAATTTTTTTGAGCAGTGTATATATATATATATATATATATATATATATATCTATGGGTAACAATGTCATCATGGTCACTTTCATACTGTGCTAGAGCTTCTCTGGCTATGCTAACTTCGTCAAGCCTTCAAATTCGCTGTGATCATCAGCCGATTAATCACCATCGTGGGGATTGGAGGACTTAAATGCTGAACCAAGGCCTTTAATCCAGCATTGCTTTAGGCTAATGACTTTCCAGGATTTCCCATTGAGATGGCAGATTTCCTTCATGTTGAGAGAAACAAGACGTGTATCGCCAGAAAAACCGCCGGTGACCATGCGCTATTTACACCTTTTCAAATGCAATTTTTCTTCTTTTTCCTGCCAATTTCATCATCAAAAATGTCCCATGCTCTCAAAGAATAATTATCCCCTTTGGAGAACAACATCTGATCTGATGAATCAAACTAGTCATCTCAAATTACACTATCGCTGCATTCTTATTACAACAATTGTGGCACGTAGAAACTTGCAGTTTTCCATGTTTACATGCCTGCTGACATGGTACAGTAGGATGTTTGTAATGTATACACGTCATATGGATAATTGTTGTCGCCCACGACGGAAACAGCTGGCACCTGATTGGTTAGACCCAATGTTACTTTAGTTTCGGCTCCACGTTTTTAACCCCTTAGTGCAGATAGTCTATTTTGTCTCGCATGCGAGACAGTTTTACGCAACTGAGACACGCGTTGCTCCTGCAGCCAAACTATTAGTGGAAAACCCAAACGCGGTATTTTAACTTTATTGGTAGACGATTCGCGACGATTTCTGGCCAATGCGTAGTTTCTAAGTGTCACTATCTTTCCGTAGCAAGTCCATTTAACAAGCACTCCCCACCCAGCCTATACCTACCCATGCGTGACATAGTGGGCAATAGCGTCTATGTTGGGAGTTCATAAATATATGTATTCATCATATAGTATCAGAATTCCGTCCAGCAACCAGATAAACCCACCAATAGCCCGACCGTATGCAAATACAGCGGTGCAAATCGCTGCTCAATCAATACCGACATAAACAAGTGAAATCATACAATGCCATTCTACTATCAATATCTGCTATTAAATATGGAATTCGTGTGCAATCCTCCCGTGGATTTAAGCGTAGATATGTCCCTTTCAAGATTCCGTGGTCATTTATTGTCTTGGACAATCCGTTTGAAAAATACACAGCGCATTGGAACACTATTAGACAAACGAAACTAGCTCTGCGTAACCCCCCCTTCCTGATTTCACAGTCGTGACGCTTTCAAATTTATTCTGGTTTGATCGACAATTGTTTTATCCAATAGAAGGCACGACAAGCTTCCCAAAAGTAATTTACATGTGTAATTGAAAGCTTGGATTAACTATTTAAGGGCGAGCGTAACTGCAATACTTGTTATATCACGACAATTTTACGCACACATGCGCAGATGACGCATTTGGTTTGACGCATTTGGTATGACGCATTTGGTATTACGCAATAAAACTGCGCGCAACTTTGAAGAGACTTTTTAATAGTTTTCACCCGAAGTCGGTCAGAAGAGGACAACAACAGAGATTCTTCTAATCCCTGTAGCATAGATTCTGTGGAAGAGGTGCCTATCAATATGGGGAAGATATCCTCCTCGACATGTAAGTATTACTGCTTGTAATATTTTGATTATATACATTCGTTTTTCCACTGCGTGCTATATTTTCGTTATTTTTGTATTTGCATCGGTCGTAATAGACCACTGTTAGCCTGCTAATAATGCTGAACATATTTGAAAACACACTTTTTCAGACTCCACCTTGAATAACTACATGTATAAGGCAAATTATATAGTACGTTCTTTCCGTTTATTTTGTATTTTCTATTTGGTTTAGCTATCTCATAGCTTAGAATGTATAGCTGACTGTATTCGGTTGATGACTAGCGATAGCTTCTACGTTGGGAGAAAGTAGCGCTTTCGTGACTTTGCTTCGTAGATTGTGTCTATGACCTTCAATATGCACTTATTGTACGTCGCTTTGGATAAACGCGTCTGCCAAATAACTGTAATGTATTGATATTGTGTTCGTGCCGTTCCCGTAGTGGCTCGTGGTGGCCTGCTTTGTTAGAATTCATAGCTTTCACAATGAAATTGAGTATTTTAGCGCTGTTCTGTTTGGTTGCTCAGTCGTACGTTATAAACTCCTCAAAAAAAGTTCGGAAACGTTATTTCGGTCGATTATTCCTCCCCTTTAATAATACCAATTGGTATTGTATTTTATATCGTTGGAAAGCCTGATTAGTCACCTTTACAACGAGGTACAACTTGTAAGGATCGTGCATTCGTGGAATGAGCAACATAGCTAACCGTGTGGGTAGCGGGCCAAAAAAATGTGCCTAAATCCCCTGCAATATTCTTCTGTTGGTATTCACTCTCGTTTTGAGTTGCTTGGTGGACTGGATGATTGCACTCTCCCACAGTAATAAGGAAAAAACAACACATATTGGCCATTTTTACACTTTATTCATTTTACACTGTCAGGGACCTCAGTAGCGTGTGGAAGATCCATACGCAGCCACAACAGCTTGGCACCTCCTCCTCATGCTGGTCACCAGCCTGGTCACACACTGCTGTGGGATGGCATCCCATTCCTCGGTGCCAATCAGGTGCCAGTCACACACCTGTGACTGGCATACACCTGCCAGCACTTGAAGCTCAAAACGAGAGTGAATACCAACAGAAGAATATTGCAGGGGATTTTGGCACATTTTTTTGGGCCGCTACCCACACGGTTAGCTGTGTTGCTCATTCCACGAATGCATGATCCTTACAAGTTGTACCTCGTTGTAAAGGTGACTAATCAGGCTTTCCAACGATATAAAATACAATACCAATTGGTATTATTAAAGGGGAGGAATAATCGACCGAAATAACGTTTCCAACCTTTTTTTTAGGAGTTTATTTTATGCCTCGATTTGCCGTGAAGCTATTCCGATATTATTTTATTGTATTGTAATTTCTTTGTGCATAATGTACTCTATGGGGTATTAGTATATCCATGGGTGATGCTTTTCACTTAGGGAATGGAAAATATGTATTCAAATGTACTGTGTCCAGATGTGTGCAAGATGAATGTAAAATAAATAAGCAACAGTTGTGAAACACACTACAGAGTAATGCCATCCTAGAGCACGCAACAAAATATAACATAATGTAGCATACAGAAGAAAGTGTTTACTGAAGTACAAGAGTGAATGATTTCATATTTAGCTGTGTGTACCACAGTGTTATAATGCTTCTGCATTATGTAATTTGTTCCTATAACATGCTTGACCCTCCACCTCTGCCACTCCAGCAGTGCCCTCTACTGTTCAGAGTGAAGCCACTGCAGGACCAGATCCTTACAGCATACCGAAGACCGTGCCATTGATGAGTGCATGTTGCCCACGAAGGCACCGCACAGGATGAAGCAGTTTATGAAGGATAATGGTGAAAAAATGGCACACTTGGCATCAAACACTGAACTGAAACTGTGCAATATCAATGTTTTCATCCATTAAGTGATCGTAAGGTAAAATGTTTATGCTTTATAAAGGACAAAAGGCTTTTTAATAATTTCTCGGAGAGGTTTTGGGTAGGTTATTGGACACCTAGATATCCACCCCCCTGTACTGATCCAAAATAATTCCCACATGAAAATGATAAAAAGGTGAGTTAAATGAGTCAAAACGGTTGATTTGCACTGAAATGTATGATTAGTTTAAGATTTACAGCTATTCACATTTTAGCCAATTTGGATAGGTTTGGAGACCCTGGGTACATCAGGCTACACTGCTTACATTTCGTGTCATAGATCTTTAGTAGTTCTGTATATCACCCTGCGATTATTGAATGCTTGTGGACAAGGAGTTTATGATCCAGGAAATGTGTAGTTTTACCTGTTTCACTTATGTAGCTCTCAGTATTTTGAAGAAATATGTTTTGTTATGCTTTTTTTTGAAAAGTTTTGCTTGCATTTCCGGAACTTTATTTTGACTTAAATTATGAAAATAAACAAATCTAAGTTTGTACAAAAAATGGTACACCGGTTTTGTTTCATTTAAGCCATTTACCAAGTTTATGTGATGCTCACACCTGGAGTTATAAAGCCTTAAACAGAGTACCCCCATGATTTACCAAATATGCCATCTGCACTAAGGGGTTAAACCGGAACAATATTTTTCTAAATTGTTTCATGGGTGGAGACAAGCTGAAACAGTGGGGTTAGTTACCCTTTAATAAAGTCACTGAAAATCCATGATCTAAAGGAGTTCAGGGGAGCCATGGTGCAATCTGAAGAGGTCCGTCTTCATTCTGCGTCTGAAGATGGGCAGGGTAGCTCATTCCTCCAGCAGGGGGCCAGAACAGACAGGAATATACAGTCCACACAGCCTCATGTGTAATCTATTTTGAGTAGTATGACAGATAAAGTTCACTAGAGTAAGTTCATAGCTCATTGTTACTACAGTTGTGGTAAAAGATGTAGTGTGGATGTAGCCTACATAATCCTGACAGATAACAGTAGTTTCACACGCCAACTAAACATTTGTGAATAAATTTCACACAAATAAAACTGCAAACTCTCCCATGCACTGAGAAGAACTACATTGAACATTGATCCCTTAAGGATCCTTCATGATCCTCCACTGGATATACCGTAAACTCCAGAGTAATCAATTGTAAAAACATTTTTAACCTTAAAGGGATAGTTTGCATTTTTTAGACCCAGGTCCGCTGAGCTACTTACCACGAATTATGTCATAAATTGGGGGAACATATGGGGCTCAGAACCTCCTGTCGAGTACGTGTAGCTCAATCTCTGTTAGCCATTAGCTTTGTTAGCCAAATAACATTGATTTAATGGCGGCTTATGGTCACTCCCTGACAGCTACTTTTCAAAGATACTATTTATACACCAAACTTAAATAAACACTTTTTTGTATGTTTACTTGTTTGCATATATACATACATTGTAATCGAAACGTGTCAATACAGCCAAAAAAACGGCATTATTAGTTAGTTTTGGACCACTTGCCTTATCAATGGAAAAGATACGTTGCTGAAAGCATTTACGGCAGTGCTACTTCTCAGGGTTGCCTGGCGACAGCCTTGGCATCACTAGATGTCAGCAAAACTGTAGCTATAATGATAGGCTATAATATAGATAGGCTATAATGCTACGCAATCGTACCCTTTAAGTTTGTTTATTTTATGGAACCAAGCCCCAGGTTCTTACTAGTGCCTACACAAAGATTTGAGTAAAATTGAAAAGACTGCATTATGTTTTCACAATATTGTTACAGCTTGTGTGTTATGATTCTGGACTGAACTGCACTTTCAAATTTCCTACTTACAATTTTTTTTCTAATGCTTGGTAAATATATATGTTAAACAAATGAATGATAAGTGATACATTTAAAAGGTGGACACATATTTATACCCACTACATATGAGTTCCAGGAGGTCCCTATAATGCCTTATTTCAGGATAGATATAGTATAGTCACATAAAAAAGTGGGGTGGGAAGGATTTGTTTCTGGCAACTAGGTACCAATTTATGTTAAGCCTTTGGATATTATGGTTATTATTGTAGGGTAGTACTATATAAGGAAATGACAATATTGCGCTAATATTTTATGTACATGTTTGTACATCTATTTGCCAAAGATGAGCACTGAGGTGATGGCTGGTGCAACTAACACAAAGGCATAATCATGGATTCTGTTGGAATCATTAGCAGAATTTTAAAACCTGTGAGCATCTCTTTCTCTCATATGAGGCGTGGCGGTGGCGATGCAGTTTTGGCCTTAGCACAGCAAAGCCGGAGTTTGTCGGCGCAGCCAGGCTCTGGCAGGGCTGCACTTTGGACTGAGTCTGACCCACAGTCTCAGAGTGACGTCAGTCAGAGCCCCGTGGGGATGTGGTGAGTCAGAGCTAGCTGATGCTGCTGGAGCTCTGCAGCGGCCATGAGCACGTGCGTCATTGGTAATCCCAACAACACCTTCTCACATTCCTTGGCATTTGTTTCAATGTGCTCCTGCGAAGGCTGCTTTATTTACGAGGGTCGCTATTCCCAGTGTGTTTGCTTCTGGGGAAGGATGCATAATGCCCCCGCCCCCCTGCCCCCCCGCCCCCCCAGGCCCCCCCGGGCAGTTTCCAAGGCTTGCTTTCAGCTTTCTTTGTCTTATATAGTTAAAATAAAAGGCAAGAGAAAGATAAATAGGTAAGAGACAGAAACAAATTAACCACACAAACATTACTCATCGTATTATTATTTTAATCTTTTCATTTGGGGATTTAAATGCAGTTGGATTTGTATTCTCAAGTAGCCTTATTCACTATTATTGTTTAAAAGAGCTTTTGTTTTGTCTTTGTCACACATTTGGTTTTATAATTAATCCTGTTTTTATCCTTACATGATTTGTTTTTATATTGAAGAGTAGGTGACTATATCCGTTTTTATATTGAAAACTATTGCTTGTGCTTTTTTCAAATTGTAAATGTATCAACCTCCAATCTAGCATCCTATCCCAGTTTTTAAGGGGGCTATACTAAATTAAATGTGCTAGATACATTGATTGGATTTTAATGCTTGATTTTTTCCTCAATTATGCATTCTAGCCAACAAATAAAAACCATAGATGCTGATTTATCTATGCCCCCCCACAACCAGTAATAATGATTTAATAAAGCTTTGCGATGATAGTACTTGATTTCCAACATTGGGGAGATGTGACACACTCCACCTTCTCATGGACAGGCTGTTTACAGTGCTTTTTCAATCACAGCACTAGAATGGATTAGTACCATTGCCAATTTGATTCAAGCCAATTCTATCTTCTATGCAGTTGGGCTTTTTTCAGGCGCTATATGTAGAGGTGATAAAAATTCACTAAAAAGTGGGTGGATTTAAAAAAGGTTTCAATTATTGAAATAAACATGTATAATTAATCATGAATTTAAGATGCATGTGTGTATACTCTCCCTTGTTAACCTGTTTTTAAAAAGTTTACAGCTCCTAAGTCAGTAAAGAGGTATGCTACAAATTCTCATGTCTCAGTTCAACATCAGAACAGAAATGTGTATCCTCTGGATACTCTCTACAGAACCCCTGGGTATGCTAAACACTTCTCCCAGCACTTTTCCTAAGAGAAGCATCCAGTGACTAATCTGGTTCCATGTTGGGCCAGCACTATCTCTGAGCTCCTTTAGGGAGTGTGTAATGGATGAGGCACCATGGGATATGGAGTCACTGCCCAAGCAGGGGTCATTTAAGTGAGAGTGCAGCCCGATGTGGTCTTTCAGGCAAGAGTGGCCCTCAGGAATTCAACATGGTGATCCCTTAGCGAGCACCCTATGGCAGGATTACCTGCACTGAGATCTCTATCAGGTGGAGCCTTGTTAAGTTGGGCTCAAAGGCACTTTATGGAGAATGACTTAGTCTTCTTGGCCACGGTAGAATGATTCCAATAGAATGATTGTTAATCGTTTTTAGATCATTGTGAGTTTGACCATTTTAAATACTGTAATGTTTAAGGAAATCATAAGCGTACACAGTAAGAGAAAAGTTCTGGAAGATGTTTGACATGTCATGACGTCCTTGGGTTAAAGCAGGGGTATCCAATCTTATCCAAAAAGAGCTGATGTGGGTGCAAGTTTTTGTTTTAGCCCAGCATTAAGACACCTGATTCTACTTAATCTCTTCCTACCAAACACCCCCTCGTGGCTTTTCATATCATCCTGGAGCTTTTCAATTGAGTTCCATAAAAAGTCCAAAAATTGCATTTTGGTTGAAGTATCCATATTTTAGGGTTTAAATTAAGAGCCAATAAATGCATTCCTTTGCAATAACCTGTTCGTTCCATGGCGGAAAAGGACGCATCTTGCAATGTCAGAACCTAGTGTCACAAAAAGACGACCATTTGTCGCATTCTTGCTCACTAATCCTTTGTTATTTAGGTGTTTTGGGACTTTTGCAACAATGTCTTAAGTTTTTTAAAAGTCATTTTCTTTTTTACTAATCTCTTCACGTATATGACTAATTAGTTAAAAGACCGTTGCATGCATAACATTTGGCACTGCTGCCGATAAAGCGTTCCCAGAAGAGAAAATAGAAAACTTTAACCATTATGCACTGTTACTTAAAGTAATTGAGAAGTCATGGAAATCCATTGGTCAAAATGTGTATGAACCCTATAGTTTTTTGTGTTTCTTTTTTCCCTCTACAGATCCAAGCTGTATATATTGGTATTTACTTTGACATATTTAATTTAAGATCTTGGTATCTTTACTGCACAAAGTCTTCTGAAAACTGCACATCTATTAAAGGGTAACAGAGTGTAACATGTTCGCGGTTTCCCTCAGTGAGGAGGGAATGTGTGTGGTTTCTGTGACAGTAGATGGGATATTTGCGAAGCTGGATTGAATGAGTGAATGGTTGATTGAATGATTGGAAGATTGAGTGATTGGATGAATGGATGGTACTCATTGGATAATTGGATGATTTTAAGGGGAACACTGGGGCTGGGTTCCCTGAGGGAATATAATGAGCGCACCTGAGGTAAATGAGAGATCTGATAGGAGGCGAGCTAGAGAGGGTATGTCAGCCTCTGAGCTCTTGTGTTTGGTGGTGTTTCTTTTCTTTTTTTCCCCATTTGGTTTGGTTAATTTTACTTTTGTGCGGATATGTCATGTTTATGTACGTCAGAAAACTTCCCTGAGTGAGGCGGGCAGCTGGAAGCGAGCTGAGGCGGCCTAGCAAAGGAAGGACAAAAGACAGCGACTTAATACCCAGAACTGCAGAGCTGTGCGGCGCGACGGAGCCGGCGTGGCAGGGGAAACTGATGAGCTGATGTTGGGGGAACCGACTTCCCCCCCAAACCGTAAGGCATGTGTTCACATGCAAAACGCAGTGTGTGTGTGTGTGGGTCTCAGAACGGTGCAAGCGGGGAACTGAGCAGCAGCGGGTGTAACGATATAAAGCTGTCCGATTGTGTGTTTGTGTGTGTGCTTACTTTTGGCCGGACGGCTTGTGTTTTGTTGGTTTTTTATTTTTCTTATTTTTGTGGCAGTCCTCCCAGTGTTGTGTCGTGGGCAGGACTCCACAACACTTATTCTTTCTATGCGTTTCATGTTATCTGTTTGTGTCGTGGGATGCTAGTTTGGTTATTGTATGAGTGTGTACTGCCGTGTCTGTTTGTGTGTGGGCTTTCCCATCGTGAGTATTGTGGGGCTGGGTGGAGAGAGACTGGGAGGGAAAAGGAACCCACAGACGGGCATAGCCTCTATCGGTCGTGCTTCTGAAAATCATTGTTCTGAATTAATTGTACAAAATAAGAAATATTTTTACCTTTACTTCTGTCTGGTGTACTGTCTAGAGCAGGGGTGGGCAACTCCAGGCCTCGCGGGCCGGTGTGTATGCAGGTTTTTGCTGCCGCCAGTTAACAATTATTGAATTAGCCCAATCGTTTACATGATCTGATATTTTAATCTACATATCCGCGATATGAACAGCAGCTGATGAATGTTCTTGTGCCAGTATGCGTGTATTGTAGCGTTTTATCGTTCTGTAATTTACGAGTGAATCGGTGATTGTGTGTATGACTAATTAGCTGATTGAGCCGTGGTAACTGGTGGCAGTAAAAACATGCATGCACACCGGCCCACGAGGCCTGGAATTGCCCACCCCTGGTCTAGAGTGATAGATCTGCAAAAACCTGGCCTGGATTAGGCCACGGAATTTGCCCCGTTTTAACCGTGACAAAAGCACGCTGGTTTAGCTGGACCCCGCCCCCTTTTGGAAAAATAAAATAATAAAATGCCGAAATCTGGCCGTGATAAGGTAATAATATAGAGGCTCAGCTCCAGGTATCAAACCATGCACTAGCGTTTTTTTTTCCACTCGTAGCCAAAAGCATATTCTGCTCTGGACAGCACTCACGGTGGTTGCTTTGTTCCACTCTCTCTCTCTCTCTCTCTCTCTCTCTCTCTCTCTCTCTCTCTCTCTTGCTACCTCTCTCACACACACACAAACTAACACCAGCTACTAGCTACTGCCGAGCCAGCATCAGCCCTGTAGCCGAGCCTACTTAGCGCCTTCTCACAACACAGCTGACAGTGAGATGAGAACACTATTTAGACCGCAATGTTCACTCCAGTGAGTGTAGGCTAATGTCCACAGACACTCGACAACACTTTAGCATCTGGGACTCTCGGCAGAGAAAAAGGTAACATCTAACGTTGGCTTACTACTAAGTTCATTCACTGCACAAAAAGACAAGTGAACCGTTATAATTTGGTAATCATGTACTAGCTAATGCTGAAAAGTAATCGCATCACTTGCCAATGTTAGCTTGTTTAATGCAAGTCTAAGTAGCCAAGGTAATTTTGCTTTTGTTGGTTAGTTAGCTAACATTAGCAAGTGGTGTGATTATCTTTTAGCATTACTACGTGATTACGAAATTATAACGGTTCATTTGTCTGTTTGCACAGCGATTAAACTTGGTCGCAAGCTAACGTTAGTTGTTACCTTTTCCTCGACCGAGAGTCAGTTGTCAAAGTATTGTGGAGTGTTATATCGTGCAGGACTGCAGACTTTCTCCGAGCAAGTCCAAGCTGGCCTGCTGAGGATTCTTCAGGTAGCTACACTAGCGTTAATGCTAGCGCTCTCATCTCGCTGTGAGAAGGCGCAGAATACAGCACTGACCTGGCCTCAAGAGATGAGGACAATACACTGCCTGTTTTAGGCAGCGATAGTATATTATGCACTACTCCGATTTCCTGTTGTAATACATGTCTCTGGTCTTCCCTCTCCATGGTGCGTGGGAACTGGACAAGAGTCTGTATGGCATATTATGGTAGCAGTGCAGACGTAACTTAACAGGGCACATTATGAATCTAGTACTTGTTTATATCTATGGTACCAGCCAGTTCTGAGCCAATCACAATCTTTCCATTTCATGTAAGTGACTTCCTTTTCATGTAAGTGCCTTCCGTTTCCACTACTTTTTAATACATGCATACATTAATATATGTATGTGAAAGTGATAATATATGTATGTGAGAGAGAGTATGTATGAGTGAGTATCTCCCACCTCATTCAATTGAACCTAATAATTGCTACCATTTCCATTTGTGGTCTTAAACTGCCACCCTGTGGCTAAAAGGTGCATTTTTCCCACTGTCTGATAGGAAGCAATATTTCTGCATTTAAATAACTAGTTAACTAGTTTACAAAATCTTGACCTCTAATGTTAGATTGATGCGGTGTTTCCCATAATTTATTTAGTTCTATTACACTGCAATTACAGGTATGTGCATCCATTTTCAAAGTCTTATAATTTCATGATTCAGCCACCAAGAGATTATATCTAGCTTGCTATCTAAGCCATCGATCGGACCGGCCAATACATAGCCACGTTATTAGCTAGCTTAGCTGGTCGGTGTAGCTAACGTCGTAATGTTGTTGGTGCTAACACCATTATCTGTCGGATAACGTTAGCTGTAACTTAGTAGATGCATAGGCGCTTTGGTGGACGGATTTGTTACTTGTTAATTATACTGACGCAATGTGGGAGTTTTATAAAGAGTGGTTGAGAACAGTTTTTAATCTAGCAATTATATATTCTGCCTAGCTTTGTAACTAAGATAGCACAGTTTGTGCTGTTCTGTCGGTGTGTAACTATTTTATGGCAGTGCCGCAGCGGGGAAAGAACTGCTCTAAATATTAGCATATTTAGTGGCTAGTTTTTGTGTCTCCCATATTAAGTCAATGGGGTCGCGTATCCAGATCGGGACTGACTTAAAAAACTATACAAGCACACACTGCATCTGTTCCCCGACGTCAGGATGTTTTTTGCTTAGCAATTGATGGTGTAGAATTTAGAGATTTGAATTTGAGGTTTGTGAACGAAAAAGTCTTAATCTTAATGCAAATATTTTATGTATCCCACCAAATGAAAACGGCTGAACTAATATTTCCCAATTTTGGTTTTTGTGATATGAGATATCGGTGCGATGAGTCACCCTGCCAAAATATTTTGAATATCTGTGCTGTAACGGCGGAGAACGAGACGTAATTCATGTTTTAAATGTGTAAGTCCTGACCAAAACAAACATTGGGCCAGCCGGGCTCTCTCTAATAATTTTACATGCGACCACTTTCCAAAAACATTTTTTTTTTAGTGCATCACAAGCTGGAATGATCCTGTGGCCAGGAAGGAGAAAGAAAATGTAACCTTGTGCAGTGCCGTTTCACTGTGCGGGTAGTTAATTTGCGCTTCCTAAATTTTGCATTGTAAAAAATATATCTTGTAAGAAAATTGTGAAAAGACTATTGTCAGTAAAAAAAACATTTAATGCATGGGAATTTCTTTTTTAATCCTGTTATTTTAGGGCATGTCAGTGAAATAATTAGTTATTTCCATTAGTCTACATGCTTGAAAACTTTATAAACATTTTACCATAAAAGTTGTTTTATTTTACAGTACACAGTAAAAAAAAATAAAAACTGTTACAGCATTTCAAAGTACTGTTTAATAACTGTTTTAAAACTCCCTATTTAAGAGTCATCCCATAAAATAACAGGATTTATACAGTTAAACAAGAAGATTTAAAAGCTAAATAACAGGATTCATACAGTTTTCCCACTTCATAAAATTAATCATTGCTGCTGTTTTTATGGTATTTTCCTTCCATTGTGGAGCAGCTGAGCTGACACAAGCTAAAATGATCCAGACTCTGTCAATCAATTAAGCCTAAATATCTAATATTCAATCATACTTTGATAATGGCAAGTAGGCTAGGCCAAAGAAAATGAGACCAATATTATGTTCAAATAACATGCATTCATTCTCATCTATTGACAGTGTTAGACATAAACCACCTTTTTTTTTTTCAGAACAAAAGTTTAGCGGAAAAAAATGATTAAGTGAAAACTCAATCACTTTTTCATCTAATCTCCGCTAGCACATGTATATACTGGAGAGACATTTAAAACAGCAGATGAGTCAAATATCGGAATCACAAATAGCTTAAGCATAGCAGAATTTCGGGAGTAAGTGCCATTTGTGCATGATTATCTCAACTGTCAGTCAGGGCCGTTTCTAGACTGCTTTGATTGGGGTGGCATGAAGAGATGTTGGTGGGGCACAAAGGGGCGGGACGAAGTAGCAGGGGTCTGGGGGTCCTCCCCCATAAACATTTTAGCCTTTTCTCAGGGCATTTTCTAAAATAAAGTGTTTAATTTTTGAACATTTTGAAGATTATTATTTTTTTTTTCAAAGCCCTAGATGAGATTTGAGATGCTTTAATATAAAGCTAAAGTATAGGCTAATCAGTATATTAGTGGATAAGATCATTTTATTACATTTTAAACCCACCTCCACCCCCCTCATTTTATAGGAGGTCAACTTTATTTATGCCCAATAATACCAAATCATTATCTAATCTTATATGGAAACAAATATATTAAAGATGAGATTCTTCATCATTTCAGTCTCTTTGTGCTATTTTCTATTTACATGTGAAACTATGTTACTGTAACTGGCTCATCATTTAAATTAATATTTTAGCCATACCCCCCCCCCCCCCCCCCTTATGGAGGACAACTTTATCAATGCCCAATTAAATTAAATTATTATAGAATGTTACCTATTTCTTAGGCTATTACTTATTCCTTAATAAAAAAAAAAATGATATTTTAAACAGAAATGTCAGCCTTCTGAAAAGTATGTTCATTTTTATGCACTCAATACTTGGTTGGGGCTCCTTTTGCATGAATTACTGCATCAATGCGGCGTGGCATGGAGGCGATCAGCCTGTGGCACTGCTGAGGTGTAATGGAAGCCCAGGTTGCTTTGATAGCGGCCTTCAGGTCGTCTGCATTGTTGGGTCTGGTGTCTCATCTTCCTCTTGACAATACCCCATAGATTCTCTATGGGGTTCAGGTCAGGCGAGTTTGCTGGCCAATCAAGCACAGTAATACCATGGTCATTGAACCAGCTTTTGGTACTTTTGGCAGTGTGGGCAGGTGCCAAGTCCTGCTGGAAAATGAAATCAGCATCTCCATAAAGCTTGTCAGCAGAAAGAAGCATGAAGTGCTCTAAAATTTCCTGGTAGATTGCTGCATTGACTGTGGACTTCAGAAAACACAGTGGACATGGCACCCCAAATCATCACTGACTGGAAACTTCACACTGGACTTCAAGCAACATGGATTCCACTCTTCCTCCAGACTCTGGGACCTTGATTTCCAAATGAAATGCAAAATTTACTTTCATCTGAAAAGAGGACTTTGGACCACTGAGCAAAAGTCCAGTTCTTTTTCTCCTTAGCCCAGGTAAGACGCTTCTGACGTTGTCTCTGGTTCAGGAGTGGCTTGACACGAGGAATGCGACATTTGTAGCCCATGTCCTGGATTCGTCTGTGCGTGGTGGCTCTTGATGCACTGACTCCAGCCTCAGTCCACTCCTTGTGAAGCTCCCCCAAATTCTTGAATGGATTTTGCTTGACAATCCTCTCAAGGCTGCGGTTATCCCTGTTTGTGCACCTTTTCCTACCACACTTTTTCCTTCCACTCAACTTTCTATGAATATGCTTGGATACAGCACTCTGTGAACAACCAGCTTCTTTAGCAATGACCTTTTGTGGCTTACCCTCCTTGTGGAGGGTGTCAATGACTGTCTTCTGGACATCTGTCAAGTCAGCAGTCTTCCCCATGATTGTGTAGCCTACTGAACCAGACTGAGAGACCATTTAAAGGCTCAGGAAACCTTTGCAGGTGTTTTGAGTTAATTAGCTGATTAGTGTGACACCATGAGTTTCCAATATTGACCTTTTTCACAATATTCACATTTTCTGAGACACTGAATTTGGGTTTCATTAGCTGTAAGCCATAATCATCAAAATTACAAGAAATAAAGGCTTGAAATATTTCACTATGTGTAATGAATCAATATAATATATAGAGTTTCACTTTCTGAAATGAGTGACAAAAAATATTGAACTTTTTCACGATATTCTAATTTTGAGCTGCACCTGTATGTGTGTGTGTGTGTATATATATATATACACAGACTTATATTACAATAGATTGAGTTTTTTTGCTACACACAATAGCCAAAACAGGTTTTTAGAAAATATGCAATTTTATTTTACTGACAAAAATAGGTTATTTAGGGGTTACATTTGTACACACCCTTAGCCTAATACTTGGTTGCTGCACTGTTGGCAGTGATTACAGCTTCAAGGCATCTTGGGAAAGAAGCTACGAGCTTGGCACAATCCTGTTTCGGAGGTCTGCAGATAATTCCTTTGACCCCATAGCTTGGAGTCTGCTCTGACATGCACTGTCAACTGTGGGACCTTATATAGGCAGGTGTTGGCAATCCCCAATCATGTCCAATCAATTGAATTGATCACAGGTATACTCCAATTAAGTTGTAGAAACATCTCAAGCAGTATCAGTGGAAACAAAATGCACCTCAGCTCACTTTTGGGTGTCATATCAAAGGGTGTGCACACTGTGTACATGATATTTTACATTTAGATTTTTAATAAATTAACACAAATGTCTAAAAGCTCTTTGTCATTATGGGCTATTTTGTGTATAATTCTGAGACAAAAAATGAACTCAATCTATTGTAGAATATGTCTAACGTAATAAAATGTGGAGCTTGACTGTACATACACTGCCCAAAAAAATTAAGGGAACACTTAATCAACACACTATAACACCAAGTCAATTAAACTTCTGGGATATCGATCTGTCCAGCTAGGAAGCGTAAACAATTGTGAATCAATTTCACCTGCTTTGGTGCAAAATATAAGAGAAATATATTATTTCGATGTGGCATTTTTATGATTGCCCAAATAGTCTGTAGCTCTAATAGCCTAGCGGCGACTTCATATTGTCGGATAAAAGTTTTTCTAGATTTGGCTTTGGGGGGGCAGGCGGAGCATTTGGGGAGCAGTGACCCCCTCCCCCCCCCCTAGACACGGCCCTGCTGTCAGTGTATTTTCACTAATTAGTATTTAGTAAGACACCCTTACTTCTGTATTTCAGTAGTTGCTTTGGCATTAATAAGAGCGTATTGGCTAAGGTCCATGCAATAAAGTCTATTTTGTTGTAGAAAAATAGCCTGTATAACTAGACCTGTGTAAGTTTGAAATATGTTCCAATTTTATGAAGCAGACCAAGTTCCTTTGCAGTTGAGTAGCTCGACCTGGCTCGAGCAAGGAGAGCTCACCATGCCCCACAGCCTAATGTTTCATATTATCAATTATTTACAAGCAACCTATTGGCCATATGTCACAGACTTAGCCTGGTGATAGATTGGGTATTCCTCACCTTTTCAAGCTGTCTTCTGTAAAACTGCTTTTTCCTCATCTCTCCGCGCACCGCCATGGTTACAGTCTGTCCTGAAAGAGTCCTCTTCAGCCTGAGTCCTCTTGCCTCTGATGCTAATCTGGTGTCGGTGACAGTCCTGACGTTTCTCTAGAGGCCGTGCGCTGAGACGTTCTGTCGGCAGGGGATCAGTGAAAGAGGAAGATTCCTTTCTTAAGTGTTGTTTTATGTGACAGTTATTGTCTTCACCTATCTTTAAAGCCAGGGACCCAGCCTCTCCATTAGCAAATTAAATTGTCGGATCATGATCAGAAGGCCCCAGGACCGACCCAATGACGAATATGAGCAAACCCACTGTACAACACCACTAGAATGCTTGTGACACAGGACCCATTTGGAAATAGAGGTGGGAAAAGAAACTTTAACTTAATATGCAAGGGGTAATATACTTACAGTATGTGTTGAGATTATAGTCATATATAATATATACAGTGCCCTCCACTATTATTGGCACCCCTGGTAAAGATGAGTAAAAACTGAAGGGTTATAAAAAATTCACCATTTGGTGAATTTGCTTAATCTCACACTGAAAAAATTAGAAAAATCCAACCTTTAATAGAAGTAAATGTATAAAGAGAAAGAAAAAAAACCCTCATCAAGAAATCATTATTTTTACCAAAACCATGTGTGTACACTTTCAGTGCACACGTTCAGCTTTAAAGGGTAATTCCACCGAAAAACAACATTAACTTTAGACTAGAAAATAACTTTATTGTCCAGAAAAGTGCCGGAAATGTTTTTTTGGTTTCACCTCAGAGTACATACATGAAAAACAATCACATAGACTACATACAAAAACTAGATGAACAACTCCTAAAAACATTGTAGGTGTGGTTGCTTCACAAATATCAATGGCTGAAAATGGCATAGAAAGATGGTAATATGGTGTAGTGTGAGGTGGAAAATAAAAGGTGGAAATGGTATGAACTGTTAATGCGGTTAATTGAATGGAGTGATTAGTAGGCTAGATGAGCATTTAGCTAAAACATAGGCATCGCCTCAATCATAAACTGAACCAAACTATGCAAAAGGCGTTGACCCAAACTCACAGGCAGTATCAGAATCTACACTTTGTTTTGTTTTCTTTCACTTGTGTTTTCGAGTTTGCCCACTTTTCCTGGGTTGATTATTATTTGGCTGCCCATTTGCGGCTTAAGCTCCTTTAGTGGTCCTCACCTTTAGTGGTCCTCACCTTTGTTGGTGACTTGTTCCAATTGCCCTTCCCGTCGCATTTGATTCTCCGCAAACTAATACCCTCACAGCATGGCAACTAAAGTACTTCGGTGGATAATGGTTCTCATCTAGTTTTGTTACTGTAACCAGCCACTGAACAACAAATACATCGAAACCATTTCCAAGGCATGGGTTATTTAGCAAAATCGTAACTATATATTCTTTTCGATTATTTCGACTCCACCCTTTTTTTCAGCATACAGGAATAAAGATAAATAGACTGCAATTTACCGAGATTGCAATGGAATATATTCCTTGGTGCTCAATACATACCTTAATAGCCATAAATAATGTGGTTATAAGCATATTACGGATATTTCCTTGACCGTCACTTTAAGGGTCTGACGTATCAAACAAGCCTTAGACCATCACTCTGCTGCCAGATATGCAGTAGATATGGATGGATAACTTGAAGGGTTTCTTCTCCTGACTTATTTTTCCATAGAGTTAAATATGGAAATTAGTCAGGAGAAACAACCCTTAAAGTGATCCATCCATATCTACTGCATATCTGGCTGCAGAGTGATGGTTTGAGGCTTGTTTGATACCTCAGACCCTTGATGAGTTACAGCCATTTCGCCAACCATGTATTCCATACTGTTCCAGCATAATTTACAGCTAAATCTAGTCCCACCCCCCAATTCCCATAGAGATCCATTCAAATGCAGATAAGTTATAGTATTGCTTGTAAGAGTACCAGAAAATAAGATATCAAGTGTCTTTTGATATTGTTGGCTCACAGACATTCATGTAAGTATGTTCATACAAGCGCGTTCGTTATTTTGGGATTAGTATAAATCCACACCCTTAAATTGCTTTAAATGGAGGTTGTCACTTCCGTTTAACGGTCCATTTGAAGTCAGAATGGCACAGAAAATAAGTTTTATTAGCAGATGTTCAATCAAGAAAACAAAATTGTTTAGTATTGTCCATGCCAGTGTCATATAGTAAATAGCCTACATGGTAAAGTAAAAAGACATGGCAGGATAATTCGCCTGGTGCACAAGAGGGCGTGTCTTAGCTTCCGGGTTATTCCGGGTTATGCGTGGTGTGCATCACTGCTTCCGGTTGTAGTTTGTTGTAGTACTTGTGAGGAGAATTGTGAGAAGACCTGGATAGTAATAGCGGTGAGTGTGTTTGACATATCAATGGCAGGAGAAGAAAACGTCTCTACATTGTTGTGTGCCTCGATGTTGTGTGCCTCGATCGAGGTACAACTCGGAGATTAGCTTTCATAGGTTTCCAACCGATCCTGAGGTACGGGCTCAGTGGCTCATTAAAATCCGTAGAGACAACTTCCTTCCTACTCAAAATACTCGCCTCTGTAGTCGGCATTTCCAGACAGGTGATTTTGTTGTGACGACTGGGGGACAGAGAAAACTAAACAAAGGAGCTGTACCTTCTCTGTTTGCCTGGAACGATTATACAATACCCGCACCAAGGCGACCCACTTAATGTTTGGGAACGTCGGCCGAGATGCCCATCCCCGGTTTTAGCAGCACCTGACTCCGACTCTGAGATTGAAGTGCAAATAACGTTAGTGCCTGATTATGATTACTGCGTTACTCCGACAACCTCAGTAATGGCAGATGATTTTGCAAACGAGAACGAAGCATTGAAGAGAAAAATACAGGAGCTATAAAACCAGCTTGAAACGTTACAGCTGCAATCCCGTTTTGGGCTGCAATGCCTTGCCGGATCAGACGACGTCAGATTGGTCCATGTTTTTTGGAATATCATTAAATAAACCCCATATAATTAGCTATATTAGGCTACCAGTCTAGTGTTGGTATGATATAAAGTAGATGGTTCATCCAATAAAAGCTACTAGTTTATGTTGCTACAATGGAGATGGTGCTAGCTAGCTAGAATCATCTTCGTTGTACAGTCAAGCTGGACAGTCTAGTTTCAACTTTATCTCTTAATTATGACATCTCATAATTTAGACTATCCCATAATTATGACTGTTTATCTCATAATTATAACTTTTTATTTAATAATTTAGACTATCTCATAATTGACTTTCTCATATTTATGACTTTTTATCTCATAATTTACACTTTCTCATCATTTTGACTTTTTATACTATAATTATGACTTTTTATTTAATAATTTAGACTTTATCTCATAATATCCACTTTATCTCATAATTGTGACTTTTTATTTCATAATTTACACTTTATCTCATAATTAAAACTTTCTCATAATTAAAACTTTTTATCTCATAATTATCACTATCTCATTATTTTGACTTGTAATTATGAATTTGTCTCAATTATGACTTATTTCATAATTTAGACTTTATCCCATAATTATGACTTTTTACCTCATAATTTCGACTGTATCTCATAATTATAACTTTATTTAATAATTTAGACTATCTCATAATTGACTTTCTCATATTTATGACTTTTTATCTCATAATTTACACTTTCTCATCATTTTGACTTTTTATACTATAATTATGACTTTTTATTTAATAATTTAGACTTTATCTCATAATATCCACTTTCTCATAATTATGACTTTTTTTCATAATTTACACTTTATCTCATAATTAAAACTTTATCTCATAATTATCACTATTTCATTATTTTGACTATCTTGTAATTATGAATTTTTGTCTCAATTATGACTTTCATAATTTAGACATCATCTCATAATTTACACTGTCTCATCATTTTGACTATCTTATAATTTAGACTATCTCATAATTCTTACTTTTTATCTCATAATATCCTTTTTATCTCATAATTATTACTTTTTATCTCATAATTATGACTATTTCTTAATTTAGACATCATCTCATAATTAACATTTTATCTCATGTTGACTTTTTATCTTATATATTAAGACTATCTTATATATTAAGACTTTTAATCTTAATAATTCTTACTGTATCTCATAATATCCTTTTTATCTCATAATTATTACTTTTTATCTCATAATTATGACTATTTCTTAATTTAGACATCATCTCATAATTAACATTTTATCTCATGTTGACTTTTTATCTTATAATTAAGACTTTTTATCTTATATATTAAGACTTTATCTTATATATTAAGACTTTTAATCTTAATAATTCTTACTTTATCTCATATTATCCATTTTATCTCATAATTATGACTATCTCAATCTCGACTTTTTATCTCGTAATTATGACTTTTTGCCACATAATTATGACTTTTTCATAATTTAGACATCATCTCATAATTTTGACTGTTTATCTCATAATTATAACCTTTTATTTAATAATATAGACTTTCTCATAATTGACTTTTTAATCTCATAATTATGACTTTTTATTTAATAATTTACACTTATCTCATAATTAAAACTCTCATAATTATGACTTCTCATAATTATGACTTAATCTCATAATTATGACTTTTTATCTCATAATTATGACTATTTCTTAGTTAAGACATCATCTCATAATTAACATTTTTTATCTCATCATGTTGACTTTTTATCTTATAATTAAGACTTTTTATCTTAATATTAAGACTTATCTCATAATTCTTACTTTTTATCTCATATTATCCATTTTATCTCATAATTATCACTTTATCTCATAATTATCACTATCTCATTATTATCACTATCTCATTAAGACTTTTTTAATCTCATAATTATCACTTTTTATCTCATTATTATGACTTTCTTAATTTAGACATCTCATAATTTAAATTTTTTATCTCATCATGTTGACTATCTTATAATTAAGACTATCTTATATATTTAGACATCATCTCATAATTTACACTGTCATCATTTTTACTTTTTATCTTATAATTTAGACTTTATCTCATAATTCTTACTTTTTATCTCATAATATCCATTTTATCTCATAATTATCACTTTTTATTTCATAATTTAGACATCTCATAATTTACATTTATCTCATTTTGACTTTTATCTTATAATTATGACTATTTCATAATTAAAACTTTTTATCATCATTTCGACTTTCGAATAATTATGACTATCTCATAATTATTACTTTTATTTCATAATTTAGACTATTTCATAATTTACTTTCTATCTCATAATTTTGACTTTTTACCTTATAATTATGACTTTTTATCATCATTTTGACTATCTTATAATTATGACTATCTGATCATGGGTATAAGATGGATTAGAGTAATGGAGACCACGCAAGTTAAAAATAAGAACAATTTAATAACAGGCAGGTAGGTCATTAGCTTATATTTAGCAGTCAATTACAAAATATACAGATTGCAGAAAGGAAAATATAGAGTAAATATCTTACCGAGCCTGTTCAGCTATACACAGACACAGAATATGCACGGTGTGGGAAGTCAGTTACAATCTTCCCTGATAGGCTTGTCTCCCTTTCTTTTATACCAAATCATGCGTTTGAACCAGGCGGCAGTGCCATAAATTAACCTGGAAGGGTGGTCAAATCTGGAATTTAGACCCCCACGGGATGTTTGAGTAGGGAGAGGGGAAAAGGAGATGATTACCAGAGAGGACATTCCACTGTTAGTTTTCCCCTGAAACTATGCTTTATTAAACTTCATTTGGTATGAAATGTATTTCAGTCAATTCCTTGATTTTACCTGAATCCATACATACCAAACAGGTTAAGGTGATGTAATATTATGGTGCAGTTGTCATGAAAATTCCCTCCTGGTGAACCATTTTACATGCAATTCCTGTTACTACCACATAAGACATAATGTGACAGTATAAGGATCACATGCGCAATGTTTGTAGGTTTTTACATGTTATTAACACTCTTCACAGAAGTTTTAGAGTCCTGGTACAGAAGATAATTAAAGAGTGTAATGACAGGGGTGCCCAAATGAGGGCACTGTGGTCTTGTCCGATGGCTCTCCCATAGGAAGTGCCCAGGTGTTGGGTTACTGGAGACCACAGATGTTTTGTGAGGGCATTCCTTTCCCATGGTTTGGCCAGGTTCTTGATGACCTTTCCAACCCTAAATGCCCTTAGAAGATACATTCTACAATCATGGCAAACAGTTCAATTTGCCCTTATCTCCGTCTTTAGCAGATGGAGACATTCTAGGAAGCCTGAAAGCCCAAAGGAAGTCCAAGTAACCTATTATTTTATTACAAGGCCCTCTGGTCCTTTGAAGTGCATGATGAGCTCCAATTCTCAGGTTCTTCCAAATGGCAGCATTTCCTGAGTCCCATTTTGTCTCCCCCCTACAATATGTTATTTGGATGTCCCTAGGGATCACATTAAACCTTGAATGATTACTATTGCAATTTTCCCTGGGTCAAACCACAGACTGACAGGACTATGCCTGACTTGCAGTGACGCATCGCTCTACTAGAATGTCAACAGCGCACAACAAACGCAACAAAAAACGGTTTGAAATGATCCATACTTCCGTAGCCTTGGCAACTGTCCATGGAAATTCGACCTCTTGATTTAGTCCTGTATAAATCGTGTAGAAATTGTGTCATGTGCGACCCCCAAGTAATTCTCTGTCTTCCTAAAGTCGCCTAGTGTGTGTTGTATTGCGCAGCGATTTTTAAAAGACTGTCATTTGACAGTCCTTAGATGTGAGCTGCTCTCCTCGGACGGGATTTCGTGAAGATTTAAAAGTGGTGTAGTGTGTGCTTAGCTTAACATGACCAATGTCAAATCATCTGGGATAGTATTGTTAGGTCATAACAGTGTTGTAGAGGAAGGCATTGTGATTTTAGAATAAGTAGGATTTTAGGGTACTGGAATTTTGTTGAATAGATACAAATGGGCTGTGAGACCAGGTTGCCTCCCTCAGATCGTTCAATAGCAGAGTGTTTTGAGTGCTCTTGTCATCCTTCTATTCCTCAATTAAAAGTATGTAAAGCGAGATATATATTATATATGATTTAAAAATTCTTCCTTTGTATCCCACAATTTCCCATGAAGGACAGAGAAAGATAGCTGGGCAACGACAATGAAATCATGTGATTGTGAGCCTTTGCGCAGTGGAGGGATGAATTAAATTGAAATGCTGTCTGATAGACTGACTGTGCACCTTTAAAGGTTCAGTATTTCTGAACACAGGCCCTATTTCGGATAGTCTTGGATCATTGTGAATTGTAGAGACCAAAATTTTGCAGATTTCTTATAAATTGAGTTTGATACTCCTCTGCTGCATCCTCAGACATGGCTCAAATAGGAATAAGTTGGGACAAATTTTGTAGCTTTAAAAAACTATGATAAATTTATTTTTCAAAAACGGGAACCATTTAAGAGTGGTCGTTAGATTATCTTCATGATGCTGAGAGGGTTTATCAAGAGCAGTTTGAGAATAAATATATTGCCTTCTCAGAACTCAGTACTACTACTACTACTACTAATAATAATAAAAACCTATATAGTCACAATAAAAAATAATGAGTATACATATAGTAGTAACTCTTCATGAATTTACACATCTTAGTCCACATGTGTGCTAAGTAGCTAGCTAAGATAGCATGTTTATTTCATCACTGACTAACCTGGTCCCGTGCTTGAGAACATTTTGTCAATTTTACAACATTTAGCTGCATCTTCTGCAAGGGCCTTTATTTTCTTCATCCTCTCCCTCTCTGCTCCACCCTTTCTCTTTTTTGGATTGCCACTGTCCATCTTCCGCTATTATCGAACTAGCGCACCACGAGAAACGTGACTGATGATGGACTAAACGTTGCTGCGTTCGCTTCGGTCACGTCTTGTGACGGCAGTTTCTGATTAGCTATCGGCACATGCGTGGAACCAATCACATGTCATGATGTCATACCATTAGGTGAAAGGCAGGCGGGTGAGCAGGGATTGTAGCCAGATCTGACAGAATGTGGCATCCAGGCTGCCCCATGTTGCTTTTGCTCTTTTGAACACTGGCCTAACTGCGGGCCAATCAGCAGGCCAGGCCACCGATGGCCAATCCGGGCCTGCGTACAGCCCCAGGTTCATGGCTCTGGCACCAAATGTATAAAACTGCTTAAGAGTAAAAAGCTCTCTTACCATGACTTTTATATGAATAATTCTCAGAAGCTTTATATATATGGTGCATAGTGAATTTTTAACATTGCAGTTGAAGTTAAATTCAAGAGGTGAGAGACTGAAAAAAAAAAAAAAGGCTGTCTGTGCATAGCTCGAGCAGAAATGACTCAGAATATCAAGCATTTGAACAGCAAAGGCAGGGGGAGGAGCAGTGGATATTGTGGTACAAAAGACCCTGGAAAATTCATCCAATCAGGAAAAGGGTAATGAAATGAATGCCGCATGTGTTTCATTGAGAATGCGGACATGTGCAGCATCGACACGAGCTTGCATTCCCAAGGCTCAATGACTAACACTCCCAGCAAGGTCCTGGAGTTGTCTTTATAGATCAGGTGTTAACGTACACTGACGTTTCAAGTCTCAGCCAAGGAAATGAATACGGCTGGGGTGAGCTGCATATAGTGTCATTCTGGGAACACTTCAGCAGAGGCTGAGAGGAAAGAGAGGAAGCAGGGGAGAGATTAATGTGAGCTGTATTTTTAGTGTTTCATTCATAAAATGGCCAGTGTATTTTTAGATCTTCATTCAGGAAAGAAATAGATAAATAAAGCAGCTGATCCCTGTGGGACCTGGGGAGGCGTTATCCTGGTACTAATAAGGCTTGTGCAGAATTCTTAGAACAGTATTGCCATTTTTATAGCCTTGCAAATGAAAGCATGGTGAATGTAGATCATTAGGAATATGCTAAAGACTTATGAAAAATAGTTCTTGTTTTTCACTCTATATACAGGTGCAGCTCAAAAAATTAGAATATCGTGAAAAAGTTCAAGATTTTTTGTCACTCATTTCAGAAAGTGAAACTCATATATTATATAGATTCATTACACATAGAGTGAAATATTTCAAGCCTTTATTTCTTGTAATTTTGATGATTATGGCTTACAGCTAATTAAAACCCAAATTCAGTGTCTCAGAAAATTTTTATATTACATAAGATCAATAGAAAAGGATATTTTAAACAGAAATGTCAACCTTCTGAAAAGTATGTTCATTTCTATGCACTCAATACTTGGTTGGGGCTCATTCTGCATGAATTACTGTATCAACGCGGCGTGGCATGGAGGCGATCAGCCTGTGGCACTGCTGAGGTGTAATGGAAGCCCAGGTTGCTTTGATAGCGGCCTTCAGGTCATCTGCATTGTTGGGTCTGGTGTCTCATCTTCCTCTTGACAATACCCCATAGATTCTCTATGGGGTTCAGGTCAGGCGAGTTTGCTAGCCAATCAAGCACAGTAATACCATGGTCATTGAACCAGCTTTTGGTACTTTTTGCAGTGTGGGCAGGTGCCAAGTCCTGCTGGAAAATGAAATCAGCATCTCCATAAAGCTTGTCAGCAGAAGGAAGCATGAAGTGCTCTAAAATTTCCTGGTAGATGGCTGCATTGACTGTGGACTTCAGAAAACACAGTGGACCAACACCAGCAGATGACATGGCACCCCAAATCATCACTGACTGTGGAAACTTCACACTGGACTTCAAGCAACGTGGATTCTGTGCCTCTCCACTCTTCCTCCAGACTCTGGGACCTTGATTTCCAAATGAAATGCAAAATTTACTTTCATCTGAAAAGAGGACTTTGGACCACTGAGCAACAGTCCAGTTCTTTTTCTCCTTAGCCCAGGTAAGACGCTTCTGACGTTGTCTCTGGTTCAGGAGTGGCTTGACACGAGGAATGCGACATTTGTAGCCCATGTCCTGGATTTGTCTGTGCGTGGTGGCTCTTGATGCACTGACTCCAGCCTCAGTCCACTCCTTGTGAAGCTCCCCCAAATTCTTGAATGGATTTTGCTTGACAATCCTCTCAAGGCTGCGGTTATCCCTGTTGCTTGTGCACCTTTTCCTACCACACTTTTTCCTTCCACTCAACTTTCTATGAATATGCTTGGATACAGCACTCTGTGAACAACCAGCTTCTTTAGCAATGACCTTTTGTGGCTTACCCTCCTTGTGGAGGGTGTCAATGACTGTCTTCTGGAAATCTGTCAAGTCAGCAGTCTTCCCCATGATTGTGTAGCCTACTGAACCAGACTGAGAGACCATTTAAAGGCTCAGGAAACCTTTGCAGGTGTTTTGAGTTAATTAGCTGATTCGAGTGTGACACCATGAGTTTCCAATATTGACCTTTTTCACAATATTCAAATTCTGAGACACTGAATTTGGGTTTTCATTAGCTGTAAGCCATAATCATCAAAATTACAAGAAATAAAGGCTTGAAATATTTCACTATGTGTAATGAATCTATATAATATATAGAGTTTCACTTTCTGAAATGAGTGACAAAAAATATAGAACTTTTTCACGATATTCAAATTGTTTGAGCTGCACCTGTATACTGTGCTATCGAAAGTGTAATTTCAACAGTGCTCTCATTAACATTTCCAGGAGTACCAGTTCCATTCGATTCTCATATTTTACCTGCTTATAAGCATATTTAGTGGTAGGCCACTTAGTATTTTGAAGAGTATGAATTAGGGTCTTTGAGAGAAGGTTTGAACCAGTTGTTTGAAATACAGTAGACTAACATAGCTACAGAACTGTATAGCAGTCAGATATAAAAAAACGGAGTACTGGAAATTCCTGATAGTACAGAGAGCTGACTTGGCTTGGTGGTGCTCCTTTGAATTTCTTGTCTTTTCCTGCTTTTGACCGAGCCAAACTTCACAGTTAAAACGTAGTTTTTTGTTATTAATTCCCAGGGTTTTTTCTCCAGAAGGTGTCCATTTCTTTAAAAAAATTCAGAGACCATGGTCTTGATTGGAAAAGCTGTGTGGGAGTATGCGCTGATGGTGCAGCATCCATGACAGGGCGACAGTGGGGTTGTCAAGCAAATCCTCAATAAGGCACCCAATGCTAAATGGACGCACTGTGAAAGCTTAGCATCCAAAAAGATGTCACCAGAGCTCCACGGTGTGATGGATGCGGCCGTTAAATCAGTTAACTACATAAAACAGAATTCTGTGAACTCCAGGTGCTTTTCTGCGTTGTGTGAGAGCATGGAAGCTGACCATATTCAGCTGCTCTATCACAGTGAGGTGAGATGGCTATCAAGATGACTGGTTCTCAATCGCTTGTTTGAGTGAAGAACAGAAGTCCACAGTTTTCTAACAGAGAGGAAATCCCCACTGGCACATCACTATGCTGATGGAAAGCTCCTCGCCAAACTTGCCTACCTTGCTGATATATTTTCACAACTGAAGCAGTTAAACCTGTCGATGCAAGGAAGAAACAGCAGCATCTTTTTAGTTGCTGATAAGATCGAAGGGTTCAAGAGAAAGCTGACTCTGTGGACCAGACGTGTTAAGCAGAAAAGGATGGACATTTTTCCACTTCTGAGTGCGATTTTGGAGAATGCTTCACACATAGACATTTCAACTGCAATCTCTGAGAAGTTCATAACTTACTTTCCAGAGGATCCCAGAGAAGGCAACCTTTGGATTTTGGACCATTTCTCAGTGGACCCTGCAGCCAATGACACTGCTCTGCCCACAGGAAACTCCGTTATTGGTGCTGTCAACTGATAGCATCTTAAAATTACAGCTGACTAAAGTGGATCTGGGCTCTTTTTGGATCACTGTTTCAAAGGAATATCCTTGTCTGGCAATAAGAGCTATTAGGTTTCTTCTGCCTTTCACAACAACCTATTTGTGTGAATCTGGCTTTTCCATTGTGACCACAACCAAGTCAAACGTCAGAAATAGACTGAGAACAACTCCGAATGCCACCCTTCGGGCCAGCCTCTCACCGGGTACGTTTACATGCACACTAATACTCCGATCTGAAGCCGGGTATGTTAGGCAATACTGAAATGGTCATGTAAACACCTTTATCCGATAATGTAAAGTCATAATCAGTGTTTTCGAAACAAGATTTACACACCTGGTTTTTCCCCCAAACTTTCGATTTTTTGGTACATGCAAACACCTGAAATCCTAGTTTAGAATTTTAGCCTGAATTGTTTATCGGTAATTTGGTTGTATCTTGATTTTGTGCAATAATAATAGCTGTAGAACTTGTTGCACTAGTAAGCAAGCTCGCTGACGAATCCATTATTCTACAACTAATAGCTACTCTCAACTAACCAAAGCAGGCCTTTCGGTTTGCTCTTTTCTTTAACACGTACTAACATTCGCGTGATATGGTCTCAAATAAAAATAGTTATTAGCCCAAAAGGCTTACGACCATCACAGCCTATAAATGCATAAAATGCACCATTTATACGTGCTCTGATATAGGAACAATAATATATTTTTAAAACGTTGTACAACCAAGCATTTGGCTTGTTCCCTTGCTTACTGTACTGTACAGTAGACTAACCGACGGAGCCTACTTTCGGTTTAGTATACTGTACAGTAGACTAACCGACGGAGCCTACTTTCGGTTTAGTATACTGTACAGTAGACTAACCGAAACGGACTGAGCCTTTTAGTATACTGTATGTAGTACAGACGACGGGAGCCGGCTCCCTACTTTCGTATAGTATAGTGTACATAACCGAACCAGCCCTACTTTCAGTTTAGTTATAGTGTACAGTAGACTAAATAAACCGATGGAGCCTACTTTCGGTTTAGTAGTCTAGACCTTATTTTATAAATCTCTTGTACAGTCGACATTTCCACAGCGACCACCTATCGAAATTATGGCTGTAATACGTTGCCGTTATGTAAAAACACACATACTTTTGTACGTTTTTTTAACGAAGGCTATTTTTATAAACATTAGGCTACTATTATGTACCTAGGCTAGCTACTGTATGTGGCGATTATGACAAATGTATTCTGTCTGTTGCAAATTTCTGAATGATACAGCCACTTCTTCTTGGATGTGCAGTGAATTTATTTTGAGGTATTGAAACTTAAGTAAAAAAACTTGGTGGAAATTGCCTGCTTAAATTGCTGCTTAAGTTAAAAATAGTCTTTTGACTAGGACTTGCTTCTCTCTCCCTTTTGGGAGGCATTCATCCACCGATTTCACTATACGCAACTGATTGGCTTCTAGAAGGTGGGCGGACTGCAGCACGTTCCACAAGCGCATAGCCTATGTTACGGCGAATTGCGAGAGGGCCGATAAAATTAAAAAAATGTTTTTGATCTTCCAAATTTTTTTTACCACATTTTCAGATTGACACCACTCTTGCCCAATAGCGATGGGGGGGCACGAGGGGGGCCAATCATGTTGCAGGGGGGGCGGGGGGTGCCACCCCTTTGGACCGCCCTTTTTGTCGGGTTTATCTTGTTGCTATGACAGAATACAAATTTTTGGTGGTGAAAATTTTTCCAGTCAGATAGACACTATTGTCCACTGTGTCAGGCATGGGTAGGTACACTACAGTTGCAGGTGAGACTGGGGGGGGGGGCGTTGCTTGTTAATTGGACTAGCTACGCGACAACAGTAGCATTTAGAAACTCTGTATTCGGTTTTGTTGTCACAAATCGCGTACTAATAAAGCTAGAACATGTTTTTTTCCACTCATAGTTTGGTTGCAGTTGCAATGAATGTTTCAGTTGAGCAATCTCATGACGTATTGAAAGCAGTTAAAATAATGAAGGGATTAAAATAAAGCATTTGGGAAGGTTAAAAAAATAAACTTTTTTATATTGTTTGTTAATAAACACCTTATCCAGCAAATGTTTAGGCTACCACTGAAAAAAGATTGATGTTTTGGGTGCAGGGCTTTTCCTCCCAGCACTGGTTCTCTCCTTTGTCACATGACACTGTCGCACGACACTGCACGCATGCGGTCTGCTTTTGCCTTTACCTGGGTTTCTGTATTGTTTCTGTTTCATTAAAAACCTGCCAGGAACAATGCATCCAGCAAGAATTAAAGATGAAAAAATTGATGTTTGGCCCGTGCAACTTGTTATTGTGAGGATATTTTAACTAAAGAGATGCAGATTTCAAGATATTGAAATTTGAATAAGTCTGTGTGGACTAGAAAGTTACTGTGGTGATTCACAAAGATCCTGGAGGGCTGGAAGTGAAAGGACTTTGTGAAAAGGGAGAAAGGCATGAATGTAATTTAAGCGATTAAAAACGGACACCTGTGGTGCCATTTGCTTTAGGGGCTTTAGTTAAAATACATGTTGGCAGTATATCCATCTTATTGCTCTGTACAGACTGAAATGGATCTCTGGAAGACCTATGAGCCTATCTGCAATATTGCCTGGATGACTCATACCTGGAATTTTACATTATAACACAATTCTCTAGCAGGATGAAAAACTGCAGACAATCTTAATTTCATATTATATTGTGTTTTCATTTTTATACCAATACTACCAGCTAAATAAAAGTACATATTTTTGAATGTTCATATTTGATCAAGTCATCTTGAGAATGTGAAGTGTGGCATGCTGTTTTTCTGTTAAAATGAATGAGGTGAATCTGCAACAATGTTATGAATTATATTATCATTGCAATACAAACAAAATGTTTGCAGGGTGTTTTGTACCCCTGCAGAATGAGTCATATAACAGCATGTGTAATGGCATGTGTTAAACATGTGTAATGGCATGTGCTAAACATGTGTACTTGTGTTAAACATTACTGTGCCTCAGCCTTCATTCTTATTAAACTGTGGTTGTTATAACACATAGCACGAAACATGGGAGCAAATTAGTATAGTACCTACTCACGTGACTGCTTTTACCTGAGGAAGACTGAGTGATTGAACCCTCTCTGTCACAGATTAAATACATATTTTGACGCATATTAGCAGTGGGCTAATATGCGGATTATACTTTTTTTTTCTACATGAGGCTGTGAAACTGAACTGTGAGTAGATTCATGTAAACCATAACCTACGGTCACCTATGACATTTGTCAAAACTACTTGAGGCATGATTTGAGATTTAGGTACAAATGTGTTTCACACAATCACTCGTTTTGCAAAGAAACTTCATACAAAAACAGTGCTAGTACAAACAGAAAATGTATCGGAATAATAGCTTTTGTGATACCACTTGGGTAATTCTGGGAATGTTTTTGAGGAATTTTGACGTAATTTTGGAAATATCTAGGTATTTATACAGTATTTTTCATAAATGGTACGTATGTGCTTGGTTTTTTATGTATTGGGCCTATTTGAGGGGTCACTGCAAATACTGTGCACACATTGGGCTACATTCATGAAACGTTCTTCAATATGTGCGTAAATGTACGTACAAATGTGTGAATTTTACCCCTGATTCATAAAACCGTGCAGAAAGGCATGTTCATACATTCCCATTCATCGTAAATGACAGGCACGTGTGTATGTTCATACATTCCGATTCATCGTAAATTACAGGCACGTGTGTATGTTCATACATTCCGATTCATCGTAAATTTTTTGCGATTAGCATAAATCCATGCCCATGAATTGGCAAAATATTTTTGGCAAATTATATCAAAAACATGTCAATTTAGCTCAGGTTTTACCCAGATATAGCCAAGCTACGTTCTAGCCAGTTAAAAAACGTTCACTTTTCAACCAAATTTAGCTAGTTTTTCACAGCGTTTCACCAACTTTTCAACACAAAAAGTTAACTGGGGTGTGATGTGGCACCGATAATATCGGACAGGTTGTAAATTTCATAAATACCCAGCTTTACCTCCACGTGGGTTTGTATCTTGTAAGCAAACTCATGGATGGCGCTACACTGGGGCAAGGGTGGGCTATAGTCCCATAACAAATCTGCTTAGCCCCATTTTAGCCCCCCCAGGCATTTTTGTTAAATCTTTATAATTATAATAAAGAAATATATAAAAGTAAATCAACAATTTGACCACGATTCGGCTCACCGACATGGCCGGACGCTGGTTGCAGCCAGAAATCCGGGCCGCCGCGGGGGTAGTGGAGCAGGTTGTGCTGGAGAAATTTGTGGCCGGGCTACCAGAGGCGACAGCCAACTGGGTTCGCTGCGACCGACCCACTAGCCTGGAACTGGCTGTTATCCTGGCAGAAAACCATCTGGCCATTGTACCCAGCAGCCCGCCGCAAAAGCCGCCGGAACCGGCTCCTTGGAGGAGGCCCCCTCCTCACACTGTCCCTTCTTCTCTTTCTCGTGACCCTGCTACAACCTACCCCCTAATTAATTCCCCCTCTTTTCTCTCTCCCTCTCCAGGCTCGGGCTCAGTGGCAGGAGGGTCTGACCCGCAGATGGCTTTTCAGGCGTTCTGACCGGGTTGTTGGCGGTGCGGTCAGCTCGGTCACCTTGCGCCGCGACTGGTCGAGGGGGGGGGGGGGGGGCGGAGCCTGGGGAGCCTCGAGGGGAGACTCCCCTGGTTCCGGTTTTTCACCCCACAGCGGATTTCCCACTCGAACAGTCTCGGGATGACACCTTACGCTTTGCCTATGACCAAGTGATGCGTATTGATGGTCAACAGGCGTGGCCTGAGGCAGCTCTCTCTCACTCGTATTTCTCGATTATTAGAGATAGATTATATCGAGTGTGTCAGGACGCTCAAACAGGGGAAGAAAATACCCAGTTGTTGGTACCGAAATGGTTTTCCAAGCAGCTCATTATAACCCCATCGTGGGACACTTAGGATATGACAAAACACTAAATCGTATAATGGCCCGATTTTATTGGCCGGGCATTTGGGCAGACGTATGTCGGTGGTTTGTGTCTTGCCCGGAATGTCAATTTGTGAATTCCCCGGCCCCCAAAAGCGTTGTTGCAGCCACTTCCCTTAATAGAGGTCCCGTTTGATAGAGTGGCTATGGACCTCATCGGGCTATTTGAACGGAACACTCAGGGGTACCGATTCGTACTAGTTTGGTGGATTATGCGACCCGGTATCCTGAAGCAGTTCCGCTGCACAATATCTCCGCTAAGAATGTTGCGCATGTACTGTTTCAGATCATCTCCCGCGTCAGAATCCCGAAAGAGATTCTAATGGACCAGGGCACATCATTTATGTCACGGACACTAAACGAACTGTACGCGTTATTGGGCATTCAGTCGATTAAAACCAGCGTGTACCACCCCCAAACGGATGGGCTCATTGAGCGGTTTAATAGGACTTTGAAGTCGATGATTCGGAAGTTCATTCACGGGGATAAGTGGTTAGTCCCTTTATTATTTGCAGTGTGGGAGGTTCCCCAGGCCTCCACAGGATTTTCTCCCTTTGAGTTAATATTCGGTAGAAAACCCCAGGGAGTCTTGGACCTAGTTAAAGAAAACTGGAAGGATACTGTGATACCTTTACTGGTACGGCTTCGAATGGCTCTCAAAATGGTGGCTGGAGCTGTGGTATTGAATTCATAAGCATCCTCCTGCGGGCCGTTTGAAATTTTAAAGGGGCCACATGTGGCCCACGGGCCGCTAGTTGAATAGGGCTAATGTAATGTAATAGTAATTTGGAATTCTGAAATGGAACAATTTGGCAGCAATCTTACCTGGGTACAGCTATGATAGAAACCTATGGCAAAGTGTCATGCACTTTCTAATCGACTGTTATGTCATAATCGGGTCTCAGAAGCCAGACAGCTGATGATTGGCTCATGGTTACTGGCCACCATCTTACTTGGGTATGGTTTCAAAAATTGTGCCACTAACTATAACATAATGTCACATCTATGGTTCTATATCTATGGTCTGAGTGCTCAGTGTTCCAGAATTCCATGGCAGTTGGTGAGTTGAGAAATATCTTGCTGTTTCCGGTGTGTTCCGCCCTGGTTACTCCACTCTTTGTGGGTAGCTTTCCGAACCCTGTTTGGTCGCGTCTGGTTCTCCGACCCCTTCCCCTCCATTACAGCAAGTTTTAGCAAACAGCCTTCTCGGTCAGAGCCCCCACTATTGGAATACTCTACCCATTGAGTGAAGAGATTGCAGTAATTACTAGGGGTGGGATGATTCAATCCCATAACGATTCGATTACGATTCTTTAGGCAAAGGTTCGATGCATCATAACATCTTACATTTGACGATTCGATTCGATTAATTTTGATACTTTTAAAAAATAGGTATGCTAATGTGATTTGATACCGATAGTCAGCAGTAATTAAATATTCAATTAGAACCTTACACCAAGTTCACAGAATTATGTTTATTGTTAAGGCATGCCATACATTTTGTAGCTGTCTGCAGCAAATAATGCAGCAATAAACATGACTAACAGTGTATTTTCTAAAGTTGCCCTATTTAGGTTATTGTTTTTCAAACAGTGTCAGACATGGTACCCTAATACATTTCCTTTATTTACAAAATGAAAATGGCAAAATGTATAACAATTACTAAACTGGGCCAAGAAAAATGAAATAGCCTATAGGTTAGTGTCATGCATAGTACTTTCCTAAATCTTAGTACGATCTAGACCTTCGGTGGAGCAAGATGCCCATCCATCCGTAGTTAAAGCTACTCTCGTAGCGTTTTGCAAGGACAGTCGAACAGTTTTCTTCACCTCTTCATACAGAGCAGGTATACATTTTTCACTAAAATGTTTTCTGCATGGTATGGTGTATCTAGGTTCCACGACATTCATTAAGTGAATCGGACAGTTAACGTAGTAATAATTAATTGAACGTAAGACATTGGAACTACTTGATTTTGAATAGAAAATGGTTTCAATTTAAATATCAGAAAGCACTTTACAATTAACTGTCTGGACACGGTATGTGTATAAAAACTAATAAAAACAATTATATAAAAAAAATAGAACTGTTTGGCCATTTCTCCAGGAAACTCAGGGGAAGTGTCAATGACTCCCGAGTTTAGCTTGCTAACCCGCTGCTGTCCTTCACGTCAATGGTGTGTCGTCGGCTCAAATGGTTTATCATGTTTGTGGTGTTGCCTGTGTATTTGATTTCTACTTGGCAGATCTTGCATATTGCAGCGGTTTTGTCAAGTTCACCCTCCTTCTTTCTAAACCCGAAATGCTTCCATACCACTGATTTTCTGTTCGGAACATCGCAAATTCTGTAAGTTTCTGTCTCTTTTGTCGCACTCAGCGAGCATGCAGCTAGCCATTTCTCTGAGATCTGTCCGTCTCATTGTCGCTTGATTCCTGCCTGTCCCTGCTTTCAACTCACGCTTACGTGTTAACGCTTAACTGTTTTAAAAGTAGTCGTGTCTCAGAAATATATATTTTAAATAATGAAATGAATATTTTTTTTGAATAAATGAATACATGTGCACATTCATTTAAAATGTGATATTAATCCATGCTTTTTAATTCTAATCTTACAGATCGATGCAGTTGTATTTACACATTCAGATCGATGCATCGCGATGCATCGGTGCATTGTCCCACCCCTAGTAATTACCATACCTTAAAACATGAACTTAAGATGTGGCATAAAGCAAATCAATCTTGTCATCATGACTAACCATACCATCTTATCTTTGGCACTGCCTTTATATATTTGTATTGTTTTTATGTATTGGTGTAATGTCTGTAATGTTTTTATGTGTTCTATGGTTTTTTAATATTTGTATTGATATTGTATTGATAACATCAGAGCCAGTTTTTGGCATAGGCAGTATAGGCAAATGCTAAGGGCGCCACCACCCAGAGGGGGCGCAACAAATGGGAGAAAAAAAAGAAAAAAGTTTCGCTTTAAAAAAAAAAAATTGTAATAATTTTTGACTAATACTACTAGTTAACACTGTTATTTCGAAATATTAAATAACCCCACAACAACCAGCGTAGCTCTATAGCATAGCTTATTAAATAATAATAATTTCTTAGTTCATGTCACCCCGCCCCCCTCCAGCCAGGCAATTGGACTTTACCTGCGCTCCCTCTCTGGGCAATGGTCAAGTGTGGCTATCTGACGTGACCCTCGCATTATATGCTATCAACATGTCGAAAAGACCAAAGCTGTCCGGTGCTCAGGGAAGGAAAAGAAGGAAAGAAGAGGAGGAACAACGTGAAAAGGGCAGAGGTACAGTAGCGTTAATGTGATTAAATGAATTGTCTAGTGTTCTCTGACTTTAGGCGCATCCTGCCCCGGTACCGGGGGCGCTTGGGTTGAAGAGGATAGTGCCAGATAACATAAGTTAGCTAGCTAATATTACTGTAGCCGAGCCGAGCGTTACATTAGCTAGTCACTATAGTCACTCACACTAGAGTGCGGATCGGGCCGCATATTTCTGTCCGAACCCGACTGAGTCCGAGATAGTAGTAACCGAGCCCGACCCGAACCCGACAGGAATTCTGCTTTTTATGTCCGAACCCGACCCGAGCCCGACGCAGTTAATGTAAGGCACTGAAGCGCTGACATTGTGTTTCCCTGTCACGCAGTTAATGTAAGGCACTGAAGCGCTGACATTGTGTTTCCCTGTCACGCAGTTAATGTAAGGCACTGAAGCGCTGACATTGTGTTTCCCTGTCACGCAGTTAATGTAAGGCACTGAAGCGCTGACATTGTGTTTCCCTGTCACGCAGTTAATGTAAGGCACTGAAGCGCTGACATTGTGTTTCCCTGTCACGCAGTTGTTACCATGGTTACAGCTTCTCTGTTTAGTGGACACTGGGCACCTAAATGACCGTCAAAAAATAAAATAATATATTTATAATAAGGTTGTTCTTGTGTTGAGTGTGCGGTTTACACTGAACCATCAATTATTGGACAAAGCTCAGTGTGCCACCTCTATTGGAGAGACACGTGTACGTTGAACTATTTTTCTGTTGGTAATCATACTTTTACTTGAATACAGTTTTTTGGTACTCTACCCGCCTCTGCTGGCCATTGTGAAAGTTCCTTTGCACATTGCTTAATTGCATTTGGAGGTTGTTTCTGGACTTTTGAAAGTAGCTTTTTGTTCTCAGTTGCCGATTAAAGCCATGTCTTTTATTTTCGGTTTAGCTGGAGAAAATGTGTTTTCTCTGCCTGAAGTTACGAATGACAGTACTGATAACGTTGCATGATAATTTCTCTGTTTTCACTGCGTGTGTAGTGACACACACAATATTCTGTATAATTTTTATTTATTTCACACTATATTTTCACCAAAAACAACTTGAAGCACCATGTGAAGTAGGCTAACCCATCCTAATTAGTAGTTCAAAAGTAAAATGTTCGCTAGTTGTTCGGCCGCCGTGACCGAGCCCGAACATCATTTTAAAAGCTTAGTCCGAGCCCGGCCCGACCCGTCGGGTCCCGTCGGGTTCGGGTCGGGTATCCACCCTCTAACTCACACACACATCAGCTCTCTCAGTCACTCTGCACCTTCTTGCTAGCTAGCTGTACAGCGGCAAGAGAATGGTCGCCTCATCTTGAAAAATACATAGACTATGCGTGCATAACAGTAGCCTACATAAAATAAAAGTAGGCTACATAACAACTAATAAAAATAAGAGAACTGTAGTACCAGTCATCATCAGGGAAATTTGGTCTATTCAGCAGGTGTTAGTCCTGTGTCATACTGTAGGCTACATTTTTATTGACATCTGGTTACCCTGTAATCAAAATGCTATTCCTTTTCATCTCCTTTATAATTAATTGTTGTAGTAAGCCTTTGGTTTGTTGTGTTACAGTTCATAATCTCTAAAGTTAGTTTATATAGTTAGTTACATCAGTGTTTTAAAGTGCATATCATTAATGTTAATGCCAAATAAGCTTTCCCATTATGCTATATTAGTATTACACTGCAGTTTACTGCTTTTTCTGGACTGTAAATGTAAATCTACATTTAATTGTAATGACAATAATGTTTAATTAAATTTCCATTAGTATGCATGCCCATCTTATGTACAGTATAGCAGACATGCATCTTTTAAAGTTTTTGATCTTTATTCTTGTAAAAAAAATAATATTAATAGACTAACACCCAATGGTAATACACTCTTCTTCTATATTTTACCTTACTTTATTTATGGCAGTAGGCTACTGGTTTCTTTAATATATATATTAAAGATAATATATTGTAAATATCTATAATAATAATGTCACTTGTTCACCGTTTTGATGTTAACTGTTTGATTTTGTGGGTTATTTTCAGTAAAAGAAAAATGTGAAAACAAAAGTGTGAGTGCATGTTATTGGTAGTGAATAAACTGTGATGCAAGGGGGCGCCAGATAAAATCCTGCCTAGGGCAGCCAATTGGTCAGAGCCGGCCCTGGATAACATTAGGTCTCTTGTTTGTTTTAACCTTCCCAGGGACTACGGATGAAAAAGAGCTCATTGGTTAACTCAGGCAGATTTACATTGATATGGAAACTGAAATGTTGATTAATGTGCATTGTCCCTGTTAAATAAATAAATAAAATAAACAAAATGATTATTGCTATCCTTTCAGCATGAATTATACAAGATATATCAGAACACCATTGTTTTTCTTTTATAGATTTTGCCAAAGTGGACAATTTCCATAGACAGGTCTGATGATGATGAAGACAATGTTATTGTATAAAGATCTTTTTTAGAGAAATTTAAGAACAGGATCTGTTCGTAATTCCTGGCCAAATGTCATATGTGTAACATCTAATTGCTAATTTAAACCTGCTTCTAATTTTATCCTTTCCTGTGTTTATCTAGTGAATGAATGGAAGTTCATTGAGGGAGAAAAATCACATGCTGCAACATCTAAAGCATGTGTTGGACCAAAGTGGTAATTAAGAAAGGCTCCAACATCCTGAGAACATAATTTATCACTTATATAAATATATCAGAAGCTCTGGTGACACTCTGTTAATGAATCTGGTATAAATAGCAGAATTAATTCAATGTTAAAGAAAAATGCAACTAATTAATATCTCACTATATGGTCTATCATCTGCATTCGTTTTGCCAATTCTAATTAGTTATCAGGCCATCTGCAAGGTGGCATGTCGTCATAACCCTGCAGTTAACATCATTTCAGCAGTAAGCTTTTCCTTTTTAAAGAAATATTGTAATTGCAATACTTAATATTATACTTAGAATACTAAAGCTTATTTCAGGATGATTCAACACTTAAAATTAATTGTGAATTTCTGAAAAATGACCACAATTAAAGCAACACAACAGGGCCATGCAGAGTTTTTGGGGGTCGTATGTTTAAAAAAGGGCACCAGTGGTAAACTGGACCCTATACCTGAAATTTAGTTTCTCCTATAATGTCTGGGTAGGAGGTTAAACAGGATGTTGTACTGGAATTACATTGCCACTGCAAAGAAGGCCCCAACCATTGTTTTTACAGAGCTTAATGCTACATATGTATCTGTTTGTATTTGTTACAGCTTTCATACAACAGTAACTATTTATAGCCTAATTTAAATGGAGATTAAAGAGATTTTGGAAGTGTTAGTGCAAACCTATATACAGTCAAGTCGGAAAGTCTGCACACCCCTTTCACCTTCTCCACGTTTTATTACGTTACAGACTTATACTACAATAGATTGAGTTCATTTTTTGCCTCAAACATCTACACACAATAGCCAATAATGACAAAGTGAAAACAGGTTTTTAGAAAATATGGTTCTTAGCCTAATACTTGGTTGCTGCACCTTTGGCAGCGAATACAGCTTCAAGGCGTCTTGGGAAAGGAGCTACGAGCTTCGCACACTTGTTTCTGGACATTTTTGCCCATTCCTCTTGGCATATCCTTGCAAGCTCCGTCAGGTTGGATGGGGAGCGTCGGTACACAGCCATTTTCAGCTCTTTCCACATATGTTCAATTGGATTCAGGTCTGGGCTCTGGCTGGCCCACTCAAGCACATGCACAGACTTTCTCCGAAGCCACTCCTTTGTTCTCTTGGCTGTGTGCTTCGGGTCGTTGTCATGTTGGAAGGTAAACCTTCTCCCCAGTCTGAGGTCCAGAGCGCTCTGGAGCAGGTTTTCTTCAAGGATCTCGGTGTACTTAGCTGCATTCATCTTTCCCTCTATCAGGACTAGTCGCCCCGTTCCCGCTGCTGAAAAACATCCCCACATCATGATGCTGCCACCGCCATGCTTCACTGTAGGGATGGTATTAGCCAGGTGATGAGCGGTGCCTGGTTTCCTCCAGACATGACGCTTGGTATTCAGGCCAAAAAGTTCCATTTTGGTTTCATCAGACCAGAGGATCTTGATTCTCATGGTTTGAGAGTCCTCTAGGTGCCTTTTGGCAAACTCCAAGCGGGCTGTGATGTGCCTTTTACTAAGGAGGGGCTTCCGTCTGGCCACTCTACCATAAAGGCCTGATTGGTAGAGGGCTGCCTGGACGGTTGATCTTCTGAAAGGTTCTCCCATCTCCACAAGGATACGCTGGAGCTCTGTCAGAGTGACCCTCGGGTTCCTGCTCACCTCCCTGGCTAAGGCCCGTCTTCCCAGATTGCTCAGTTTGGCCGGGCGGCCAGGTCTAGGAAGATTCGTGGTGGTTCCAAACTTCTTCCATTTACGAATGATGGTGGCCACTGTGCTCTTTGGGACCTGTAAAGCTGCAGAGATTTTTCCGTACCCTTCTCGAGATCAATGCCTTGACACAATCCTGTTTCTGAGGTCTGAAGATAATTCCTTTGACCCCATGGCTTGGAGTTTGCTCTGACATGCACTGTCAACTGTGAGACCTTATATAGGCAGGTGTTGGCAATCCCCAATCATGTCCAATCAATTGAATTTATCACAGGTGGACTCCAATTAAGTTGTAGAAACATCAAGCAGTATCAGTGGAAACAAAATGCACCTCAGCTCACTTTTGGGTGTCATATCAAAGGGTGTGCACACTTGTGTACATATAATATTTTACATTTAGATTTTTAATAAATTAGCACAAATGTATAAAAACCTGTTTTCACTTTGTCATTATGGGTTATTTTGTGTAGAATTTTGAGACAAAAAATGAACTCAATCTATTGTAGAATATGTCTGTAACGTAATAAAATGTGGAGAGGTGAAAGGGGTATGCAGACTTTCCGGCTTGACTAAGTATACAAGTATAGCACCAAACCATTTGAACTTACTGTAGGTGGAGACAGAGGTGCCACCACAGGCCTGAAAGTGAATCAATTTCACCTGCTTTGGTGCAAATGAAAATTTATGGACAGATGGACAGGACAGGCAACAGCAAGACAACCCCCAAAATGGTAAATGGTTCAGACATAAAGCAAAGAGATGCACAAAAATAATATGTTAATTCTTAATTAAAAGATTTAAACTCAACTGGGACTGGTTACAGCCCATATCTGATGATTTTAAAACATACTGTAACTCTATTAATCTAACCCAGTTGATAAACTCACCTACTCTAATCTTAAACATCCAGAGAGATCTACACTAATTGATTTGATTTTGACAAATGTTTCTTATAAATACTCTGCTACTGGTGTCTTCTGTAATGATTTACATGACCACTGTGCTGTTGTTGCTATTAGACATACGAAGATCCCCAAGAAAAGGCTTGAGCTTATTCCTGATGTTGAGACTGCCTGGGTATTCTTTCATGATGGCCTTTTGCAAATTATGAATTAACATGCCCCCTTCTGTAGGTACAGAGTGAAAGTTAGGGATTACCCCTGGTTTTCCCCTGAGCTATAAGGTATATTTCATGAACAAAATTCAGTCTGGGCTAAGGCTAGGAATTTTTTTTAGGCAGTTATGAAACTAATTCTCAAATTGAGAAGGCCAAGTCAGAATTTTATTTATCTGTTACTACTGAAAATCGAAATGATCCTAGAGTTTTGGAAGGCTATTAAATCCATGTCTGGAGATTTACCATCATGTCGAATAAAAAGCTCAGTTCCTGTATATGACAAATCTGAAATGCTGAATTGTTTTAATGAGCACTTTGTATCTTCTGGCTCTGTAATACCCTGTGCTAATGAACACCCTGTGCTGCTCCCCTGTCTCTGGAACACCCTGTGCTGATGAACACCCTGTGCTGCTCCCTCTGTCTCTAACACCCTGTGCTAATGAACACCCTGTGCTGCTCCCTCTGTCTCTGTACCACCCTGTGCTAATTAACACCCTGTGCTGCTCCCTCTGTCTCTGGAACACCCTGTGCTGATGAACACCCTGTGCTGCTCCCCTGTCTCTGGAACACCCTGTGCTAATGAACACCCTGTGCTGCTCCCTTTGTCTCTGTAACACCCTGTGCTAATGAACACCCTGTGCTGCTCCCTTGTCTCTGTAACACCCTGTGCTAATTAACACCCTGTGCTGCTCCCTCTGTCTCTTTAACACCCTGTGCTGCTCCCTCTGTCTCTGTACCACCCTGTGCTGATGAACACCCTGTGCTGCTCCCTCTGTCTCTGTAACACCCTGTGCTAATGAACACCCTGTGCTGCTCCCTCTGTCTCTGTAACACCCTGTGCTAATTAACACCCTGTGCTGCTCCCTCTGTCTCTTTAACACCCTGTGCTGCTCCCTCTGTCTCTGTACCACCCTGTGCTAATGAACACCCTGTGCTGCTCCCTCTGTCTCTAACACCCTGTGCTAATGAACACCCTGTGCTGATGAACACCCTGTGCTGCTCCCTCTGTCTCTCTAACACCCTGTGCTAATGAACACCCTGTGCTGCTCCCTCTGTCTCTGTAACACCCTGTGCTAATGAGCACCCTGTGCTGCTCCCTCTGTCTCTAACACCCTGTGCTAATGAACACCCTGTGCTGCTCCCCTGTCTCTGTAACACCCTGTGCTAATGAACACCCTGTGCTAATGAACACCCTGTGCTGATGAACACCCTGTGCTGCTCCCTCTGTCTCTAACACCCTGTGCTAATGAACACCCTGTGCTGATGAACACCCTGTGCTGCTCCCTCTGTCTCTCTAACACCCTGTGCTAATGAACACCCTGTGCTGCTCCCTCTGTCTCTAACACCCTGTGCTAATGAACACCCTGTGCTGCTCCCCTGTCTCTGTAACACCCTGTGCTAATGAACACCCTGTGCTAATGAACACCCTGTGCTGATGAACACCCTGTGCTGCTCCCTCTGTCTCTGTAACACCCTGTGCTAATGAACACCCTGTGCTGCTCCCTCTGTCTCTGTAACACCCTGTGCTGATGAACACCCTGTGCTGATGAACACCCTGTGCTGCTCCCTCTGTCTCTCTAACACCCTGTGCTAATGAACACCCTGTGCTGCTCCCTCTGTCTCTGTAACACCCTGTGCTAATGAGCACCCTGTGCTGCTCCCTCTGTCTCTAACACCCTGTGCTAATGAACACCCTGTGCTGCTCCCCTGTCTCTGTAACACCCTGTGCTAATGAACACCCTGTGCTAATGAACACCCTGTGCTGATGAACACCCTGTGCTGCTCCCTCTGTCTCTGTAACACCCTGTGCTAATGAACACCCTGTGCTGCTCCCTCTGTCTCTGTAACACCCTGTGCTGATGAACACCCTGTGCTGCTCCCTCTGTCTCTGTAACACCCTGTGCTAATGAACACCCTGTGCTGATGAACACCCTGTGCTGCTCCCTCTGTCTCTAACACCCTGTGCTAATGAACACCCTGTGCTGCTCCCTCTGTCTCTGTAACACCCTGTGCTAATGAACACCCTGTGCTAATGAACACCCTGTGCTGATGAACACCCTGTGCTGCTCCCTCTGTCTCTGTAACACCCTGTGCTGCTCCCTCTGTAACACCCTGTGCTGCTCCCTCTGTCTCTGTAACACCCTGTGCTAATGAACCGATGAGTGGTAGTCAGACGTTCAGCTTTACCCCATTTTCAGTGCTGGAGGTACACAAAGCCCTGAAATCACTAGAAATCGCTAGAAAACCTGCCGGTCCTGATGCTCTTGACCCCTGCTTCTTGAAATTAGCAGCTGATTTTATTGTGGAACCACTCACATATATTTTCAGCCTGTCTCCCGCTATTAAAAGGGGGAGATCCAACGCTCTTAAAATAATTACAGACCTATTTCAAAGCTGTCACCTCTGGCAAAAATACTGGAATCTCTTGTCAGTGAACAGCTTAAAGCATTTTTATACACTAATTCCCTTTTATCTACGTTCCAATCAGGTTTTTAGAAAAAACATAGCGCTATTACAGCAGCCATGAAGGTTTTAAATGATGTTACAGTCGCCTGTATGCAAAAAGCAGCGTTGTGTTTCACTTTTTATCGATCTTTCCAAGGCATTTGACACAGTCGACCATGGCATACTGAAACAGAGATTATTTAACATAGGTCTTTCTGAGCATGCAGGTGAGAAACACTCAGTGTACGAAATTAGATGGACTCACATCTAATTTATTGACTATACGTTTATTTACCATCTACTGTATATAAATAATTTGGACCATGAGGTGCTGAATGCTAAACTGCATTTTTATGCTGATGACACCATAATTTACTGCTGAGCTTCAACTCTTGCAAAAGCATTTGATCATTTACAAAATGCTTTTAATACTATTCAGTCCACTCTATGCCAACAAAACTAAATTTATGTTTTCTCTAAATCCAGAAATAGACCCCTGAATCTTCCCTCTATTACCACCTTACAGGGCAATGAGATTGAGTTTGTGTCATCCTACAAATACCTAGAAATTTTTATAGATGAAAACTTTATAGATGAAAACTATAGATGAAGTCTTTTAAACTTCATATTCAACAGCAACAGTGAACAAATTGAAGCTGAAATTGGGTTTTTATTTTAGGAATAAGACTTGCTTTTCCTTTGAAGTTAAAAAGAGGCTTGTGTCCGCTACGTTTTTACCTGTTCTTGACAATGGTGATGTTTTATACCAGCATGCATCCTCTCAGTGTCTTCGTTCAGTTGACACTCTTTACCCACGGTGCATTGCGATTCATCACAAACTGTAAACCGCTCACGCACCATTGCACTTTATATACGCGCGCTGGCTGGCCCTCTGTGGCCACACGTAGACGGATCCATTGGTATTTATTTATTTATAGAGCTATTTTAGGTCTACTTCCGTTTTAATTATGTATTTATATTATCCAGAAAAGTGCTGCTTATTGTCTGAGGTCACAGGATTTATTCCTCCTGTCTGTCCGTACTGCCTGTACTGAGATGGTATTCCTCCTGTCTGTCCGTACTGCCTGTACTGAGATGGTATTCCTCCTGTCTGTCCGTACTGCCTGTACTGAGATGGTATTCCTCCTGTCTGTCCGTACTGCCTGTACTGAGATGGGCAAAAGGGCAGTCATGTATTCTGCTCCCTCCTACTGGAACGCCCTTCAAAAAGACTTCAAACCGAGGGAGTGTATACCATTAGTTGCTTTTAAGGCTTTAATATCAAACTTGGAGGTAAATTCTTTGATTTGTGAATGTTTTAGTTAGCACTCACTAGTTGTTAGTAACTTCTGTGTTTTGACTTCTACTGCTGCCTAGCTTGGCCAGGTCACTCTAGAAAGACATTTTTAATCTCAAGAGTTTTCTTACCTGGTTAAATAAAGGTTAAATAAAAATAAAATAACTCAAGGAAATAAACTCCATTAAAAAGCACTAGAAAATGCCTGTTTTGCCATTATTTGTTCCTGTAATACTGTAAGTCATAAATAATTAAATTACATAAACATAAAATAAAAATAATAATAAACAGCATTAATCAATCACCTGGTGTGTCGTTTCTGAACAGCTCACCACAGTTATCACACTTGGTTAAGCTGTACATCTTTCTGAATTCCTTCCCATGTCACAACACCTGCATCAAATACATGTATACAATGATGAAAAATAAAATTACATTGATTTACTAACTCTACCTATATTTACATTGAGAGTTGGATCTGGTTACCAGCAGAAAAAAATTATGGTGCAACAAGCAATTGATAAAAAGTTGAGATTATTAGCAGTTTTATCGCAAATTCTTTTAAAAGGTGAAAAAAGAAAAGACTAACTTACATTACATTACATTCATTTAGCAGACGCTTTTATCCAAAGCGACGTACAGTAAGTGCATACAGAAGGTTATCGAAGTAACTACAGAACAGATAAGAAAGCACATTCTTCACATACAGTAGCAGCTATCCCTAGTAATGAACACAATGCAGTTCACAGTGAACAGGGTACATCAGCTCTAATACAATTATATTCTAACCATTATAAACTTGACTATCTTGAGTACATAGTTCAACAAGAACACAAACCATGAGGTCCTAGATAAGTATTAGTCCAGGTGGAGTCTGAAAAGGTGCGTTTTCAGGCCACGACGGAAAGTAGGCAGGGTTGGCATGGAACGTAGGGGAATGGGAAGTTCATTCCATCACTGGGGAGCTAGGGTGGAAAAGCTCCGCAGTCGGGACGAGCGAGTACCATTTACACGGAGGGGGGGAAGTGCAAGTCGCCCTGCAGTAGATGACCGAAGCGGTCGAGCAGGAACATAGTTCTGGATCAAGTCCTGCAGGTAGATAGGGCCTGTCCTATTGGCTGCAGTGTAGGCCAGGGTCAGAACTTTGAACCTGATCCTTGCTGCAACTGGCAGCCAGTGGAGTGACCTCAACAGGGGGGGTGACATGTGAAAATTTCGGGAGGTTGAACACAAGCCGGGCAGCTGCATTCTGAATCAGTTGAAGAGGCAGGATGGTGCAGGCCGGTAGGCTTGCGAGCAGGGAGTTACAGTAGTCAAGGCGTGAGGTGACCATGGTCTGGACCAAAAGCTGGGTGGAATAGGTGGTCAGGTACGGTCGAATCCTCCTGATGTTGTACAGGAGGAACCTGCAGGACCGTGCCGTCGCCCTGATATGGTCTTTGAAGTTCAGCTGGTCGTCCAGGACCACCCCCAGGTTCTTTGCAGAGCGGGAGGCAGCCACCACGGTCCCGTCAACGGTGATTGAGAGGTCACGTAGCGGGGAGGTTTTGTGTGGCATGAAGAGGAGCTCTGTCTTGTCGAGGTTGAGCTTCAGGTGATGGGTAGTCATCCACTCAGATATGTCAGCCAGACAAGCAGATATCCTCTCCTTCACCTGTTGGGTAGAGGGAGGGAAAGAGAGGAAGAGTTGAGTATCGTCAGCATAACTATGGTATGAGAAGCCATGTGAACTGATTACTGAACCAAGAGATTTTGTATAGATGGAGAACAGCAGAGGACCCAGTACAGATCCCTGCGGGACTCCTGTAGACAGGGGATGGGGTGCAGACACAGAACCCTTCCAAGAGACTTGGTAGGATCGATCAGTGAGGTACGATACAAACCAGGAGAGGGCAGTCCCAGAAATGCCCATCTCAGAAAGTGTGGAAATCAGGAGTTTGTGGTTGACCGTGTCGAACGCTGCAGACAGGTCAAGTAGAATCAGGACAGAGGAGAGGGATGAGGCTCTGGCAGTGGAGAGCGCCTCAGTCACGGCCAGGAGAGCAGTTTCTGTGGAGTGTCCGGTTCTGAAGCCGGACTGAACTTACTGTCCAACCAATGCATTTATGCCTCCTTCTAGAAACTACGCCTCTGCACCAGGTCCCTGAAGGTTGTGCCAGTGACAATGAAACCACCCGCCAGGACAACTTCCAGGAGAATCTCCTGCCACACTTTAATTAGTAACATCCTAAATAAAGTAAAAGAGCAAACCAAAAACCCTACAACTTGGTATTTGTCCATGTTCCTGGCACAAGTTGTGAAAGACGCCTAATAAAGCGAAAGTGTAGTGAGCAAAAGAGGAGTGTAAACGGATGTTTGAGACCTTCAGCAGGTTTGGAACAAGCTGAAGACATCGTGCTGATAATAGAATAAGGTCATAGGAACAAGAACCGAGAACAACAAAAACATAAACGAACGGCCAGCTAAACGAACATCAGGACTGAAACACACATAATGCTTCAACTTGGTGCCCGTTGTAATCTAACAGACAGAACATACCGGCTGCAGGTTCATGTGGAGCGGTAAGCTATGATTTCCGTTTTGGGTCCGTTTTCATCACGCAAGCCAGTAGGTGTGTTTCTGCCCTTGGCTGGCATGATAGTAAGAAAAGGTTTGTCAAAACAGAATGGACCGGTCAGGGGAACGTGACCGCCAAAGGAAATAAGTCTCCCTTTGGTAACCTGAAAAGATTACGGTACGCCTCGTTTTGAAACCCACCTGCCCTCACAGTGTATTTGGAATCTAGAAAGAAAATATTTTTCTGGAGTGGCCTCATGACCTACAGGGAACAGGCAGTCTGGGCAATAAGCAAACAACATATCTTATGTAATAACCAAAAACAGATTAGTTACCAGCAGAATGATAAATGGTGTAAACGTCTTGGATGTAAAACACAAAATAATTATTCAATGCATGTGAATGTCTTGTACATCCTATGATGTTCCTGGCTACATAACTTGCCTTTCATTATAAGCCTTAGCCACACTGACACTAAGCATTCAGCACGTACACAGAGCAGGAAGTGCCTGGGGATCCACAACGGGAAAATAAGGGTGTCCTTCTGGTTTGCGTCCACCTAGTACAGGGGACGTAATGCATTGTAAAGACTCCTTTTCATTTACATGAATATGGTGTAAGAAAAGGTTTCACATACAGGAAGACTGGTGAAAGGGTCACAGTTGCACGGTGGGAGCCATGTTCGGCTTGTGTAGACATCAGCTATGAAAACTGATTTTCCCTGCAGAAAGACAGGCTAATACACAATTGACAGCACACAATTCCAAGATTTTGCCAATTCCATAAACTAAGAAAGAATACCTGCAGCCGTGTCATCTCTTGTATCTTAAAGCATCCATTTAGCACCGATAAAATGTAGAATTTCTAATCAAACCAACAGTTCAGAGACTTCAGCTTTATTTAGTAAAACTGTCTGTGATCTTTAAAAGCTTTCACTTAACAAAAGAGGTACCCACCGTGGAGTCTATGTCCTCCCCTAGGCTCAACGTCACAAAGTTCTCCCTTGTCAGACACGTTTGTCCATCATTGACAATTATTTAATTTGTTGCTCTGTGCTGATCCAGAACGTAGTTCACCTAGAAGGGACATATTACAAAAGTATAAAAATTAATAATACACATGGATCATCCATTCATCTCAAGCTACCGGAGATAATGCAAGAAACATGCAAGTTCCACAAAGAACAGATTTGAGGAAAAACAAAAATGTCCCTATATACCATTTGCTCTTGAGTTGGATGCCCTCTCAGGGTCCATGAGTCTCTACAGGGCTTAAGGTTTGATGCCTGTGTCAATAATTCACATTGATCACACTGGTGGACAGTGTCCGGTGCAATGCTCACTGTAAGACATCATTTTCAAGCATGTTAATGGTGACATTCACAGACTCAAATGTACAATTAGGCTCATGTCTTAAACTTAAAAACATGTCCTAACCTTCATGTGAGGCTTCAAAACATGTCCTAACCTTCACGTGAGGCTTCAAAACATGTCCTAACCTTCACGTGAGGCTTCAAAACATGTCCTAACCTTCACGTGAGGCTTCAAAACATGTCCTAACCTTCATGTGAGGCTTGTATTGCATTCAATGATGGCTGCTGCTGCTGCTGCTGAAAAAAAGCAACAATAACTGATAAATAAGTGTGACTCAACATTTGAACGGACATTTAGACATTTTCACATGACATTTGAATGGATGTTTTCAGGTGTAGCTTCAGCCAGCCTTCCTTCATAAGGGCTGAAGGGACTTTCAGGTACTCTGGGGTTTGTGTGACTTACCAAGCCCCTGGCAAAGTCACACACAATGACACTGGGGAGGAAAGCAGCGTGTCTGCAAAGTCTCTTGGGCTTTCAGCTCTTAAGTTAAATCTAACGAAATTGACAATCCCACAAGGGCACACGATCACTGCCCAGCCAACTGAGAACAATAAACAAAAATATGATTAAAGGTGGAATAAAGCGGAGTTTCTGTAGGCTCTCTGTTGCCTTGTGATAACCTTGCAACCTTCTCAAACACCCTATCATACGTCGCCTTACAGCATCAACCTGTAAAGACACAAATGCAAAAACACGGTCCTCTTAATGGTTGATCACCATGGTGATAGCTTGCCAGACTTGAAATAGCCTAACGGTGCAAGGAAAGAAAGAACGTCAGGCATGCAAAGAATGTTAAAAGTAGCAATGGGCAGATGAAGCTTCATGAAGCTTTTTGAGCATAGATATAAATACATTGACACCACAGCCACGTATCTGAATAGGGTCAATTGAGGCTTCGTTTGCCATCTACGTATTTATATCTATGCTCAAAATGCTTCATTGAGGCAAATTGAAGCTTTGTTTGCCTATCACAAGTTAAAGGTCACCTTCAAGTTCATGATTTCATTGGAGAGGCGTTCCTCTGTTATGTCCTTTTCTGCCTGTTCAGCAGCATTTGTGGTCACCTTAACTTTAGCGTACTCTGTGTTAAGTACGACACTGCTTGCCCTGGTTCGTGGACCAATCCATGGGGCCCATTTGTCGTAAGTTGGCGACACACGAAATAGATTCTCACGATTACCTAGGATAGTCAATCTTGCATTGTTATTCTGAATGTAGACACACAACTTGTTTTGACTCAAATCAATGTATATTACTGCCGTAGCAAATACAGTAACAAAAACAAGTGTGACCAATATGTACACACAGCCCGCTCCTGCCCATCGCCTGCATAATAACGACACCGTATACCGTAAAGCAGCTTTGAGACAATGCCATTGTAAAAAGCACTATATGTGACTTGACACACACGTACGTACGTATTAGTACTTACTTTTTACAAAGCCCCTGCCTAAAATCTCTTGGCCAACTGAATTCCAGGAATTCTTAATCTTTACGTGGCCATCAAATTCTGGTGGAGGATCTTTAACATCACTAACTGGAAGACACATATTTCAAGTCATTACTCAATTCATCTTATTGAAGTAGCCAAAGTTCAAAGACAGAACAGAATGTATACTCACAAGGCATGCTGAACACCCCTTTCTTATGGAGGTCCATAATAACAACTGGTGGGTGATGGCCACAGTGCACACATGAAAACATGTAATCATGTACAGTTAGGGCCTCAAAATGGAGGTATCCGTGTAGTATAGCATCATGGTTAGGAAAATTCTGATTATTCGTTGATTCGAGTGCATCCAAAACCCGTCCAATTGCTGTGTGATTCTGTAATTATATATATTTTTTAAAAGGTCAGGTTTCACATTTAAGTAAAATATACAGTGGGTGGACATAAAATGCATTATCAATATTATCAAAGGAGATAATCGTCATTATCATTGAAATTATGCAACCCCTCTCTCCATTCCTGATATCGGTAGAAACTACCACATACCTCACAACATTTACAGATGTTGTCACATCTGTAAAACAGAACAAGGGAGATCATTCAGTCACATAATATCTAATGAGAGTGATATTCAAAAGAATTAGTACATTTTCTATAACTGGTCTGTGAGTTGATGAAACAAAAATGTCATCAACTCATAGACTACAAACTATGAAAGTCTTTAGTATGACGTCTCTTATTGAAATTCTTTGCTGATATACAAGTAAGCCTGGCATGTCAAAGGTTGTGTTTTCCTTTAAGTTTCACTGACCATTGTTAAAGTTAGCAACACTTAGTTTTGACCGTATTAACATCTGATTACAATGAATGGTAGCTAGCTCAATTAAACCCTTAAAAAACAAGTTTTGTCATTTGTGTTTGGTCGATCATATCTCTGTTGTCACTGTATTATTAGCATTGTATCTCATATCATTGGAAAGCCTGTTAATTTCCCTTTACAATGATGCCCCATTTGTAAGGATCATGAATTTGTGAGATGAGCAGCACAGCTGATTATGTGGGTGGGGTCCCAAGTGAAATTTCCCCGCCAATGTCAAACAGCGTATTCTCCTGTTGGTATTGACTCTATTGTTTTGAGTTGCCATGCCATCCCACAGCAACGCGTGACCAGGCTGGTGACCAGCACGAGGAGGAGGTGCCAGGCTGTTGTGGCTGCGTATGGTTCTTCCACCCGCTACTGAGGCTCCTGACTGTTTGTTCAATGAATAAAGCGTAAAACTACCAATATGTCTTGTTTGTTCCTTGTTACTGATATAGTTAAATCATCCAATCCCCCAAACAACTCAAAACAATAGAGTGATTAAAGCGATTGATTAAAGCGATACTATAAGCTCTCTGCATTTGAATGGATGTCTATGGGAATTGGGGGGTGAGACTAGATTCAGCTGTAAATTACGCTGGTACAGTATGGAACACATGACTGGCGAAATGGCTGTCATCAAGGGTCTAAGCTATCAAACGAGCCCCAAACCATCAGTGATTTTTTTCCCCCCATAGAGTTCTATAGGAAAATGGGTCAGGAGAAATAATCCTTGCAGTGATCCGTCCACATCTACTCCATATCTCTCAACAGAGTGATGGTTTGGGGCTCGTTCGATAGCTCAGACCCTCGATGACTTACAGCAATTTAGCCAGCCATGTGTTCCATATACCAGCGTAATTTACAACTGAATCTAGTCTCACCCCCCAATTCCCATAGAGAGCCATTCAAATACAGAGAGCTTATAGTATCGCTTTTAACAGTACCTGGAAATAAGATATCGAGAGTTTTTTTATGTTGATGGGTCACAGACTTCAGGAAGTAACAGCATGCAAAGGATATGCGACCAAATATTAAATATGATACTTTAACAATATGTTAAAGCAAGGGTTTGAATACTTATGTAAATGAAAGATTTCAGTTTTCGATTTTTAATACATTTGCAAAAATTCACTTTGTCATTATGGGCTATTTTGTGTAGAATTTTGAGACAAAAAATGAACTCAATCTATTGTAGAATATGTCTGTAATGTAATAAAACGTGGAGAAGGTGAAAGAGGTATTCAGACTTTCCGGCTTGACTGTATATATGCGCGGGGTGGAGATTTGATGAAATCTAGGTGTACCTGCAAGATATGTGGATTCAGAGTTTTCACTAAATCAATATTTTATATATGATTTAAAAATAAATTGAAATCATTACAACCTATTATGTAATACACTGTATTCATATTTTTCAAAAGATAATTATCTTATTAAACTATTTTCTTAATTAATTTGAATAAATAAGCACATAATATGTGCATAATGGGTTTCATTTAGGAGATCACAATAATGGAAACAATATATCCAGCTATGTGATGTCATGCATCGATGTTAGTGTCTAAATATATTAAACTTTCTACCTCTCAGAATACAGACACTGTAGTTATATTACAGGTATTTAGCAGACGCTCTTATCCAGAGCGACTTACACAACTTTTATTTTAATTTTTATCACAACACAACATCCATTTATACAGCTGGATATATACTGAAGCAATTCTGGTTAAGTACCTTGCTCAAGGGTACAACGGCAGTGTCTTCCCTGGGAATCGAACCTGCAACCTTTCGGTTACAAGACTAGTTCCTTAACCATTATACCACACTGCCGCCCCAGTAGTTAAAAACCTCATATAGTTGTTGAGATGTCCTGAATTACATTAAATGTTTTGAATAAATAATAAGCTATCATAACAACTATCACATGTGTTACAGTAACACAAACCAACATTTAATGCACTGCTCATTTATGGAAGGCGTGTGTAAACAAAAACACTAGAACGCTTTCTTCAACAACTTCAGTCAAAAGCACCCTGCTTCTGTTGCAGCCCACCTCCACCCATGTCAAGTATATTTTTTCAAAGTTTTCAAATGATTCAAGAGCAAACACCAGACCAAATGTAACATAGTCCCAAAGTTAGCAGCAGTTCTTGCAACTACCCCACACGTTTGGAATCCACACACTTTAATAAATGCAGAATAAATGTTTTATGACATTGAAAGACTGCATTCTGTCACAAAAAAAATACTTAAAGGAGAGCCTGGTGTAATGAGTATAATCAGAGATCATAAATTAGTGCCAGTGCCTCTGTACTGTTGTTCTTTGGCTCTTTTTTCAAATGATATTTTCTGAGCTCTGGATGTACCCACTGTTACAAATCCCCTGTGTAGTTGTTACTATTAGGGGTATCACTGTACTTTCCTCTGTGAGCTCTGCAGGAAGTGGAGTTTGAATGTAGGAGGAGTTCGGCACGATTGTTTTCAATTTCTCAGAGGCGCCTTCCCTAGTACTGTAACATTCGGTGGTTTGGGCTCGCTGATCGCACATGGAGATAATGTAATAACTGAATACTTCCCCCGGGGCTCTGCTGGTATTTGTTTTTGCTTTCTGTATCATTTGTAAGCACACATCATTTATGTTGCGAGCAGTAAAACAGCAGTAATAGCTTGAACTACACATTCGTTCGTCACTCTATATACTTGATTTTTATTTATTTTTGAACTAAAGGCTTCTCACTCTCTAAAGATTTCTCATTTGCTGAAGTTTTCATTGTAACTATGGTGATTAAAGAGATGAAAGATTTCAGCTTGGAAATGTTTTAATTAAATGCTTGATCAGCATTAGAATTAATAGGCGTTTGCATATTTGGAGTAATAACTAGTAATATTTTTTTATCAACAGATGAAAAAAAGCAGACTTCTGAAACTAGCACAGCTTGACAGGGTTCTGCATATCCATAAATCCATAAATCCATAAATCCTCATCCTTTCCTCCTCCTCTGGTCACACAGCTTGGGTGGTACCCTTCCCATTCTTCTTCTTGTGGGTTTTCCTTTAAATAGCAGCTCTTGCATTCCACATGTCTATAAACCCAGACTCTCCCCTACTACAATCTTCATGCTTGGCACTGTTTTACATATTTACATATTTACATATGGTTTTTTTTCCCCTTTGTCTTTTGTCAAATACTTTAGTGGTTTCTTATTGCCGTTTTGTAAATCCAGTAGTATCACTAGAATTGTTGCCGCGTCTCCTTATTAAAGACCCCAAATCAGTGCAAATACACAGCAAACAAGACATTTCCATTTTGTTCTTTTGGTTGAAAAGAAGTGGCTGCAAACAACAGCAAATAAGCAAATTCTAAATTCAGTGAAGGGGCAGAAGACCACTGTCCTTCTCGCTCAGACCACTGTCCTTCTCGCTCAGACCACTGTCCTTCCCACTCAGACCACTGTCCTTCCCGCTCAGACCACTGTCCTTCTCGCTCAGACCACTGTCCTTCCCGCTCAGACCACTGTCCTTCCCGCTCAGACCACTGTCCTTCTCGCTCAGACCACTGTCCTTCCCGCTCAGACCACTGTCCTTCCCGCTCAGACCACTGTCCTTCTCGCTCAGACCACTGTCCTTCCCGCTCAGACCACTGTCCTTCCCGCTCAGACCACTGTCCTTCCCACTCAGACCACTGTCCTTCCCGCTCAGACCACTGTCCTTCCCGCTCAGACCACTGTCCTTCCCGCTCAGACCACTGTCCTTCCCGCTCAGACCACTGTCCTTCCCGCTCAGACCACTGTCCTTCTCGCTCAGACCACTGTCCTTCTCACTCAGACCACTGTCCTTCTCACTCAGACCACTGTCCTTCCCGCTCAGACCACTGTCCTTCCCGCTCAGACCACTGTCCTTTCCGCTCAGACCACTGTCCTTCCCGCTCAGACCACTGTCCTTCCCGCTCAGACCACTGTCCTTCCCGCTCAGACCACTGTCCTTCCCACTCAGACCACTGTCCTTCCCGCTCAGACCACTGTCCTTCCCGCTCAGACCACTGTCCTTCCCGCTCAGACCACTGTCCTTGCCACTCAGACCACTGTCCTTCCCGCTCAGACCACTGTCCTTCCCACTCAGACCACTGTCCTTCTCACTCAGACCACTGTCCTTCCCGCTCAGACCACTGTCCTTCCCGCTCAGACCACTGTCCTTCCCGCTCAGACCACTGTCCTTCCCGCTCAGACCACTGTCCTTCCCGCTCAGACCACTGTCCTTCCCGCTCAGACCACTGTCCTTCCCGCTCAGACCACTGTCCTTCCCGCTCAGACCACTGTCCTTCCCGCTCAGACCACTGTCCTTCCCGCTCAGACCACTGTCCTTCTCGCTCAGACCACTGTCCTTCTCGCTCAGACCACTGTCCTTCCCGCTCAGACCACTGTCCTTCCCGCTCAGACCACTGTCCTTCTCGCTCAGACCACTGTCCTTCCCGCTCAGACCACTGTCCTTCCCGCTCAGACCACTGTCCTTCTCGCTCAGACCACTGTCCTTCCCGCTCAGACCACTGTCCTTCCCGCTCAGACCACTGTCCTTCCCGCTCAGACCACTGTCCTTCCCGCTCAGACCACTGTCCTTCCCGCTCAGACCACTGTCCTTCCCGCTCAGACCACTGTCCTTCCCGCTCAGACCACTGTCCTTCCCGCTCAGACCACTGTCCTTCCCGCTCAGACCACTGTCCTTCCCGCTCAGACCACTGTCCTTGCCACTCAGACCACTGTCCTTCCCGCTCAGACCACTGTCCTTCCCACTCAGACCACTGTCCTTCTCACTCAGACCACTGTCCTTCCCGCTCAGACCACTGTCCTTCCCGCTCAGACCACTGTCCTTCCCGCTCAGACCACTGTCCTTCCCGCTCAGACCACTGTCCTTCCCGCTCAGACCACTGTCCTTCCCGCTCAGACCACTGTCCTTCCCGCTCAGACCACTGTCCTTCCCGCTCAGACCACTGTCCTTCCCGCTCAGACCACTGTCCTTCCCGCTCAGACCACTGTCCTTCCCGCTCAGACCACTGTCCTTCCCGCTCAGACCACTGTCCTTCCCGCTCAGACCACTGTCCTTCCCACTCAGACCACTGTCCTTCCCGCTCAGACCACTGTCCTTCCCGCTCAGACCACTGTCCTTCCCGCTCAGACCACTGTCCTTCTCGCTCAGACCACTGTCCTTCCCACTCAGACCACTGTCCTTCCCACTCAGACCACTGTCCTTCCCACTCAGACCACTGTCCTTCTCGCTCAGACCACTGTCCTTCCCGCTCAGACCACTGTCCTTCCCACTCAGACCACTGTCCTTCTCGCTCAGACCACTGTTCTTCTCGCTCAGACCACTGTCCTTCCCGCTCAGACCACTGTCCTTCCCGCTCAGACCACTGTCCTTCCCGCTCAGACCACTGTCCTTCCCGCTCAGACCACTGTCCTTCCCGCTCAGACCACTGTCCTTCCCACTCAGACCACTGTCCTTCCCGCTCAGACCACTGTCCTTCCCACTCAGACCACTGTCCTTCCCACTCAGACCACTGTCCTTCCCGCTCAGACCACTGTCCTTCCCGCTCAGACCACTGTCCTTCCCGCTCAGACCACTGTCCTTCCCGCTCAGACCACTGTCCTTCCCGCTCAGACCACTGTCCTTCCCGCTCAGACCACTGTCCTTCCCGCTCAGACCACTGTCCTTCCCGCTCAGACCACTGTCCTTCCCGCTCAGACCACTGTCCTTCCCGCTCAGACCACTGTCCTTCCCACTCAGACCACTGTCCTTCCCGCTCAGACCACTGTCCTTCCCACTCAGACCACTGTCCTTCCCACTCAGACCACTGTCCTTCCCACTCAGACCACTGTCCTTCCCACTCAGACCACTGTCCTTCCCGCTCAGACCACTATCCTTCCCGCTCAGACCACTGTCCTTCCCACTCAGACCACTGTCCTTCCCGCTCAGACCACTGTCCTTCCCACTCAGACCACTGTCCTTCCCACTCAGACCACTGTCCTTCCCACTCAGACCACTGTCCTTCCCGCTCAGACCACTGTCCTTCCCGCTCAGACCACTGTCCTTCCCGCTCAGACCACTGTCCTTCCCGCTCAGACCACTGTCCTTCCCACTCAGACCACTGTCCTTCCCGCTCAGACCACTGTCCTTCCCACTCAGACCACTGTCCTTCCCACTCAGACCACTGTCCTTCCCGCTCAGACCACTGTCCTTCCCACTCAGACCACTGTCCTTCCCATTCAGACAACCTTTAAAGACTTGCATATCATTTGTCCTTCCTTCCCCTTTTCTCTCTTCAAAGGATTGGTCTTTCCAGTGAAGGTTACTCATTCAGCGCAAGAGATCTGTAGATGCATCATTTCTATACCTCAGAAATCTGAGGGATCATGATTGATGCCCCATTCTGACGTCATTCCTTCGAAAGCTCAGCTTCTTCAGAGGCAGGGAAAAAATAGATGAAAAAAGGCCAGATTGTACAATAAAAAGTTGTGCAGCTGTTCCTTGTTTTGAGAGCTCCTCTGTGCCCTCAAAAGACATCATTGTGCACCATACATATGATTACCTTCACTTTTCAAAGAATACTGTCTTTTTAGCCTCAAATAAAGTACTGCAGCATTTCATGAAAGGGAGGTTCTATTTTTACTAATGCAATTTAAAGATGAAATCTGTTCCCATCTCCATTGTTGTCCAGATACAATTAAGGTTTTGTTTTCAAATATATACTGTAAATATATATCGTTCGACAAATTTACCATGAAAATGATTTAAAATGATTTTAAATTTAAAATCAAACATATACCAAGCAACCACATGACAACCACACAGTGAAATAAAAGGAGATTAAAATATAAGGATGTATTCAGCCGAAGAAAATAAATATTTTTTTGTAACAGGAAAACGCCAGTGCTGCATTGTAAAACAATATGGAGACAAACAAAATTAATAAAATAAAGTACAAATTTATCATTTTTAAACAAATTTTGTATGCAGAGCTTATACAGAACTACGGAAATACTTCTACAGGGGTAAATGTTATATCCATTTTAGGTGATAGGGATTTCCTGGATACAGTCCAGCCTGCCAAATAGTGTTTATCACATACAGATGGGTGACAAATTAAAGGAAGAACCCCTACAGTGAGGGGGTCAGGTGGTCAGGTCTGTTATGCTGTGGGGGGCATTTTCCTGGCATGGTTTGGGTCCACTCGTCCCCTTAGAGGGAAGGGTCACTGCAAATCAATACAATGTTATTCTGAGTGATCACCTTTATCCTATGGTGAAACATTTCTATCCTGATGGGAGTGGTCTCTTCCAGGATGACAATGCCCCCATCCGAAGGGTATGAGGGGTCACTGAATGCTTTGATGATGTGAATCATATGCTATGGCCTTCGCAGTCACCAGATCTCAACCCAATTGAACACCAATGGGAGATTTTGGACCGATGTGTTAGACAGTGCTCTCCACCACCATCATCAAAACACTAAATGAGGGAATTAATATCTTTTGGAAGAATGATGTTCCATCCCTCCAGTAGAGTTCCAGAGACTAGAAGCTATGGTAGACTAGACGTAGAATCAATGCCAAGGTGCATTTCTGGTGGCTTGTGATGGCCCAACAATTTACTAAGACACTATGTAGTTTTTTCCTTTAATCTGTCACCCATCTGTACATGTTCACCATGTTTAACTTGAAAATCAGGATTTCAAAAATAAATAGTAAATTGAGAAGCTTCCACTGGCCAAGAGAGCAAGGTGAGATAGCCCTCCTTGAATTATTAGTCTTTTCACATAAAAAGCTTTTGCAAATTTGGAAGAACCAAAAAAAGTCATAAAATGAAAACAATTTCAAAAATATTTGGCTACAGGGCTACCTGGGCTACCTGGGCTACCTACCTGTTCTGTCTCTAATAGCACATTTTTACTGTGTTCTTTGTAGCTACTCTCACTGTTCTACACTCATGTTTTACCTTCCTCTTGTTGTATGGCAGTATTAATTTTGTGAACCTGTGAATGGCATTTCTTTTCATAAATACGACAAAATTTAATATGAGGAAATTTATTTTAGAAAATAAAAACCCTTCCTATTATCGTTGACAGAAATGATATGACGAAAAAGGACATTAGAAAATAAAAACTACACTAGGCCTATGACAAAAGTTGGAAAGAAGAAAAGGTTGGATACTTATGTACTCGCTTATATAAAATGAGAGGAAACATAAAACCGAATGTACTGTTGTTGTAGAGGGAGAATAAAATAGCTTATGCGGTTATAAACTAGGTGGGAAAAACACCACGAATATGAAGAGGCACCTAAAGTTGCATCACGCAGCTATTTATGCCAAGCTGATTTTTCTAAATCTTACAAACTACAAAAAAACGTACTATTAAGCAACTGTCATAATTCCCAGTGACTAGCTACTGGGTCAGCACCTATGGAAGACCAAATGTGACAAAATGAAATAAATAAATAAGCAATGAAATAAATAAATACGTTTATAATTTGGAAATAATGCAGGTTACCTTATTTCCAAATTTTCCAGAACAGCTATTTTAACCCCTTTTAATTATTATAGCCTACAGTAGTTGTCAAAATGTTGAGTCTTTAAAAAAATTTGTAGGCTAAATACATTTTTAACTAATTTCAGAGCACTATGAATAGGCTACTACAATTGGGACAACGACTACCACTAGGGGGCCACCGTGGATAGGGTAGGCTAAGCGTAATTGACAAGGGGTCGGCTAATAATGAATGAAAACCCATAGTTTTCTTATTCCAGGACATTGCATATGGTTGCAATGTAATATTTCTGCCTATGTATTACATTATCCCTCAAGCGAAAGAGACAAGAGAAAATAGTCCTTAGTCTGTAATGCTGTGAACTTTCTCAACAAGCACAAAGTTTTTTAACATTTACATCCAAATAACCTTCATTCAGAGACGTGTGCTCCAAGTTTCCAACCTACGGAGAGTAGACTGATTTAAATATAAGAGAAACAAGCAAAACAGCAGCGGACGCGGGTGCGGCCTGACGACGTTTCCAGCTGGAGTCGCGGCGGGCTTGGTTAATCCTGGCAACCTGGTGACCTGACGACGCCTCTGGTTGAAGTCCCAAAGACTGGTACTGGCCCCTGGGATTTATTGTCTAACTGTTCTTTTGTAATTTGTTTTGCACAATGTCTGTTGAAGATGAACTGCAGGAACTGAGGGAAATGGTGCAGCAGTTGAAGGCTGATAATGACCGTTTTGCTACGCGACCGTACAACACCCCTGCCTCCTAATGATGACCCTAGGCCCACTCCTAGTGCTCCCCCTACAGGTGCTCCCTCGACATGTTCCCCCGACAGAGCGACTCTTCTATATCCCTTGAGATAGGAAATGTCCTGTGTTTAGAGGTCATTCTGGAATGGGCATCATTGACTGGGTGGGTTGAGGAAGTTCAAGCCAGCATGCGAGCCAGATATCTGACCTCCCTTGATCAAGCCTATTTTATTTATGATCATCTGGAAGGTGAGGTTAAGGAGGAAATTAAATATAGGCCTCGGGAGGATCGTGTGGATCCTGAAAGGACTTATGCGGCTGTTCACAGTCTTATGTAGCATTGCAAGAAAATTGATTTTCTAGGAAGCAACTTGAAGGTGAATTACTGCAGGAATATTCTCACTACTGCAGGAGTTTTGCCTCATAGAGGAAGTAGTTCAAAATGCTCCCAGTGGTATGCCAAATTCAGCCATTCTTTTGAGCGATCAGTTTGTCGAACATGTTGTTGACCCTGCTTTACATTGGGAACTAAAGCAAGTAGCCCGCGCGAACCCAAATTATACCCTCTTAGATGTTCGTAGGGAAGTAATTCGATGGGAATGGGAGGGTAGGCCTTGTGAGGCAAGGGGGGAGGAGCTATTCAGTTCCATCACTTTGTTCTAAGCAGTGTTCTAAGGTTCAGGGGAGGTCTGACGCTATATCTAGAACCCATGCTAGTGAGGAACTAGCTGAGCTGAGAAATATGATGAAGCAGCAACAGGACCAGCTTAATCAACTCTCCCAGAGCCTCATGCTCTTACAACACCCTCCAAGGCACCCGCAGTTTAACAGGAGCGGCCCAACCTGGTCACTTTGCCCGGGAGTGTGATAATGAACGTGTTGTCCCCAAGGTCCAGTATTCTTATGGCCAGCATCCAGTTGCCCGCCCTCCACTTTGTAACAATTGTCATATGTTAACTGATTGATATTCTCAATAAAAAAATATTACGAACTACTTCCTCACTAGTTTGGAAAGAGTTTTGCGGGATTTTGCAAAGTGAGGGGACAGGGCATATACAGACAGGGGTCTGAGTGGACAGGGAACAGGGGTCGTATTCGGTCACGGCCGGCCCTAGGGTGTACAAAACATATCTCACACGAGATCCCTTTACTTGATGATGTCAGAGGTTCAGGCATATTCCCCTCTTGGATTATGATGCAGTTAAAGGGGTAACATGGTGGTTGAATGTGACACATGCCAGTTATCTTTAGGTAACATCAAACTGAATGTGTCTATCAATGTTGTTATTCTGTCATTTTTAAGTGCTATAAAACTCCTTTTTATGTGCCCAAATTTCCCATTCTACAAGTTCACCTCGTTTTGTAGGCGTATCAATGAGAACTGTCAGTCAGATAGTTACCATAGTTACCTCGAGACTGGATTTACAAGGAAGTGTATAGGCGTTTACAAAGTCCTTAATATAAGCAATGTGAGATATCACACCAGCTTTTAACCTCCAAACATTGTTAAGGTACACGCTACCTACCAGGCCATATCCCCGAATTTGCGTAATTTTAAAAAAAGTATGATAAAAGCACAACGATGGTGCGTCTCCACTGCAGTCGGCCACGCTATTGATATCGGTCAAGGTGGGAAAAATTATGTTTGCCAACATGAAGCATAAGGGCCCACAAGAAGGCCAAATGAATGCGTCAATGGTCAGTTCATTTTTCACCCGAAACCTGTCAGATGCTGATCAAGTTACAAAGGCAAAAATGAAGATGTCAATGCCGGTGGCAAAAAAGAACGTTTCCTTCAGCTTTTGTGACGACTTCAACAAGTGCATGACAGATATATTTCCCGACACGGCCATCGCACGCAAGTACTCGGCAGGGAAAACCAAAGCCACACAACTTGTTAAAGGTAAGAATGGATGCAAAAAAAAAACAAAAAAAAAATCTATCTTGCTTGCCAGCTAGCTAGTTACGTTGTCAAAATCAAATATTAACAGTTATCCAGTTGTTATTTTAATTGGAATTTTAACTTTTGCTGCACAGGTGCTGTAGCTGTGGAGCTGAATGATGAAGTCACTAAAATCTCTTAGACGCAGCCTTTCTCCCTCCTTTGTGACGAATCCAACAGAAAAACTGACAAAGAATTTGTCGTACTAGCCAGGGTGTATGATGAATCAAATCTGGAGGTGGCTACAAAGTTCCTTACATGCGGTAGATGAAGAGAGCTGTAGTCTATTGTAATGACATCTGAAGCTCATTTTCAGCACACTTGCAGTGCGCGAGTTTTCCGTTGAATGACAATTCACACAATAGGCTTGATGTGTTATCAGCAAGGTTTGTTAATGGATAGCCATTGTCCCCTAACAGAAGATTGTCTCCCCCTCCCCCTTGGAAGATTACAGGAACTATTGGCCAATATAAAGTCATAGCTTGATCCAGGATAATTGTGAAGAGCCTACACGTAGCATCGCACATTGCCTGGATGTTGATGGAGTGGGCTTCATATTGTGGCGATCCGGGGCGATTGCGAGTAACGGGGATCGTTGTGCATGTCAACTGTTGTGTTCAAATGTAATGACGTGTGCAGTAGCAAGTGGCAGTTGACCTTTGAATGACCAGCAGGTGTTCAACCAGGTCCGCGCTAGAGACCGTTTGTTGATTGACGTATGACAGAGTGAATTACGTGTGATTGGTTGGGGTGAGCTGCAGGGCACCTATCAAGGGCCGCCTTTGTTAAGCAGGTTTATTTGCATAGAGGGGCTATAAAGCTGGCTACGATCCAGCAAGCGATGTCTATTCCAACTGTTAACTGAAGAAGAAGCAACAAGAGATTGTACTCTTACTCAATAAACTATTTCCATCAAGAGAACCTGACTCCGACTCCATGGCTCGCCACAATGGTGTCAGAAGCGGGACGATCTGGGAACAGATCCGCGACCTAGAGCGTCAGGTGACCAAGCAGATGGACGTTATCGCAGGAGCGTCTGCGAAGCGGCCCACGAATAGACCCGGAGGGAAACCCGAAGGAGCCAGCGCAACAAGACCGGAGCGAGAGAGGCCGATTACAGACCAGGCGGAGGTGCCCGCGCTGGTGGCTGACCCCGCGGCCGGAAATGAAGCGCAAGTAGGTCGGCCGGAAGCCAACGAGGTCGCCCCTGCTTCCAGGCCGAGCCAGACAGCGGCGCCGGCGCGGCGACCGACTACACCGATAAAGGCGGTGATCAAGCTACCCCGTTACACGGGAAAGGGTGAGCTAGAGTCGTACCAAAGCCAGGTACGATTCGCGGCTAGCTACAATGGCTGGGACGAGAGCCAGACGGCCACCCACTTAGCGTTAGCCCTGGAGGGCGAGGCCTGCCAGGTGCTGCTAGACCTGGACAGCGCCGAACCACTGACGCTACCGGCACTGATGACAGCGCTGGAACGTCGGTTCGGACAGCGGCAATTCCTAGAGGTGAGCCGGGAGAAGCTCGCCAAGCGACGGCGGACCGGAGCAGAGAGCCTCAGCGTCCTCGCCGCCGACATCAGGCTGTTAGCCCGCCGCGGCTACCCTCAACTCGATAACGCAGGCCAGCAGGAGCTAGCCTGCCAGACCTTCACACAGGCCCTCACTCCGGAGCGCCTACAACAACAGGTCCGCATTGCCAAACCGGAGTCCCTGGACGCAGCGCTTCGCGAGGCCGAGCGACTGGAGCTCATCTTGGGCACCACGCCAAACGGGACCCCGGCTAACAAGCCCCGGGTCCGAGCTGCCGACTGCGAGGACGGCGAGGAGGTGAGATGGGTTCAACGGAACCAAAACCGACCGCGGCAGCGACCGGAACGGGAGCGACGCTGCTTCCGGTGCAACGAACCGGGGCATTTCGCCCGCGATTGTACTGCCCCTGCGCCAAAAGCGAGAGCTCCACAGCCGACGGGAAACGACGACGGGACGGCCCAATGAGGAGACCGCCGCCCCATGCTACACTCCTCCTCAACCAGACCCGAGCCCAGACCAGCACTCACGCGTCCAGGCTGCCCATCCTAGCGAAAGCAAAAATTCCAAGAGCAAAAGTTCCGTTTGATGTTCTTTTAAGAGCAGAGGAACAGGCCCACGAGGCCGAGCCCCGTATTGGCAGACTGGGGACGAAGACCGGGCTGTACTTGCCTTGCAGTTTGGACGGACAAGCCTGCTGGGCGCTGGTCGACACCGGAGCCACTATTTCCCTGGTAAGGCCGGGGGTACTTCGGGGTACCAGCGGGCTGCTTTCAGGTGCATGGACCCCTACCTCTACCCAGCTAACCTCCGTCACTGGGCAGAAGATGGGCATGCGTGGTAGTAAACAATTACAAGTGTGTGCAGGAGCCCAGCGAGTGAAACACGAGTTTTGGTTAGCAGAGATAAAAGATGCATGCATTATCGGTTTAGACTTGTTAGCGTTGTGGGGAACTAGCATAAATGTGATAGCCGAGACGATAACTATTGGTACTGAAACGCTGGGCCTCCGATCAAAATGTGAATTACAAGCAGCCCGCCGAACTGAATGCCCTGGGGTGCCCCCCAAACACTGTCGCCCCAGTTCTGTGCTTGCAATGGCCACCGCTGATTCGCCGCTCGTTACCGTGGTACCACCTCAGCTACCCAGCCCTCTGCGGGGGTGCTGCAAGCCGTCCTAGCATTATGGACGCGCAGCAGCAAAGGGCTCACACCGCAGCAGAGCCAGCAACTTAAAGCCCTGCTTGTCCGTTACACTCACCTATTCGCTGTGCGGGACGAAGAATGCACACAGACCGAGCTGGTTCAACACCAGATTGATACTGGCTCGGCTGTGCCCATTCGGCTACGTCCGCACCGGCTGTCTCTAGCCAAGCGACAGGTGGCGGAGGACAAGATAAGGGAGATGGCAGCTGCGGGCATTATCGAGCCCTCTGAAAGCCCATGGGCGGCCCCTGCTGTCCTGGTAAAAAAGAAGGACGGGGAGTGGCGTTTTTGTGTAGATTATAGGCGTCTTAATCAGATCACCAAGAAAGACGCCTATCCACTTCCCCGTATTGACGAGGCCTTAGACCATATCGCGGGGTCCAGTTGGTTTAGCTCGCTGGACCTCCGCAGTGGCTATTGGCAGGTGAGGCTGTCCCCGGAAGCGAGGGCAAAATCAGCTTTCACGATAGGGCAAGGGTTGTGGCAGTTCCGGGTCATGCCGTTCGGGCTCTGTAACGCCCCTGCCACTTTTGAGCGACTGATGGAGCGGGTGCTGTCGTCCGTCCCGCGGAGTTCCTGTGTCGTGTACCTGGACGACCTCCTAGTACACGCCAGCGACTTCGAGCAAGCCCTCGCTCACCTAACTGACGTGCTTACGGAGATTGGCCGGGCTGGGCTACAGCTCAATCCTAAAAAGTGTCAGCTGCTCCGGAGGGAGACAGCTTTCCTGGGGCACGTCGTTAGCGAGCAGGGTGTAGCCACTGACCCAGCTAAGGTGGCTTCTGTGCGGGAATGGCCGACGCCTAGCAATGTGGGTGAGCTGCGGAGCTTCTTGGGACTAGTGTCGTACTACAGACGCTTTGTCTTGAGCTTCGCCACCCTGGCTAGTCCGCTTCATCGCTTGACGAATAAAGGTCAACAGTTCGAGTGGACAGGGGACTGCCAGAATGCTTTTGACCAGTTGAGAGACGCCCTAACGGCGGCTCCCATTCTAGCATATCCGGATGTCGCGCGACCATTCATCGTCGACACGGACGCTAGCAATGTCGGAGTCGGGGCCGTGCTCTCCCAGGTGGGACCAGACGGGGAACGAGCGGTAGCCTACTACAGTAGCGCGCTGAGCAAGGCAGAGCGAAACTACTGCGTGACTCGGCGCGAGCTGTTAGCGGTGGTCAAAGCGGTTCGCCATTTTCGCCCGTACCTGCAAGGCTGCCATTTCCTTATTAGGACAGATCACGCGTCACTAACCTGGCTTTTAAATTTTAAAGATCCGGAGGGCCAGGTAGCCCGCTGGCTCGAGCTGTTGCAGGAGTACGATTTCCAGATTCAGCACAGGCCCGGAAAGCTGCATGGTAATGCAGATGCGCTTTCCCGGAGGCCCTGTGCAGAGCTGGACTGTAGGCCTTGCACTAAAGCCGAGCAGCGAGAGCAGGTGACGGAGATAGCATGCCCAGTTCGGGCTATAGAAGGTGAGGTTGGATGGTTGCCTTTTAGCCAGCAGGACCTGCGCCTAGCGCAGGAGGGCGACGGCGAGCTGCAACAAGTGCAGCGCTGGATCGCGGCAGGTACACGGCCTGCATGGGGGGAAGTGTCGGCTAGTAGCCCAGCGGTTAAGGCTTATGTGAGTCAGTGGGGGAGCCTGACGTCGCAGGGTGGGCTACTCTATCGGCGGTGGCAGGCCCCCGGTTCCGACCAGGATCTCCTCCAGCTGCTGGTGCCCCGTGCGCTCCGCCCCCAGGTACTTGGACTGATGCATGGCTCTGTGGGGGCGGGGCACTTTGGCATCAGCAAGACTTTGCACCGACTGCGGAGGAGGTTCTACTGGCCTGCCTGCCGCCGGGACGTGGAGCTGCACGTCCACTGCTGCGACGCCTGCACGGCCAAGAAGGGGCCGACGCAGCGGTCGCAGGCCCCCCTTCAGCGGTACGTAGTGGGGGCTCCTATGGAACGGGTCGGGGTAGACATCTTAGGGCCTTTCCCCGTCACTGAGTCCGGCAACCGCTATGTGCTTGTGGCCATGGACTACTTTACCAAGTGGCCCGAGGCGTACGCGGTGCCGGACCAATCAGCGGACACGACGGCGGAAAGGCTCGTGACAGAGATGTTCGCCCGGTTCGGGGCCCCCGAGGAGCTGCACAGCGACCAGGGGCGAAATTTCGAGTCGCGGGTGCTGGCAGCTGTGTGTACGCGGCTGGGAGTGGCCAAGACCCGCACTACGGCGTTGCATCCCCAGAGCGATGGACTGGTTGAACGCTTTAATAAAACCCTGGCCACCCAGTTAGCCATTCTAGCTAGCCAGCACCAGCGAGACTGGGACTGCCATTTGCCCTTGGTCCTGTGGGCCTACCGCTCCGCCGTGCAGGAGAGCAGCCAGTGCTCCCCCGCTGCACTCATGTTCGGGCGAGAGCTAAGGACGCCCGTTGATTTGGTGTTCGGAGCCCCGCCCGGATCCACGGAGCACCACCAGTCAGAGGCCGGGTACGCACGGGCTTTGATCGAGCGCCTGGAGACCGCCCACAGCTTTACCCGCCAGGCCCAATCCACCGCGAGCTTCAAGCAAAAGCGAGCGTATGATGTGCGCTGTCGGGGACAGCCTTTCACCCACGGAGACAAGGTATGGATCTATTGTCCGATCCGTAAGAAGGGTCTGTCCCCGAAACTGCAGTCGCATTGGCGGGGCCCTGGTGAAGTGGTGGGCCGGCTGAGCGAGGTGGTCTATCGAGTGCGCATGCCCGGCCGAAGGAAACTGGTGGTGCTTCACCGGGACCGTCTAGCTCCTTACCGGCCGCTGTTGGATGGTGTTGAGGAGGGGATGGGCGTCGGCGAGGATCAGCCCGCTTTACGTGCGCCCACCCCTCCTCCACCAGAAAACCCAGTGCCAGCTGAGGGCCCTTCTCGCCCACGGAGAACTCCTGCCCGTTTCCGGGACGGTGTTGAGGAGGGGATGGGCGTCGGCGAGGATCAGCCCGCTTTACGTGCGCCCACCCCTCCTCCACCGGAAAACCCAGCGGCAGCTGAGGGCCCGAATCGCCCTTTTCGCCAACGGAGGACTCCTGCCCGTTTCCGGGACTTTGTACGTGAGTGCGGACAGTTAAAGGGGTCGCAAGGGACTGCTGACCCCTTAGGTGGGGGCAGTGTGGCGATCCGGGGCGATTGCGAGTAACGGGGATCGTTGTGCATGTCAACTGTTGTGTTCAAATGTAATGACGTGTGCAGTAGCAAGTGGCAGTTGACCTTTGAATGACCAGCAGGTGTTCAACCAGGTCCGCGCTAGAGACCGTTTGTTGATTGACGTATGACAGAGTGAATTACGTGTGATTGGTTGGGGTGAGCTGCAGGGCACCTATCAAGGGCCGCCTTTGTTAAGCAGGTTTATTTGCATAGAGGGGCTATAAAGCTGGCTACGATCCAGCAAGCGATGTCTATTCCAACTGTTAACTGAAGAAGAAGCAACAAGAGATTGTACTCTTACTCAATAAACTATTTCCATCAAGAGAACCTGACTCCGACTCCATGGCTCGCCACAATATATACGTATAACAGTGTTCTCTGCTGGGGCAGAACCCCAGGAAACCCCAAGTTTGCCGGGAACTTGACAATTTAAGGTGGCATTCCCCTTCGCTGAGGGACGAGTATGGGGTCTTTGACTGATGGTCCCTTTTATTGATAAGTCTACACAATAATATTTCACATTGTAATCTATTTTAGTCATGCTTGTGTATGCCCCTGTCTGTATCAGACAGTAGGGTGTACACGCATTGCGCACACGCCTATGTAGACGCACTTATATGCGACATGACATAAGACCAGGTTTGTGGTGGTTCTAGCGCAAGCACTTTCTACTGGCTCAAGATAGTAATACGTCAAAAATTGTCCTGGCCACACCTCATCTTAAGACCAACCCACCCAGTTCACTTGCTATGGCCGCAAGATCACTTGGTATTTAAACGACGTGAGCGATGGGTGCTAAAATGACACCTGTGCCGGTCTGAAACTAGCAAAGACACTTGCATTTGGGTTAGCGCCGCTTAGAACCGGGTGTAAGATAGGGCCCTTTCTCTCTTAGAAAAACCTGGTCATCAGCAGGTTATCGAAGTATGCAACTTTAGTATGCTATAGGTGGAGTTCAAAGCACGCAGGTTGTAACTGTTCAAGTAGGCTATGCTAGCGAAATAGAGGTAAAAATGTCTTCTTACAGTGAAAATGGACGACTTGTTTACATTCTCGGACAGATGTTAAAGTAAATATCACCACGGCGGCATTTTCGCCACAAGTCAGCAATTATATCGGGAAAAGCCCTCTTTGAAAAAATAAATAAATAAATAACACAAAAAGGCTATGCTGTTACTGCATACCAGTTTTTGCCAAAGCTGCATCATAGCCATCATAGCGCGGCGCTTTCAAAACCCTACTAATGAGTTTCACAGAACGCTGCAATCGGGTCTAAGGCAATTTGGTCTTGATCTACTTCCAGGAAATTTGGAAAGTCTCAAAAAAATCTATGTACTAAATTTTGCTCAAAATAATGAAAAAAATTAGGTATATTTTTTAAATGCATCCAGAGTGTGTTTGATAGGTTGTGTGGGTGAGTGTATATCTGTGTGTTTGGGGGGGGTGATAGGTTGTGTGGGTGAGTGTATATCTGTGTGTTTGGGGGGGGGTGATAGGTTGTGTGGGTGAGTGTATATCTGCGTGTTTGTTGACACAAGTGATAGGTTGTGTGGGTGAGTGTATATCTGCGTGTTTGTTGACACAAGTGATAGGTTGTGTGGGTGAGTGTATATCTGTGTGTTTGTTGATACAAGTGATAGGTTGTGTGGGAGAGTGTATATCTGCGTGTTTGTTGATACAAGTGATAGGTTGTGTGGGTGAGTGTATATCTGTGTGTTTGTTGACACAAGTGATAGGTTGTGTGGGTGAGTGTATATCTGTGTGTTTGTTGACACAAGTGATAGGTTCTGTGGGTGAGTGTATATCTGCGTGTTTGTTGATACAAGTGATAGGTTGTGTGGGTGAGTGTATATCTGCGTGTTTGTTGACACAAGTGATAGGTTGTGTGGGTGAGTGTATATCTGTGTGTTTGTTGATACAAGTGATAGGTTGTGTGGGTGAGTGTATATCTGTGTGTTTGGGGGGGGTGATAGGTTGTGTGGGTGAGTGTATATCTGTGTGTTTGTTGACACAAGTGATAGGTTGTGTGGGTGAGTGTATATCTGTGTGTTTGTTGATACGAGTGATAGGTTGTGTGGGTGAGTGTATATCTGTGTGTTTGTTGATACAAGTGATAGGTTGTGTGGGTGAGTGTATATCTATGTGTTTGGGGGGGGTGATAGGTTGTGTGGGTGAGTGTATATCTGTGTGTTTGTTGACACAAGTGATAGGTTGTGTGGGTGAGTGTATATCTGTGTGTTTGTTGACACAAGTGATAGGTTGTGTGGGTGAGTGTATATCTGCGTGTTTGTTGATACAAGTGATAGGTTGTGTGGGTGAGTGTATATCTGCGTGTTTGTTGATACAAGTGATAGGTTGTGTGGGTGAGTGTATATCTGTGTGTTTGTTGATACGAGTGATAGGTTGTGTGGGTGAGTGTATATCTGTGTGTTTGTTGATACAAGTGATAGGTTGTGTGGGTGAGTGTATATCTGTGTGTTTGTGGTTGGTGATAGGTTGTGTGGGTGAGTGTATATCTGTGTGTTTGTTGACACAAGTGATAGGTTGTGTGGGTGAGTGTATATCTGTGTGTTTGTTGACACAAGTGATAGGTTGTGTGGGTGAGTGTATATCTGCGTGTTTGTTGATACAAGTGATAGGTTGTGTGGGTGTGTGTATATCTGCGTGTTTGTTGATACAAGTGATAGGTTGTGTGGGTGAGTGTATATCTGCGTGTTTGTTGATACAAGTGATAGGTTGTGTGGGTGAGTGTATATCTGCGTGTTTGTTGACACAAGTGATAGGTTGTGTGGGTGAGTGTGTATCTGTGTGTTTGTTGACACAAGTGATAGGTTGTGTGGGTGAGTGTATATCTGTGTGTTTGTTGACACAAGTGATAGGTTGTGTGGGTGAGTGTATATCTGTGTGTTTGTTGACACAAGTGATAGGTTGTGTGGGTGAGTGTATATCTGTGTGTTTGTTGACACAAGTGATAGGTTGTGTGGGTGAGTGTATATCTGCGTGTTTGTTGACACAAGTGATAGGTTGTGTGGGTGAGTGTATATCTGCGTGTTTGTTGACACAAGTGATAGGTTGTGTGGGTGAGTGTATATCTGTGTGTTTGGGGGGGATGATAGGTTGTGTGGGTGAGTGTATATCTGTGTGTTTGTTGATACAAGTGATAGGTTGTGTGGGTGAGTGTATATCTGTGTGTTTGATAGGTTGTGTGGGTGAGTGTATATCTGTGTGTTTGTTGATACAAGTGATAGGTTGTGTGGGTGAGTGTATATCTGCGTGTTTGTTGATACAAGTGATAGGTTGTGTGGGTGAGTGTATATCTGCGTGTTTGTTGATACAAGTGATAGGTTGTGTGGGTGAGTGTATATCTGCGTGTTTGTTGATACAAGTGATAGGTTGTGTGGGTGAGTGTATATCTGCGTGTTTGTTGATACAAGTGATAGGTTGTGTGGGTGAGTGTATATCTGTGTGTTTGTTGACACAAGTGATAGGTTGTGTGGGTGAGTGTATATCTGTGTGTTTGTTGATACAAGTGATAGGTTGTGTGGGTGAGTGTATATCTGTGTGTTTGTTGATACAAGTGATAGGTTGTGTGGGTGAGTGTATATCTGCGTGTTTGTTGATACAAGTGATAGGTTGTGTGGGTGAGTGTATATCTGCGTGTTTGTTGACACAAGTGATAGGTTGTGTGGGTGAGTGTATATCTGCGTGTTTGTTGACACAAGTGATAGGTTGTGTGGGTGAGTGTATATCTGTGTGTTTGGGGGGGATGATAGGTTGTGTGGGTGAGTGTATATCTGTGTGTTTGTTGATACAAGTGATCGGTTGTGTGGGTGAGTGTATATCTGTGTGTTTGATAGGTTGTGTGGGTGAGTGTATATCTGTGTGTTTGTTGATACAAGTGATAGGTTGTGTGGGTGAGTGTATATCTGTGTGTTTGTTGACACAAGTGATAGGTTGTGTGGGTGAGTGTATATCTGCGTGTTTGTTGATACAAGTGATAGGTTGTGTGGGTGAGTGTATATCTGCGTGTTTGTTGATACAAGTGATAGGTTGTGTGGGTGAGTGTATATCTGCGTGTTTGTTGATACAAGTGATAGGTTGTGTGGGTGAGTGTATATCTGCGTGTTTGTTGATACAAGTGATAGGTTGTGTGGGTGAGTGTATATCTGTGTGTTTGTTGATACGAGTGATAGGTTGTGTGGGTGAGTGTATATCTGTGTGTTTGTTGACACAAGTGATAGGTTGTGTGGGTGAGTGTATATCTGTGTGTTTGTTGATACAAGTGATAGGTTGTGTGGGTGAGTGTATATCTGTGTGTTTGTTGACACAAGTGATAGGTTGTGTGGGTGAGTGTATATCTGCGTGTTTGTTGATACAAGTGATAGGTTGTGTGGGTGAGTGTATATCTGTGTGTTTGTTGACACAAGTGATAGGTTGTGTGGGTGAGTGTATATCTGTGTGTTTGTTGATACAAGTGATAGGTTGTGTGGGTGAGTGTATATCTGTGTGTTTGTTGACACAAGTGATAGGTTGTGTGGGTGAGTGTATATCTGCGTGTTTGTTGATACAAGTGATAGGTTGTGTGGGTGAGTGTATATCTGTGTGTTTGTTGACACAAGTGATAGGTTGTGTGGGTGAGTGTATATCTGTGTGTTTGTTGACACAAGTGATAGGTTGTGTGGGTGAGTGTATATCTGTGTGTTTGTTGATACGAGTGATAGGTTGTGTGGGTGAGTGTGTATCTGTGTGTTTGTTGACACAAGTGATAGGTTGTGTGGGTGAGTGTATATCTGCGTGTTTGTTGATACAAGTGATAGGTTGTGTGGGTGAGTGTATATCTGCGTGTTTGTTGATACAAGTGATAGGTTGTGTGGGTGAGTGTATATCTGTGTGTTTGTTGACACAAGTGATAGGTTGTGTGGGTGAGTGTATATCTGCGTGTTTGTTGTCACAAGTGATAGGTTGTGTGGGTGAGTGTATATCTGTGTGTTTGGGGGGGATGATAGGTTGTGTGGGTGAGTGTATATCTGTGTGTTTGTTGATACAAGTGATCGGTTGTGTGGGTGAGTGTATATCTGTGTGTTTGATAGGTTGTGTGGGTGAGTGTATATCTGTGTGTTTGTTGATACAAGTGATAGGTTGTGTGGGTGAGTGTATATCTGTGTGTTTGTTGACACAAGTGATAGGTTGTGTGGGTGAGTGTATATCTGCGTGTTTGTTGATACAAGTGATAGGTTGTGTGGGTGAGTGTATATCTGCGTGTTTGTTGATACAAGTGATAGGTTGTGTGGGTGAGTGTATATCTGCGTGTTTGTTGATACAAGTGATAGGTTGTGTGGGTGAGTGTATATCTGCGTGTTTGTTGATACAAGTGATAGGTTGTGTGGGTGAGTGTATATCTGTGTGTTTGTTGATACGAGTGATAGGTTGTGTGGGTGAGTGTATATCTGTGTGTTTGTTGACACAAGTGATAGGTTGTGTGGGTGAGTGTATATCTGTGTGTTTGTTGATACAAGTGATAGGTTGTGTGGGTGAGTGTATATCTGTGTGTTTGTTGACACAAGTGATAGGTTGTGTGGGTGAGTGTATTTCTGCGTGTTTGTTGATACAAGTGATAGGTTGTGTGGGTGAGTGTATATCTGTGTGTTTGTTGACACAAGTGATAGGTTGTGTGGGTGAGTGTATATCTGTGTGTTTGTTGACACAAGTGATAGGTTGTGTGGGTGAGTGTATATCTGTGTGTTTGTTGATACGAGTGATAGGTTGTGTGGGTGAGTGTGTATCTGTGTGTTTGTTGACACAAGTGATAGGTTGTGTGGGTGAGTGTATATCTGTGTGTTTGTTGATACAAGTGATAGGTTGTGTGGGTGAGTGTATATCTGTGTGTTTGTTGATACAAGTGATAGGTTGTGTGGGTGAGTGTATATCTGCGTGTTTGTTGATACAAGTGATAGGTTGTGTGGGTGAGTGTATATCTGTGTGTTTGTTGATACGAGTGATAGGTTGTGTGGGTGAGTGTATATCTGTGTGTTTGTTGACACAAGTGATAGGTTGTGTGGGTGAGTGTATATCTGTGTGTTTGTTGATACAAGTGATAGGTTGTGTGGGTGAGTGTATATCTGTGTGTTTGTTGACACAAGTGATAGGTTGTGTGGGTGAGTGTATATCTGCGTGTTTGTTGATACAAGTGATAGGTTGTGTGGGTGAGTGTATATCTGTGTGTTTGTTGACACAAGTGATAGGTTGTGTGGGTGAGTGTATATCTGTGTGTTTGTTGATACAAGTGATAGGTTGTGTGGGTGAGTGTATATCTGTGTGTTTGTTGATACGAGTGATAGGTTGTGTGGGTGAGTGTGTATCTGTGTGTTTGTTGACACAAGTGATAGGTTGTGTGGGTGAGTGTATATCTGTGTGTTTGTTGATACAAGTGATAGGTTGTGTGGGTGAGTGTATATCTGTGTGTTTGTTGATACAAGTGATAGGTTGTGTGGGTGAGTGTATATCTGTGTGTTTGGGGGGGGGGGGGTGAGGACATAAAAACACTAGGCCCAGCCCTGCTGTTACTGCTCGAAATCCATAATATTCATGTCAGTGGTCTGTAATTTCTCATATTTATTTGTTTATTTGTACCCCTGACACACACATATGCATACATGCACACACACACACACACACACACACACACACACACACACACACACACACTCACACACACACACACACACACACACACACACACACACACACACAATAAAACAAATATACTTTGAATATTTGGCCTGGCCTATACTATGCATGCACAAATAAAAGTTGTGAACATGGCAATAGCTTTTAAGGAAAAAAAAAAGCAATTTGGAAAAGAAGAGATAATAACAGCCTTAAGAAATGATCCAAAAACGGAACGCTAATTTGTGAAGGGAAAACGCATGAAAAGAGGAAACGTGAGAGAGTAAATGAGAAATAAGAATAATGTCACAGCAGAAATAATTGACTTGATACCAGACTAATCATAGGATTCTGTCCGAAGACACAGGAGTATTTTTATGCCTCCTATTCCTGTCTCAAACTAATGAATAATTTCTCACAGAATGTATTGCCAGTGCACATCACGGGCCTGAACCACGTCATCCAGCGACTATTACGCACATATTCCTGTCAACGCAGGAACAGCAGGCATTTTCCCATGTACCTCTGGGAGTTGTTGTTTTTTAATAGAACAGCACTTATTATAAATCAGCCAGTGAGAAGTGAGATGGAGAAAGGGTAGAGGGAGTTAGAGAGGGGAGAGATTCGAGAGAAATAAGCAGCGACTGGTTCCACGTAATAACGGTAGAATGCCCCCCCCCCCCCACAGCTGTGTCCTCAATTGATGCCAGAAAAGTCTCTGTGCGACATAAGAACCTGCACCTACTGAGAGCTTGGCTCTTTATTCAAATATCAGAGTCCCTGCTCCAGCCCCCTTAACACATGAACGTACACGTTTGCACACACAGACGCACGCACACATGCCTAAACAACACCTCCCCTTCTGAACCGATTCATTTATTTATGTTTCTATTAGACGCGAGCAGCTGCTGGCGTGGGAGGAGCTGCTCTTGTTCTCTCCCTCTCTGTTGGTCTGAACCCCCGCAAGGAGTAATTAAGCATCTCACCCAGTTGAGGAGGAGTGCCCTTCTAATCTCATTGATGGGGCAGCTGTGGAAGGGAGGGCATTCTACCGTCGTGTGGCAGTTAAGAGAGGATTATTCCATGTAATTTTTATTGCTGTCATTTTCCCTTTACGCAGTCGTTTCAGTCTCCCCCTTCACACACACTTCCCATCCCCCACACAAGCCTTGATTTATTGAGCCAGTTCCCTTTTATTAATTTTTTTAGAAATTGATGAGATGAAATTTTCAGCGTGCTAGCGGACGCCAAATTCTGCATAAAATGAACTGACCAATAGTGGATTTCAGATGAACTGAGGTGATACGGGAGACCGGATTATTTTAAGTAATAAAACGGAAGAAAGAATAAGAAGGCCGGCCATGGGATTTGCTGTTATTTCAAATCAGCATCGACTGCTTTTTCTCGGCTCGTCCTTCTCACTCTCGCAAACACCTGAGTTCCGTGCGTCATCCTCCTGTTTCTTTTCTCAAGGGCAGCACACTAAAGATCCTATTGGCTTGATAAATCAACTACTAGACGCCATTTCACATTTCTGACTTAATTAAACAGATGCCATCGCAGCTTTTCGAAGCAAAATATGCAGGATATAAATGTTCCTTTTGTCCATGTCTTAATGCGATCCTCCATGAATGTTCTATGCATCTAACGTCAGTGCGACCTTCTGTTTATCAGCAGAATTGAGTTTTATTGCAGGGATCTACCCCTGCATCCTGTCATCCTTCCATTCATTCTTTAGCGCCAGTTTCTTTCTCCTCCCCAGCCCCCAGTGTGCACCATGGTGCTCAGGACTGGATGTCTCATTTATCTTTTTCCTTCACAATTAAAAAAATAAAATAAAATTATTTCATGGTTTTCCACCAGGGACGCCATTACCAAATTTACCGTACAACAGCAATACGTTGCCTGTTGAACCCTTTTTTGGATGAGTGGAAAGGCAGAACAGAAAGGGCTAATACATGACAAATAGGTCTAAGCTTAAAATGTACTATAGTTTATTATATATCAACTTACTATTATTATTATTATTATTATTATCAAATGCACATTTTGTATTATGGAATTTTTCCCATAATTGTATTATACACTGAATATAGGTTAATAATCTTTCCAGGATCCTATAATAATATATTGATAGCGTCCTTAAAGATCTATAGTTATGATCTTTAAATATGTTGCTTGAATCCTTACGAATCTTAGGATCTTTGAAGATCTTCATCGGATCTTTAAAGATCTGGGTGGAACCCTAAAGGATCTTGTTAGGATCTTTAAAGGGGTAGGAAACACTAAAACAGATTTTTTGAGATGTTAACTAATATCTAGGCATTGCCTCAGTTGGAAGAGAACAATATTATGCAATACGTCTACAATTTTGGGCAAAATGTTGAATTTCAGTATTTTAGCCGTTACATCACCTATTCTTCTTCTTCCGGGGTTGAAAATCAAAAATGGGCCACGTCATTGAAAACGATGTAGAAACGTACTTTTGGTACACTATGTAATCAGTTTTGCACTTTGTTACCACCCCCAATATAAATACATTCCTGAGAAGGCGTGGTCAACTGACCATATCCATTTGACAAGCCTGGGATAACGGTCTTTCATCCCGCTAACTGTTTTTCATAATTATAATTATGAAAAGTATTTTCAAATATCTTGGAGCGACCACTTCTGTACCATTGCAGAACTTACTTATAGCTAGTTTAATATATTTTTAACCATTGTTATATCTATTTCCCTGTTATTTATTGTGTATATTTATAATATTGTGTATATTTATTGTGTAATTATATTTATAGTGTTTTTGATAGTTACTTCAAGTTAGTGTTTTTTGAATAAATAAGATTAGTGTTACAGTGTTAGCTTTTATAATTTATTGTTGTGTTATGTTAGCCTATAGGCCTAGTTAGTATTTTTCAATTTAATGTTTTTACCATTAATAAGTTAATTAGCCTAAGTTAGTCACTTTCAATTTATTAGCTTTTTCCAATTTTGCTAACGTTAGTTATATTAGCAACTGTTAGGTTTTTTTTTTTCTAGTAGCCTAAGTTATTTTCAATTTACAAGCAACGAGGGATGGCTCGCAAGTGCGCTTTCTATGGTTGCAAGAGCATCACCGGCTTGCATGCTTTCCTGTGCGATCCAGAGAGTTGTAATCTGGGTCTGGCGGCGATGACCAGCACCGCTAACATGTTTGTTTGCAACATGCATTTTTCGTGGGACAGTTACGTGAACTATGCCCAGGTTGAATTGGGGGTATACTGGCCAACAACACCTTCGACTGAAGAAAGATGCGCCACCAAGCCCTGCCATTCCTGTCCCTCCAAATGCGGTAAGTTATCTAAGTGTAACTACGGAGTCACTAAGTTAACTGACGTGCCCTTGGTAACGTGATGGTTGTCTTGTAATGTTAGCATCAAAGCCATTTACTCGAGTCGTTTTTGTACGTTAACCATAGTTAACTGACCTGTGATATTCCTCTGCGTTTTGCGTAACGTTAAAGTTATCGTCATACGGTTTGATACTGCGTTGTCAATCTTACTGGCCTGGGGCCTGCATCACTGGAATCTGGAACACATAATGTTTACTTACTGAAGTAAACAAAGTGCTAAAACTGCAGTTATCCAAATCCTTCTTTGTGATACAAGCCCTTGCTGTGGTTATGTTCTGTCTTCACGTTAGCTAAGTTATTTGGATACCTAACGTTAGCTAGCTAGTAAACACACCATGGCTATTTCACGGGAAGCCTTGGTTATATCATCATAGCCAGATAATTCCGAGCGCTACTTGTAGAGCCTCCTCAGGGATTAGCCTGCCGCATGTACTAGTGTTCCATAGTGTAACGTTGTTTACTAAGGTTGTGCATAGCCCGTCATATGGATATTAACATCACATGGTGTATTATCGATAGCCAAAAGTGTGCTGCGAGACTGAGGAGCCTGCCACCAAAGACGTTGGATGCCAAACTTCTCCTGAGATGAAGCACGTGTCTGTGCATTACCACTGGAGGCCTGCAAGGAGGAGCAAGGGTCAGTCTTTTCTTGAACAAATCTCTCCTCCATTATCCTAACTTAAAATTTGCAAAATAATCAACTTTGTAATGTGTCTCCTGTCTTAGCCACACTTAGCCAAAAGAAGCTTTACTTGTGACACTGCTGGTTTGATGTACACACCGTTGGAGCACGGTCCTCTTGCTGCTTCAACCCCTGTGAAAAGGCCCAAGAGAGAAGTCATAGATGATGACCCTAGCTTCCATCATGAAGTGACTGACAGTACCATCGACGATGAAAGCTTGGTTGTATTTATACGAGAGATGCCGTGTAAAACATTGTTTCCATTTAAACTTTAAGTTCCACACATCAGTGTTGCTTATTATATTTCTTAATTTATTTATTTTGCCTGGCCCTTTCCTACAACAGCTTCTCTGTTACTGGAGCTCTCTGATGTGACATTTAATTCACATTTAATTATTATAATGTATTTAAACTCTGTCTGATATTACCTATGTCTAGATGTCAGTTGCTAGCTGACAATGTTTTTGCTCATGCTCACAATAGCGTGATTGTTAATGAGTGTAATCATCATTTCTGTAGCACACATGGAGTTGTTCAAAAAATGCCCTGTCTGCACAATGCCCCCCCCTGCACTGTGTTGTAAATACTAGGACTGTGGGAACACTCTTGACCGTGGAGCATCACTGCAAATGGGACAGTCAGCCATACGTCAAGAGGATACCAGCTTGCAGCAGCAGTGATTTCTAGTGGATATTCCTTCTTGAAATCTATCCAAGGTTAGAGCTATTTTAACTAGCGACAGCGAGGGGCTCTAGGGTTGGTCGTGTCAGTAGATCCTTTGGTTAGTCTGGCCAACATTTAGGTCTCCGCTAAAACATAAGGTGATAGCGGTGGACTCGTGTACAAATAGAGCAGTGAAATTAAGTTTGTAGTGTCATAGACTAAACTGGCTTTCTTTGTAGTTCATGAAGGCATTCAACATCCAGGGGATTTGTCATACCACCTACTTGAAGCACCAGAGGAACTTGCTTTTCCCAACTATGTACTGGCAATGGAAGCAGGAACAAACTAAAATTATTGAAGAGGCTATCAACAGAGGGGAAGTAGTTCTTGGAGGGGACATGCGTGCAGACTCCCCAGGTAAGTGGAATTAACTTAAAAACATGATATTTATATCTCAGATGACATTATTTTGAATCAAAGCTCAGTTAAATATAACAATTGATATAAAAAAAATGCGCAGGATACAGTGCCAAATATGGGACCTATTCAATGATGGACCTCAAAGCAAATAAGATAATCGACATTCAACTTGTTCAGGTAAATTTGGATATTTATTTATTAATCATGTTTTCCTTTGTTTGGTTTCTCAGTGTGAGAAACTACTTGCATATTGTCTCTTAAAATATAGATATACCTCCAATTATAAAAAAGAAATAGAAAGGATGCACTCTACAGAATACAGACCTCTGCCCATGTCTCATAAGCTCCCCTGTTTGTCATTGCGGATGATGAGCTAATTATTAAATTGAAAGTTTGGCCTGATGGTGGTGCTAGAGGGTCACCAAAATCAATAGGTTTCTTTCTTAGTTTATTCCTCTTGGGAGCATGGAAGGGCACATAAAATTTTGTGTCTATGTATGTATGTAATAATGCCATTATCACAATGTAAGAGTGACGTCATCGTAGTCCAGCTGTCTCTCGTGTTTGTGTTTGTTAATTTGAATGTGTTTTGTTGTGTCAGGCTTTTGTCTTTGTTTTTTTTCATGCGCTATGTGTCTGTTGTGGTCATCATGGCTCCCAAGCTGCTGAAGGACATTGAAAAGGAGTGCCGACTTTCAGTTCATTTCAGTGTCATTCTGAGGTTTGCCCCCAAAAGTGTTGCCTTCTCTTTTTTGGGGATGTTGTGCAGGTATGTATGTATTTTGACTGCATTTACTGTGCTGATGTGAACATGACTTTACAGTTTCTTTTGTCACTCTAGAACTCAACTGGCAGCCGTAGTACTACTTCCAGCACTACGCTCCTGCTCGACCACTTCGCTCGAGCACATTGTTTTTGTCAAAAATAAGTCCGCCGACCTGCTACGTGGTAGCGCAACGCTGTAACCATCAAGCTATAGGCGCTTTCACAGTTTGTATGGTAGGTAGACAGGGGGTCAATCCTATGTTCCCAGGGTCCTATGTTCCCCAGCTCTATATAGCTCATAATGAGAACCTGAAAAAGATGTTCCCCAGCTCTGTATTCACGTAATACGGCATGGGCTATTGTGGGTTAGGGTTATAAACTGGATCATATTTATGAAATATTTTAACTTGAAACGGGTCAAATTTGACCCGAACACAATAGAAGGGTTAATGTGTGTTAACAGAATATTGAACTGCGGAACATAGGACCCTGGGAACATAGATTTGCTCCCGGTAGACAGCCTGCTGCTACTAGCTATTAATTTTCAGTGCTACTCCTCAAGTACATAACTAAATTTTCTGGTAATGGTAATATACAATTTAAAAGATCTTTTTTGCTTTTTATTATTGTTTTAGTGTATGTTTTTGTTTGCACCAGATAGTTTGCATGTGTTATATTATGGATATTTTCCAGAGGTTTCTTATGATTTGCTGGCTTTACAATGGCTGGTACAGGGATTGTTCACGAGGCATAATGTCCCTTTACAAGTCGCTTTTGAGTTATATAAAGTATTTATTTATTTATGTATTTATTTTATTTTACTTGCTTTAACCCCAAAGCTGTAATTGCACCTATACCAGTCATAGTAACGCAACATGTTATTATAAACTTGATGAATGTCAAGACCTTCATCGAAAACAAAAATTATCTGGGCCAATCAAAAACAACACTAAAATAATTAATAACTTCAGAAATGCGTCCCTTTAAGTTGTTCCTTTTTGGCCCATTTTTTTTTTTTGCTTTTTATTAGGTTGAGCAGTGAGAGAAAGGAAGTAGCCTTTTCATGGAGAGAAGTATAGAGAGAGGAGGAGGAGAGGAGGAGATAAGAGGACTGTAGAGAGGAGAGTGTGGAGGGAAGCAGAAAGAGGAGAAGAGAGTCAGGAGAGGGGAGTGGAGAAGTGTAGAGTATAAATACAGGGGGTATGTTACACAGTTATAAGGTGGTCATAATATAGACTTCCACTCAGGAAAGTGTTTCACAAATTGCTGTGTTGTGTTTTAGTTTACTACTTAAACCGGATACACATTGTTAATCTATAATATTGATGATCATGCATAGTAAAGGATCGCTTGATGGATAAGAAAATGAAGAAATTCTGTATGTAAGTAATGTTGTATACAGCATTATAATAATAATTAATTTCAGTATACTTTGTGCTTGTGTTGTTTTTTTATTTTCTATATGTTTATAATGTAAATTTCTAATGTAAATCCACCGGTATTATTTTGTACAGTCATAGCAAAGATTTTATCTTTTTCTGGTGACAGTTCCCGCAATGGAAATTATTCATATCAATGCATTTCAAATTGGACATAATCCAAATAGACCCGTTTTTCAATGCAAGTCAATGGTACCAAATGCGGTAAAAACAAATACGAAGTAAAAAATTTTCTCACCAGAACATGTAATTGCAATAGGTGCTGTTTCTTCGTCTAATGTCTCCCCATGTGTCATTCGTACGCTGTTTAAACATTTTTGTGGACCAATCCTTGGCAGTTTGCAGCACCTCCTAGTTACTGTGAGTCACTAGTATCACATGCGCTTAATGGACCAACCAGAAATGTTGCATAGAATGAAAACAGACTGATGTAGTGTCCCTTCAGCATCATAAAACTGTGGATCCTATTGTATACGAGCACTAATTGAATAGAAGCAAGAACGTATTGAAGAAATTGAGGCTTGGACTCTACGATTAAAGAGGCAATAGCACTTGCGAAAATGTTAGGTAAAGTCTTGAATATGGGCCTGCATAAATACAAACAATAGCCAACAGAAGCTGGCCAAAGAGCACCTTTTTATAACTCCAACCAATCTATATTCCAAATAACATCACAGTACAGTTGGGTGAGTCATGCGATAGATGTAATAGTCCCATAGAATGCTTTATTTTTCCGCGGGAATGACGTGCTTGCTGTTATTTCATTCCTGCAAGGGCTATGACCATGAAATAACATTACAAAGCCTCTGACTCATATGCGGTCTTTAAAAGCTTCACACTTTTTGCAATGAATCTCGACACTGAGATTGAGAATTAGTTTTTGCCTTTCCCGGACACATATCCTGAACCGCTATTATCGCACGTCTACCAAATGTATTCATTCTGGAAATAATTTTATAACTTAAGATGAGTACGACTAAAATTTGGCTCGCTTCTACATGCATTTAAACCCCAATAAGCTCATTCCCCAGGCTCTTGCAGTGAGCCTTTGACTCATAATTAAAGGCAAATTGAAGAAGCAATTGTACTGTATGTAAAACACTGCTCCCTGGTTTATTGCCAAGTACAAATAACACTTGAGTTATCTGTACACAATTCTCCTTGCATTTAAGCAAAGAAAATAGCATGGCTTTCTGGAGGTTCATAATTTACAAAGCCGCTTTACGGAGTGCTCTCAGGACTAATTCCATTTGCTTATCAGTGTGGTGCCCAGATTAAGAGTTTGTAAATTGACCTGACAGAGTGCATACAAAAGGTCTGAAGAAACTTACTGGACTTAGCAGGTATAATAAGAAAATTAAAAAAGTATTTGTAGTTTTTAAATAATTAAACACACATAGGCACATTCTTGTTAATCTGAGGTTTTTAGTTTTGATTTTAGCACGACCTGATATGTGAGGTTGTGCACACATCAACTATAGTGTCGCCATTTCATAAACTTAGCTAATTATCATAGCTGGTTAAAGGCTCCCTGAAAAGATCCACAGCAGCTAGGATCAAGTAAAATAGTAAAATTTCCCCCAAATTCAACTGAAAATGTTTTGTTCCGTTTGTGACATCCTGGAGGTAAATGATGTAATGCCTACTCTTGCATGACAAAATATTTAAAATAAACCACTTTAATCCCTTTAATGGCCCTCAATCGTTTGGTGGAGCACATTTTGGGTCTTGGTATCTTGTTGGGGAGTGTGTTGGACTTGACTCATAAACCAAATGGTACACAGATGGCTCGATCAGGTGGGGTTGGGTCCGGCATGTTTTTCGGCAGGATATCGGGAATGCGGGGGTGTGCAATACTAGATGGTTGAGCTGGCCATTAAAGGGTTAACACATTTACTGTCGCTTTTCTTACCTGTTCAGCTCAATTAGGCATCACCTGATGTGTAGATGAGGTCACCTTTTGTATTTATGTGAAGATAAATGGTCTTTGGCATTACAACTTGATTGTTGCCCATGTTTATACATGGTTCCTACTCCAAGGGAGGTTTTAACCAATGACCATTGCAACTACCAAGCACATTAATTCTGATAACGGACTTTCTATCTTACAGAAGATCCTGGTCACGAGCATGAAAGACTCAACACATAAAATATAATGCTGGGCAGTATGCTTCCTTCCATTACAAACTAACACAAAAATGCCCTCAGACAAGGCCAGGGGTTTGAGGTCATTAGGAGAAGTCATAAATTGAATCAAACATCAGAAAGAGCAAATGGTTCTCAAAATGAAAAGTCTTAAAAACATTAGAGGTGAGGTTTTCTGTCCCGTCAACAGTTATCTGACTTAACCCACTGTAAAACTACGTCTTTTTCTTAGCATTAGGGTGACTGTGTGTGGAATTTAGTCATCTGACCCTAATGTATATATAACAAAATGTACACATATCTCGCATGTAAACATTCTACATTTTAGAGGAGAATACCAAATAATGTGTTTAGCAGTCCAGCCCATGCGAGACTCTGGACAAAAACCAGACTCAAAATTTTCAAGATAGCGGAGGCCAGAAAATGATGGGGAGAATTAATCGCATTTCATCAAGCGAACAACTGCTTTTTGTGTCATCTGCATGAGTAAGACGTCAGCTTTCTGCTCTTTCTCTCCGCTATTCTGCTGGTACATGAAAGGCACAAACAACCCAGTCATCTCCGAGAGAGTAAATGACAAGACCACACTTGTCATTGATCTGCGTCTGTTTTTAGCCACCTCTCTTATATAATACTGCTCAAAAACACTGCTCTCGGTGTCCCCTTTTCTCTATTTTATTTCTTGACGACAAGATCCAGGCACCAATACTCCACCAGATGATTAAATAATAGGCCAATCAGACACGCATCATGTGAATGCCAGGATGTGCTCCTATGGAAACAATGGCATCAATGACTCCATTGACTCAACCAATAACTAATAATGCCCAACGCTATTTATAGTTTCCTTTTTGAGCAATATGCCAAGTGCCTTGTGGTTTGAAGCTATGTAGCAATTGGCTTTATAGATTTTATAGTTCAATGTATTTGGCCTTTCATTTCTTCCAATTTATTTTTCAGCAGTCTCTACCTCCGTTTCTCCATTCAGCAGACAATACTTGCTTTATAATGTGACAGGATCGGTTGTTGACCACTGAGGACTTTTATGAATGAAAATGAACTCAAAAGATGTATGGAGAAGAGACAGCACCATCTAGCGGTACGGGTTTCTCAAAGTGTTCAGGAGTTGAAATCCTTGCATGTGGAAATCCTGAATCAATACGTATCTGCAGTTGCACTTGAAAAATGGGAAATTATGACATTAAGATGTGATTTTTCTGCAGCGGTTTTGGTGGGGAGAGACCAGCGGTACAACTAGAGATAAAAATCATCGAATGAGAAGCGCAATCAGATGATTCAACCATTGAGAACAGATGCTAAATACAGATTAAATGACTGGATCTGCTTTCACACAATGCAAAAGTAGAGTTTACTACCAGATATGATCAGCGTCAATTACAGAAGTTTATACTGACTGATTTTCCCAGTGCAATCATGGAATACCATGGACATAATTATTCTCAGTGATGTTCAAAAGATCAATGGACCATATGATTCTAAATACAAAAGGCTGAGAAATACAGTGCACTCCAAAAGTGTAAGGACAGTGACACATTTGTGTTGTTTTGGCTCTGTACTCCAGCACATTGGATTTGAAATGGAACAGTGACTATGACGTTAAAGTGCAGACTTTCAGCTTTAATTTGAGGGTTTTTACATCCATATATTAGCCAGCCAAGTGTTCTATACTGTACCAGTGTAATTTACAGAATTTACAGTGTCATTTTGTAAGTAACAGCATGCAAAGGATATGGGACCAAATATGAAATATGATACTTCAAAAATATGTTAAAGCAAAGGGTGTGAATACTTATTTCTGTTTATTATTTTTAATATAATCCTGAAGATATCTAAATACTTAATTTGCACATTATAGAAAATTACTTCTACAAGAGTAGGTAAAAATCCCATGTACATAAGTTTTAATTTGACTTTGCAACACAGCAAAATCAAAAATAATCAATGAGGTATGAATACTTTCTGAAGCTACTGTATCTAATGGGTTAGATATTAGTACAAGGGCGATCGATTAAAAGGAGGCGGATTGTAAACTAGTGTTAGATGTGAGTTAGAGTAGCCTATATAATGTTAGCTATGCAAGGCTAGTTGGTTGCAGGTAGCCTGCAAGTGTTAAGTTGGGATGGCAGGTATGCCATCTGCAAAGTTACGGCTTGGCGCGGCATGCTTCATGCCTATACAGCACCGAGAGTTTGCCACTTTCCAGTGTTTCCTACAGAAATAACCACAATGATCACAGACTCTCAGCTCTTAAAAACATTAACTTCTGCACATTCTGGGACAACTTCACACATCCACACAATAAAGCCCCAAACTTAGGTTATTTTAGCATTTTTTCTTCTTCCTCTTTTTTTTTCATGCCGAATTTGTCATCAAAAATGCTCCATATCCTCAAAGAATAATTCTCCTCATTGGATAGCAGCTCTGCCAATAAAAACATCTGATACAAGTATTCTCACTGTGCAAGTATCACAGGATACACAGACAAAAGTTCTACATGGAATGGTCGTTGCTATGGACTAGCTGTGGCTTAGTGGTTAAAGTTGTTGCCTTTGACGTGGGAAATTATACTTGATCTAAGCCTACACGGTGCGGTACCGCTACAACCAAAACTTTTACCGCAGGTAACGTTACAGTACCGGGAAAAAGATGTAACAGCGCGGGACATAGGCAGGACACTGCCCTTCTCCCCGAAACCACAGAAATATTTAAAAAGCCAAACTGTCACTTTTACCAACCGACCTTCACAAGCAAACAAGCACATGGCATGAGAAAATTAAGAGCTCACTTTCCTGTCTTCTTTTCTGATATGCAGAGATTGCTGGGAAATATGCCTGTGTCCATTTTTCTTTATCATGTCATGAATGCAGAATTATATAAATATGCCTATTACCTTTGGCGGTGAAATTTCAGCAGTGCTAGCAGTGGAATTTGAATGTCAGTCAGCTAGTTAGGAGAGACTAAATGGAGATTGTCAATGATTTCTCAGAAACATAGGCGTAGATTTGGGTCGGGATTCTTTCAGGAAAAACTGGAATATACAGACCAACATCGAGAGACATAGGCTACGTAGCTACACACTGCCAGTTTTCGGGAGTGACTAGTGTATTAACTGATGAGAGTGACTACAGTAGTCAGTCCCTGTGAACTGTATATAAAAACAGCCAGTGTTGGGGAAGCTACTTTGAAATGGTAGCTTGCTAAGCTACAAGCTACTCATGATTTAAAGAAGGTAAGCTACAGCAAAGCTACTAAGAAAAAGTAGCTAACTACATCAAATTTGATAAGGAAAATCAACTGTGATGTAATTTTCTCTTGTAGGTACTTTATAAAACAAAAATTTTAATTTATAACAAAAAAAATATTAATTTGACAATAATAGTTAATTTTTTTTAAATCATTTGCCCTATTCTTTATTTGTAAACCATTCTCGGCCCACCTTAACGAACAGTGAAGTAGATAAGGTTTACCTACTGCACTCACTTGCTTTAATTAGGCTACTTAAATAGCTTATTGGCTATAAGTGAGTAGACTTTATTTGATCTACTTTGTGTTGCATAGGAAGTGATCCGCACACATACAGTGAGCACCATAATTAATTGGACAGTGACAAATGTTTTGTTATTTTGGTTCTGCACTCTAGCACTTTGAGTTTGAAAGGATACAATGACAATGGGGTTGAAGTGGAGAAAAAACCCTACAAAATTCCCAAAAGCTGTTGCATTGTGAACTGCACAGCCAATGCAATTTAAAAAACCAGACATTTGTAATGTCCAATCGGAAATCGCAAAAGACGAGCCCTGTGGCTACATGCTATTACGAGAGAGCAGGTGGGAGGAAACATGGTGTCCTACATCTTCACATACAGTGCCCTCCACTATTATTGGCCCCCTGGTAAAGATGAGTAAAAAGGGTTACATGAATGCTACATGAAATGCTCCTAGAATGTTCCCCTGATGTTATATAAACTGTTCGTGGAGCGCAAGAGGAAGGTTTCCAGAATGATACCCTCATGTTACATAGAATGTGCCAAGAACCTAAGCTCCTAGAATGTTACTGGAATGTTAAAGGAGACATTGCATCAACCAGGGAATGTTTAGGGCAAACTTAATAACATACAGGGAACATTCCTAGAATGTGATTTCGTTAGTGTCATGTTTATTGGCAGCCTCGACTGTTCTGCGGTCGTTATTCTTTTTTGTGTCGTCAAGGCGTCTCCGTTTCAGTGTTTGGATCTCACCCGGCTATTATTCCTCACACCTGTTTTGGGTTTCCTGCTAGTTATAAATGGCCCAGGTCTTCCTGCACTTCGAGATTGTCTTTGCTATTTGACAAACAAAGTCGGTACGGTACAGGATTACAAGCGACCTTTTCTCTTTGCTTATGAGATACAAGGGACTTGCTTTAGCATCTTGAGTTATTCCTTAGTGGAATCGTTTTTCTCGTAGTTGCTGTCTGTCCCTCGCTTTGGTTTGCATTCTGTTCTCGTTGAGGCAGATTGCTTGTTTCTTTGTTTTTCTCTTCTGCACTCTCCCGCATTGAGAGTGAGAGAATTATTTTCTTTCCCTGTTTTACTTATCGTTTGTTTTCTTACCTCTTTTATTCGCTTGCTCATATTGTAAGCGAGGGGTATTTTCTTTTCACTCGGTTCTCGAGTACACCCTGTTATTTGGGGTTATTTTGTTTTGGCTTAGGGCATGGATTGTTTTCTAGTCTCCATTTCTTGGTTATTCATATAGATATATCCCCCTCACATCGTACGGACCCGTCCGTCTTTTTGGTGCACACTACGGTGTGTGCTTTTAGAACCCTTAGCTGTCGCGTTTGATTCTCAGAATCTTACAATCCACCTGATAGTTAGCTGGGAGTTATGCAACTGTTGGATTTTAATCTTGTCTGTTCTTGTTTATTGCACAATTTAATATTTACATGCATCATTTAAAGTATATTTATTGTTAAATATGATGTTAATTGCCATGTCACAATGATCACAATGATTATATTTTTTAGGTTGGTCAGACCACCAGCTACAGGTCGCATCGCATTGACGAGATACTAGAGATACTGGCTGCTGTGGAGGCACCCATTTTGAATGCCATAAACCAGGTATTGTACATTGTAAAAGGCCTGTGAGACCTTACTTTCACCCACTGTTTTATATACATATTGTATTATACCATATCATGTTATATTATATTATATTATTATTAATGATAACTGATCCAGGATCTGCTGTGGGAAGCTGTCCAATAACCAGAGTGCTTGAGCGAGACAAGCGTGAATTGAATCATCCAATTAAATAGCACGTAATGTAACGCACGCTAATAGGCCTAAATTTTTTTATGTCCTTGTCACGCAAGTTTATGGTCAGATTGCTAGCTGCATTCAGGCTACATTAGGCCTATTCGCTCAAAATGGCAAAAAAGAAAGACAAATAATGAGGGAGGTGGTATGATATTTCAAAAAACGATGGACAGAAAAATATTTATTTGCAGGGTTTGATGGTAAACCCATCTGTCTGATCTGCAATGCTGCCGTTTCTACTACGAAAGCCTTTAATGTTCGGCGCCATTATGAGACAGAGCACCGAGTCAAGTACGCCGCATTAACAGGTCATGAACGCTCTGCCAGGGTACATAATCTGATGGGGGCAATTGAAACACAGCGTAATGTTTTCCAGAAAGCATGACAGTGCTGTGGAGGCTAGTTATCTGATTTCAAAGGAGATCGCTTGCTCTGCAAAGCCGTTTTCAGAGAGCAAATTTGTTAAGAAGTGTATGCTAAAAGCAGCCGACGCAACGTGCCCTGAAAATAAAAAATACATTCAAAAAAAATTTCATAAGTTTAAGTAGGAATACAGTTGTGGACTATAATTAATATGAAAAAAGTAAAATCACAACTAAATGAAAAAGCAAGCCTATTCAGTAGCTCTGGATGAGAACACAGATGTTGTTGATACAGCCCAGCTCGCCATTTTCGTCAGAGGGGTTACGCAGGACTTTATAACACCTTAAACAAAATATTGACTGCTTAAAACTGTCAGGATGCTGTAGGGACTCAGGCACAAACAGTACGTCAAAAATAAACCAAAGTTTATTAGTTAATTAGTTTATTAGTGGCAAAGCCACGAGGAGAAGGCAGAATGGAAGTCAGGAACAGACTGTAGTCAAAACCAGGTGAAAACAAAATACAAAAAGCGAAGTCAAGAAACAAAATTAAAAAGTCAGGAAAACAGAACTCAGGCCCACGAAGAAACTAGCAAAACACGGGTCAGGAAAGGCTTGTAGAGAAACACGGGTCAGGAAAGGCTTGTAGAGAAACAGGGCGAAAGGAGGCAACTGTGATGAACCCGCATTAGACAGAGTGGGGTTAGGGTTAGGGTTAGACAGAGTGGGGTTAGGGTTAGGGTTAGACAGAGTGGGGTTAGGGTTAGGGTTAAACAGAGTGGGGTTAGGGTTAGGGTTAAACAGAGTGGGGTTAGGGTTAGGGTTAAACAGAGTGGGGTTAGGGTTAGGGTTAAACAGAGTGGGGTTAGGGTTAGGGTTAGACAGAGTGGGGTTAGGGTTAGGGTTAAACAGAGTGGGGTTAGGGTTAGGGTTAAACAGAGTGGGGTTAGGGTTAGGGTTAAACAGAGTGGGGTTAGGGTTAGGGTTAAACAGAGTGGGGTTAGGGTTAGGGTTAGACAGAGTGGGGTTAGGGTTAGGGTTAAACAGAGTGGGGTTAGGGTTAGGGTTAAACAGAGTGGGGTTAGGGTTAGGGTTAAACAGAGTGGGGTTAGGGTTAGGGTTAGACAGAGTGGGGTTAGGGTTAGGGTTAAACAGAGTGGGGTTTAAATACACAGAACTAACAAGCAAACGAGAAACAGGTGAGTAGCGGAACAGGTGAAAACAACTAGGTAATCAGGTGAGATACAGAAAGCGGGGCAGGTAATCAGGTGAGATACAGAAGGCGGGGCAGGTAATCAGGCGAGATACAGAAGGCGAGGCAGGTAATCAGGTGAGATACAGAAGGCGGGGCAGGTAATCAGGTGAGATACAGAAGGCGGGGCAGGTAATCAGGTGAGATACAGAAGGCGGGGCAGGTAATCAGGTGAGATACAGAAGGCGGGGCAGGTAATCAGGTGAGATACAGAAGGCGGGGCAGGTAATCAGGCGAGATACAGAAGGCGAGGCAGGTAATCAGGTGAGATACAGAAGGCGGGGCAGGTAATCAGGTGAGATACAGAAGGCGGGGCAGGTAATCAGGTGAGATACAGAAGGCGGGGCAGGTAATCAGGTGAGATACAGAAGGCGAGGCAGGTAATCAGGTTAGATACAGAAGGCGGGGCAGGTAATCAGGTGAGATACAGAAGGCGGGGCAGGTAATCAGGTGAGATACAGAAGGCGGGGCAGGTAATCAGGTGAGATACAGAAGGCGGGGCAGATGCAATGAGGCACATGAATGGGGAGACGGCGAACAAAAATAAAGACACACGAAAAAAAAAAAATACAACCGAAAATGAAAAAGACACAAGACAGATTCAAATACTGACAAAAACATTAAGTAAGGGTGATCAAGTTATTTGATTGGCATACTACTCAGAGCTCTCTTTTTTCGACCTGTGTTTTTTATCAGGTGATGGAGCCATATTTACAGGGCCTGCTCAATCATCTCCAGAACAGATTCCAGAACCTTCAGCATCTTTGGGCCTCAAAGTCAAGCTTGTGGAAATGAGAAGGTTTTTGCTAATCTTTGAATGCTGGCACAGTAGTTCACTGCCCTTGATGAGGAAGCACTCATGGACGAGTTGTCCAGTAGTTCACTGCCCTTAATGAGGAAGCACTCATGGACGAGTTGTCCAGTAGTTCACTGCCCTTAATGAGGAAGCACTCATGGACGAGTTGTCCAGTAGTTCACTGCCCTTAATGAGGAAGCACTCATGGACAAGTTGTCCAGTGTCAGCGAGCATTTCATCTGTGGTGCATTCCTGGTGAGAGAATCAAAGTTGTCATGTGTATATTTTTTATCCACGCTGTCAGTCACAAAGTATATAACAGAATCTTGGTTTCTCACCATCTTCACAGAACAAGAGCTAGCTTGAGGCCATGCAGCAGCTGACCTACACATATGAGGAGTTTCCCAACCTTTACCCTAACCTCAGCCAGGCTGAAGCAATCGCTCAATCAGTCCCCCTCAGTAGTGTGAACTGTAAGCGATGATGAACCGGGTGAGTAAACACATTTATTTACTCTGACTACTGGTGGTAGCAAAATACATTCACAAAAGCGTATTCCTGTAGGTAAGACCTAGAAAATCTCATAAAAGTAATATTGTAGCATTATACTATTGTATTTGTAGGTAAAAACAGACCTCAGGAACCGACTGAAGGGGGTGGACCGTCTTGCTGCCTGTTTGAGGATCTCAATGAATGATCCTGCAGTCCATGATTTTCCCTATTATGAGGCAATAAAGAAGTTCTTCTCCACCCCAAGGAAGATGAAGTGCTCAGATAAAAGTTGCAAGTAGTATTTGTTTGTACCCCCGTCCAGGCTTACCAACCACATGCAAATATTTTTTTAATTTAATTTATGTCCACTACGCACTTTAAGCAGGGTATTGTTCTCTTCCATTATTTAGTAAATTTTTTGTAAGGTTTAAAATGACCTGCTAACCTTTGCAACTGTTTAACAATAAAACAATTTAAAAAGAGTTGCCCCTAAACCAGCTTTTGTTTTCTTGGTACTTCTGCACCAGAAGTGTATTCATAAACTCAAGAAGTATGGGACTCAGGCCTATCACTGCCCTATAATTAAGGGATGAGTGGATATGGACACGTGGCTCAAGAAGCTTGCAGGCTACTCTGTTGAGAATCTACGGCTGCGGTCCAATCCGTTAAATGTTCTGCCCTCGTAAACTTCACTTGCAAACTTCCCTCAGTAGGATGTGACGCAGCCCCAAAAGAACATGAGAAAAGACTTGAACCCACGTGGAGTAACAAGGAAAGGATTGGAATTATTTTTGAATTGGATCGCACTTGCACTCTGAAAGTTATTTTCTCACTTGCCAGCAGAACATTGAAAAATTAGTTTGTGCAAAACTTTCCAATTCATAAGACAGCGAGCTCCAACCAATATCTCAATGTTTATTCTAGCAAAAGAGCAAACAGAAAATGATTGACAACAAATTTATTGATAGACAGCACTTAAAATATATTCATTTATTCCCAATAAAATATATGAATAAACTACAATCAAAACGGTTGGTGCATAGATTGCTTTGCAGGCGGCACAGAAGTATAAAACATAAAAGAGGCGAGTAACCTGTATTAAATATGAAATCCAAGCAAAATTACTTTGTAATATTGCCCATGGTTATAAGCTTGGACAGGCGCATTTGCTGGATACTCGCTGAACTGCGACAAGCTGATTATGTAGCTCGTCATCGTTAGCTAGCCTGAAATAATCATTGTAAAACTGCATCCTTGTAGGCTCTAACATGAAACTCTGAAGATAAGAAAAGACCTGCTCACTCAAATGCAAAATAAACATTAAATTATTGTCTCAATATACCAGTCATTCAACTATGAATATCTGCTACTAAATATGAAATAAATATATAATCCTACCATTGGTTGTACACATAGAGATGTTTCTTTCAAAATTCAGTGGTCATTTATTGTCTGGTACAATACGTTTGAGAAATATAACACTTTATACCGCTATTACACTATCTGAAACGTCGACTCGTAATACCCCCCATGCCCTGCAAGCCTGTCTCATTCATTACAGTTCCAATAGAGTACATTATAACCTTAGCAATTGTACATACCATGGTGCTTTGAGAAATTAATTACAGCCCAGTGTAAGGACAGTTTTCACATTATGCAAGCTCTAGAGGAAACGCGTTCCACAAGTTTTCCCTTCCCGATATGTAAGTAGCACTGCTTCTGAAATGTGATTGGTCTCGCCCTTCCCGATATGTAGGTAGCACTGCTTCTGAAATGTGGTTGGTCTCGCTGGCTACATATGTACGTTAGTTTTTCCACTCTTTTTTCAATATGATTGATAGGCCTATTGTTATTTCTGCATTTTGAGTGCATTGCACATACTGTAGTGCAATTGTTCATTTTTGATGTAGGCTACCAATTTTCATTGAAGATAGAACATTTGGCAGCATTTTGCAAATGGTGGAATACGATTTTATTTTCATGTTATCGTACATAATATAGGCTATGACGTATATAATTGTCACTTAGGGCATGGCGAATGCTCATTCCAATTTACTGTGTGCTGATATGTGGTAGATTAATGTAAATGTTTTCATTATGAATGGGAACATTAAAAAAAAATGTAAAAAACTACAGAAAAATGCAATCCCAGGGCAAAAGTATACATACTGTTGAGTACAAGTAAAAGTAATGTTTTATTGAGGTACAAGAGTGAATGATTAGGCTACATATTTAGATGTATGTAACACTGTGATATCAATCAAATGTACAGGTGCAGCTCAAAAAATTAGAATATCGTGAAAAAGTTCAATATTTTTTGTCACTCATTTCAGAAAGTGAAACTCATATATTATATAGATTCATTACACATAGAGTGAAATATTTCAAGCCTTTATTTTTTGTAATTTTGATGATTATGGCTTACAGCTAATGAAACCCAAAATTCAGTGTCTCAGAAAATTAGAATATTTGCTTTAACATATTTTTAAAGTATCATATTTAATATTTGGTCGCATATCCTTTGCATGCTGTTACTTCCTGAAGTCTGTGACCAATCAACATCAAAAGACTGTCAATATCTTATTTTCAGGTACTGTTACAAGCTATACTATAACCTCTCTGCATTTGAACTGATCTCTATGAGAATTGGGGGGTAAGACTAGATTCAGCTGTAAATTACGCTGGTACAGTATGGAACACATGACTGGCGAAATGGCTGTACGTCATCAAGGGTCTGAGGTATCAAACGAGCCCCAAACCATCACTCTGCGGCCAGATATGGAGTAGATGTGGATGGATCCCTTTAAGGGTTGTTTCTCCTGACTTTTTCCCCCCATAGAGTTCTATAGGAAAATGAGTCAGAAGAAATAACCCTTGCAGTGATCCATCCACATCTACTCCATATCTGGCAACAGAGTGATGGTTTGGGGCTCGTTCGATAGCTCAGACCCTTGATGACTTACAGCCATTTAGCCAGCCATGTGTTCCATACTGTACCAGTGTAATTTACAGCTGAATCTAGTCTCACCCTCCAATTCTCATAGAGATCAGTTCAAATGCAGAGAGGTTATAGTATCGCTTGTAACAGTACCTGAAAATAAGATATCGAGAGTCTTTTGATGTTGATTGGTCACAGACTTCAGGAAGTAACAGCATGCAAAGGATATGCGACCAAATATTAAATATGATACTTTAAAAATATGTTAAAGCAAAATATTCTAATTTTCTGAGACACTGAATTTTGGGTTTCATTAGCTGTAAGCCATAATCATCAAAATTACAGGAAATAAAGGCTTGAAATATTTCACTCTATGTGTAATGAATCTATATAATATATGAGTTTCACTTTCTGAAACGAGTGACAAAAAATATAGAACTTTTTCACGATATTAAAATTTTTTGAGCTGCACCTGTATATGCTTTATAATGGACAAAACCAATTTTATTGATAGGGTTTTGGACCCATAGATATCTACCCTCCTATACTGATAGAAATACAGTAATTCCCACTTGATAATTACGCAAAAGTTAGTTTTATGAGCCAAAACTCTTGATTTGTAGTTAAATATATATATTTTTTTCCATTATTTAGAGCAGTGCACAATTTAGCCATTTGGATAGATTTGGAGACAATAATGGACAACAGGGTACACTGCCTATATTTTGCATCATAGATATTTAGCAGTTCTGCATGTCATCCTCAGATTTTGCACACTTGTGGACATGGAGTTTATGATGCAGGAAATGTATAGATTTACCTGTTTCACTTATGTAGCTCTCAGTATTTTGTTGCAAACTAAAGAAAAACTGTTTTTTTTGTGTGCATTTTTCCAAAGTTTCTTTGCATTTGTGTCACTTTATTTTGACTTATTTTTGATTATTTTCAAAATTAAGTTTGTATTGTAAATGGTACACCGGTCTTGTTTCTTTTAAGCCATTTACAAAGTAGTCTCGCGAAGGCCAGACTTTGTGATAAACACAAAGTCAGGTCCATAGACGTGCATCACGCGGTAAAGAGCCGCCCACTTTGACAAGTTGGCGCCTTTGATTGACATGCAATATAACCAACCACAGACCGTCTATATTCTGTGACGTATTGAGGCGGTACAGACGGCCTATCACAGTGAAGAAATGTAGTAAACTTTCTTCAATCCAGCGCTAAGCTTTTGGTCCAAAACACTCATTGTTCTTGATGGATTCGCAGCATTCGCTAGCTACCGATTAGTTAGCACAACTTGTTTCCCAGCGGACTGATAAAACCCGCTGTACCGCTTCGTACCGGAAATACACACACACTCGTGTCATTGACAGTGCTGCTAGCCAATGAGTGCTGGAAGGCAGAACATTTCACGGATTGGACCGCAGCCTATATCGTTCGTATCCTTGTGGAAACACAGCAAATTGTGTTGGTCTCTAAATAATCTCACCCTGAGAAGACATCAGACTATTTGCTCCTGGAGAAGCTTCTTTCCAAAAGAGCTGATGCTTTTAAAAGGGCGGTGCTTTTATATATACAGTGAGCGCCATAATTCATTGGGCAGTGACACAGAGAATAAGATATGAAGAGTCTTTTGATGTTGTTGGGTCACAGACATCAGTAAGTCATTGCATGCAAAGGATATGCGACCAAATATAAAAAATTATTACTTTATTACTATATGTTAAACTGTCCAATATTTTTTGATGCTTGAAAATGGCGGGACTATGTACAAAAGGTTCTATAATTTCTAAACGGTTCATCCGATATGGATGAAAATACTCTCAAATTAAAGCTGACAGTCTGCACTTCAACGTCATTGTATCCCTTCAAAAGAGCAAGAGTACAGAACCAAAATAACAAAACATGTGTCACTGTCCAATGAATTATGGTGCTCACTGGATATATTTATATCCATTAGCCTGAACATAACCTGCACCAGACCAGGGGCCACATGTATAAACAGTGCTGAGCAGAAAAATGCAGAGTACCGTGTATTCACGCAGAAATTCAGATGTATAACATAAGAGAACCTGCGTATCTCCAAACGCTGGACACCATGTGTACGCAGTGTTTGGAGACAGTGTGATATGACGACACCGTGATAGAAAGGCAGAGGGAGAAAATGCAAAACTTTGCAAAAGCATATTTATACATGTGGCCCGTGGTTAGCCATGCAGCGTAAGTTACCATGGCGATATACCCCCATTAAAAGCGAGTCAGCTTCATGATACGGAAAACCCAGGGTAAAAGCTAAAAGGATAGGTTCACTTTTTTGGCCTGATACCCGGCCCAATCACAGCATACCTTCGGGCCCTGTAGGGTTCGGGTCAGGTTGCAGTCCTCTAATCAGAAGCTAATCTTCTGAGGTCTGTGAATCTTCAAAATTGAACATGCCCCCACAATTCATCATGGTACATTTCAAAGATTTTCAGTCAATCTACCAAAATGGTTCACCCATGCCACCCTATGACAATAACTAATATAAATCTACATAAAGTCAACCAATTTAGATAAGTGTATAAATGGCACTGTTACACACCTAAGACCATCGTGCAAGTGACATAGCTCTTAAAATGAGAAACATGCAGAGAAGAAAAAGTGTAAGAAAATTGGCGCTTTTAAGCCATCGGGTTATTAAGATCTTAGGTTCTGCAGATGTTATTAAATTCAAAGGGAAAAGTGAGGGATTAAACACGTCGATCATTACTGAATTATTTATCATTGAATCTGTGAACAGTCTGCAAGGGCCTCATGGCAGGATACAAATCTTTGCTGCGTGGAAAGGCCACTTTGGCCTGAGCTGAAATAAAAGCAAATCTGTTATTTAAAACATATTGCATAATTAGCTCTCCTCGCCTGCCTTGTGTGAGTAATTGAAGAAAATGTTATATTACACACTTTAAATCGAATATACTATATATAATATATAATTGATAGCCTTCTTCAAGCACTAGAGTAAGTCTGCTCCCAGTTTTCATACCTATACACAGGCACGTGCAGAGGATGTTAGAGGGGCAGGGGCCCAAATTCATAAAAGGGCATGCCGGGCCTTTTTTTTTTTTGGGGAGTCTCTGATCTGTCACCTTTCTACTTGTGTCTACGAGCCACACCCGTTTTAGTGGGTTGCTTAATTATTTCACTCTGCTGCCAGATATGCAGTAGATATGGATGCATCACTTTAAGGGCTGTTTCTCCTGACAAGTTCTCCTATTGAACTTTATGGAAAAATAAGAAGAAACCCTTCAAGTTATCCATCCATATCTACTGTATTTCTGGCAGCAGAGTGATGGTTTAGGGCTTGTTTGATACGTCAGACCCTTGTCGACTTAGAGCCATTTAGCCAACCATGTGTTCCATACTTTTCCAGTGTAATTTACAGCTAAATCTAGTTCCGCCCCCAATTCCCATAGAGATCCATTCAAATGCAGAGACGTTATAGTATCACTTGTAAATGTATGAGAAAATAAGATATCAAGAGTCTTTTGATGTTGTTGAGTCACAGACATCAGGAAGTCATGGCATGCAAAGGATATGCGACCAAATATGAAAAATGACTTTATTCTATATATAAATGCAGGGGTGCTAATAATTCTGGCACACGTGGCTTTGTTAAAAATAATTATTTCTTGGAGGGATTTTTTTTTCTCATTATAAATTCACTTCAATTAAAGTGAATTTTTTATAACCCTTTTTACTCATATTTACCAGGGGTGCCAATAAAAGTGGATGGCACTGTACCTCTGAATTGCTTCCAATACATTTTATACCACTGCCAAATCCATTGGAAATGTTAAACTAATTATTTGTTGTCACTCTTTCAGGCAATAATGATAGAGGAAAGTATAAATATAAAACGAATTGGTGGGAAAACATTCTCTAAAATGTTACCTTTACCTACAGTGTCCAGGAGATGGCAGGCTATACAAGCATTTTCAACTCATGACAATGACATGCCTGTTATTTAGCCATCAGTGCATTCTAAGGCTCCGTGGAATAAAAATAAAATGCTTCCTAATTAAGTAATCACTGCTTTTGAACTTTGTGCGAGACTGATTAAACATCAGGGAGTAATTACATACTACAAACACTAATGTAATCGCAAGCAGCACTGTACAGCTATTGTATAAATATATTACTATTATTACAGCTGTTCAGTAGAGAATATTACAATATATGTACTTTTGTAATCATGTCTTGCATTGCTCAACAAATAATAATTGTGGTTCTTACTGGTTTGGGACAGCTCCACTGTAACCCATTTTTGTTATTTAAAAAAAAAAAATCATTTAAATCCACGAAAGGCTTGTGATGTCATCTGGCTGATAAAAAGCGAGTTTCCACCATGTTTGGGGAGAAGAGAAATATGGTGGAATTGGAAAAGTGAGATCCATATAAATAATGAATCCTCAACTGCTACAGCCACAGCAGGCATTTGTCAAATAATCAATCACTGTATTTGTTGCTGGGTGCACTAGTATTGCTCAAAGAATATTTTGGAATGTACTCTAAGAAGCACCAGAAATAACACAACGGCAGCAGTGCACACAGAATTATATAAAAGCATCATAATGTTTGTAGCACCCTCCAAAAATATTAGCTCAATATAATAGCATGACAATAAAGTAACAACAATATTCACTTCAGCTGCATTTAGAATTACATTAAATGAATACATAGAACTAATGGTAGGATGATTAAAATGCAGGGCTGAAGAGACAACACAAAGTTAGGTTGTGCAATAATGAACTGCAATTATCAGATTATGCTGAAATGGAAACATTTTGGGAAACTCTTCTGTAAATTTTAGGAGATTTCTTTAATGTCCTATGAAGAGTTATTCCTGTAAATATTTACTTCAAGAATTAACGAAAAAATTCAGTCCTCACCATAATCGGCGACCTCAATTAATATGAGAAAAAACTTCATATTAAATTCTAAATTAAAATCAGTTTATTGTTTATCAAATTATGTCTTTGCTCAGAAAAATGAGAACATTTTATAGTTAAATTGTGATACCATTGATCATAAAAAATATATATATTTAATACAACACTATTTTATTTTGGGGATATGTGTCAATTGCTGGCATCACTATACTTAGTACTTTGTGCACCCTCCTTTTGCCAAGATAACAGCCCTGAGTCTTCTCCTGTAATGTTTGATGAGGTTGGAGAACACATGGCAAGGGCTTTGAGACCATTTCTCTATATAGAATCTCTCCAGATCCTTCAAAGTCCTTGGTCCTCACTTGTGAACTTTCTCCTCTTCAGCTCAGTCCACAGGTTTTCAAAGGGGTTCAGGTCAGGCAGGACCACTTTACGACTATTGGGGCACTGGGGCTACGACAACCTATACCTGTCGGGACCTCATATGGTATGCTCAGTATTCTGGTGGCTTGTGTATTTTAGGGAGGAGGTAAAAAAATCCTAGGTCTTGGGTTGTCCTCTCCCCTCAGGTAAAAACTTTGTTTTTTAGTGATGTATTTGTTTTCTACTAGTGTCTGTATGATGGCATGTATTTCCTGGGCCGTGTCTGGGTATTTGGGTCCATCTCATTTTCTGTAATGTGTTATATTGTGAAGTTGTCTTTTGGCTTCCTGTGTGTATTGTGTTCTATTCATAATAACTATGGCACTTCCCTTATCTGCTGGTTTGATAATTATCTGTTTGTTGTTAGCCAGCTGTAGTAGCGCTTGGCTCTCACCTCTGCTGAGGTTGTTTTGGTCTTTGTGGGTTTGCGGGTTCAGTGCCTTAATCAGTGTGTTGTCCTCTTTAATAATTTGTGCGATCTCTTTCGGGATTTCTTCCGGTCTGGGTTCTCAGTTGGATTTTGGTTTGAAAGCTCCCTGGTCTGTTCCCTGGTTTCCGCTCCCTCAAAGAAAGCTGCCAGGTTCAGTCTCCTGTGGAACTCCTGGACTTGTCCTTTGAGGATTTATTTTTGTTTTCTGCTGATATTTACTGTGGGTATAAATGACAGACCCCTGTCCCCTGGTCTTCTGTGGGTGTAACCGTTGTTACTCAATAGTATAATGTTTTTGTTCCCCTCCCTGTTTGTGCTTGGGCTTGTGGGGATTGTCAGTTTAAATGCTGCAGCCAGTGGTTTAGTATGTTTGTTGCTGTCGTATTTGTCCAGTGGATGTTATCTTGTGCTGTGAAGAAGTCCTCCTCTGGAAGCTTAGGGACATGTGGCATGTTCCTGCGGACGTGTTCATTTATATTATATTTATCATTCCAAGTTGTACCTCTGGCGGGGTTCTAGGTTTGCGGAGTGATTGATGAGTGGAATCCAGATCTCAGCTGCTGGAAAGGTGGTTTTGGAAGCCGTTTGATAGCCGTTTGATAGCCGTTTGATAGCCGTGTTCTTTGGGTGCTGGTCCTTGTTGTTGATCCCAAAGGACAGGATGACTCTCTGTACCTTGAAATCCACCGCTGTCTTCTCCACTGCTGTCTTCTCTTTCCCTTATTAGTTATGTTTTAGTGCATCTTGCACCTATACTCAGGCGTGGAAACCTACTGGTTTTATTCTATTTCTCATTATTATCATCATCTTATTATTAGGGGTCCAAGTACCAGAAGGTGCTGGAACCCAATTTTTATTATTATTATTATTGTTCTCACCTAAAAGTGTTTGCACAGCAAAAAACTGTAAATCATAGAGCAACCAAATCTGGCAGCTAGGTTCCCATTCTCAGATAACCAAACTTACTCAGGCCAGATGGTGGCGCTATAGGAATTAAGTGACCTTTTAAAAAAAAAATTGTGCTGTAACTTTTGAATCATTAGCCTTTCATCAAAGTTTTTGTCCCCTCAGATTTCCTGGCTCAAACAAATTAGATTCATATTGGATTTTTTGCCATTTAAAATTTTGTCTCTCTCTAGGTCGTCCTCAGACGAGCCCTCCAACGGTGTTTCCAGTTTTCTCGATCATCCATGCATTGTGAAAAACCTTTAATACATGAAAACGATCAGCTGGAGTAAGCAAATCAACCTGAGCCTGGCTTATGATAAAAAAAAGCTTAAATAAATCCCAAAAGATTTCACTTCATCCTATATGCACCTTGTTCAGCTCAGTGACAAACCACTCCAGTGTTCAGCACTGAAGTATTGTCTGAATCAAACCTGCTGGGGGTGCTATAGAGCTCCAAAAATATTTAGGAAATATAGGTGGCTCAAGGGTTACATACTACGAAGACAAGGTTTTTTCCCATCCATTTGACATGTGAAGGTGTTACAGGCTACATTTTATTCTAAAATTCATGTATCTTTTTAGAAAAATACTTTAATTCAAACTTGTATCGCTGCTTGCAGCTATATTTATTATTATTAATATCATTATGATTATTATTTGACCACCTTTAACTCCCAGTCTCCTCCTGCTCCCTCTTAACCCTATCCTCGGTGGCCCCCTAGTGGTAGTAGGATCCGCCCAAATTACAGTAGTCATTCCGAGGCAGAGTTGTTCAGAAGGGTCACGGCTTGCGAAAACACCCACCTCTCTCAAGTTGCAGTGCAGGGCAATTAAACAGGAGGATGCTAATAGACTAAATCATGTTTACAACCTTCATCTTGCCATAGTTACAGACAATATAATTTTATTTTTTTGCAATAATATGCCACTTACAGTGGGGTGCAAAAATTTGGGTGCTCGTTTTACAATTAATATCCAAGTGAACAAAAGCTAACCTGACCTCTAAATGGTACCAAGCTAAACATGACACATTTCTTCAAATTTGAAAGCAATATTACTTTTTATTAAAAATCTTGTTTCAAAATAATAAAAAAGGGAAAAGGCCCTGTGCAAAAGTTATTTTGAAAATGTAAAACATTTTTATAAAAAGTAATCTTGCTTTAGAATTTGAAGAAATGTGTCATGTTTAAAACTGTTCACTTAGATATTAATTGTAATAGGCATTTTGACCAGGGGTGCCCAAATCTTTGCACCCCACTGTATAAGAGCTTCAGAATACCTTTCCATCACATTGTGTGCAAACACAGTACTTGTGTGTTGTGTGTGTACCGAGCAAAACTTAATAAACAGGACTGTAGAACTGCAGCTTTACTAAGAGGCTTTATTATATATTTCAGGACTGCAGAAGAAAAATAAAACTCTATTCATTCAATAATGATTATACATATTGGCATAGAAATGCAGTGGTACAGACCAGTGAATTAACTTAACATAATGAATCACTGTTTGATTCCCCCTTTGCCAAAGATATCATCTGTCTTTGTAAATGCATTCCATGCTTTGAAATCAACAATGTCAGGGGGTACCTAAAAAGCTAAGTAAATGTAAACACTAAGCTATGCATTCAGTTCTTTCCATGTTTTGGGAGACAATAGACACAGAGGGGAAAATGTGAACCTTTTTGTAAGACTGAAATTATGAATTGTGTGAATGGAATGCATTCACAGATTTAGCACCCAGGTCACGCAAGTTATAAAAGCTCTAAAAAAAGGAAAGAAAACAGCCAAAACGGATTTTCACTTTGTTTTGCATATGTGCAGTACACTTTGACCTTTCAACAAAGCGCATTAATACATTTTGTCACCCCATGGGAGATTGATGCACAGCCTGTCATATGTTATGGAATAAATGAAAATGTATGAAGGCATGCGCCATATGCCATTTAATATGTATTATATAAGAAAACATCTCATATAATGAATGACGTCACGTGGCGCTGTAATGGCGACATGTAGTCCAGCTGTCCCTCGTGTTCGTTAATTTGAATGTATTTTGTTGTGTCTGTCTATTGTGGGACAGAGAAGCGGGCTGGAGATTTGTCGGGGTACTCCTGCTCCTTGTTTTTATAATATTGACGAATTGTATATTGGGGATAATTTTGTAATTTTTTACGTTTTGGTCGTCACCATGGAGACGCATTCACAACATATACTCTGAAATGTCCATCGGATCTGCAGACTGCAGCAACAAAGTTACCATCGCTCTCCACCGGAGTTGAAGATGTCGGGACTGATCCGGGAGTGCAGGCAGCCAGGGAAGAAGAACATAATGCGGGGGAGGAGTGAGGAGACGTCTGGGAAGATTGACGCAGTTCGGCAGTGTACAGAGACCGCGGCGCTGCGTGTATGAAGGAGAGTCGTGGAGGCGGAGTTTGTGTGTTGGACTGCTTGGTGACACTGGACATCTCGGGACAGCGGGGGCTATTTTTAATCATGGCTGTATTGCACTTTAATTCACTTGATTGATGTAATGATTCTGTTGGATGTCTTTGTTTGATATGTTTGTTTGTGTGTTGTGGGTCTGCCCCACTGTCTATGTCTTTTTTGTTGTTGCTGGGGCTACAACTGAAGTTCCCTTGCGGGAAAATAAAAGTTATTCTATTCTATTCCATTCTATTTAGTGAGGTGTTTCAAGAGAGAAAAACATAGCTACTCTTCAGTCCCCTATATCATGTCTGTACTCTGTCAGTCCCCTATATCATGTCTGTACTCTGTCAGTCCCCCTATATCATGTCTGTACTCTGTCAGTCCCCCTATATCATGTCTGTACTCTGTCAGTCCCCCTATATCATGTCTGTACTCTGTCAGTCCCCCTATATCATGTCTGTACTCTGTCAGTCCCCCTATATCATGTCTGTACTCTGTCAGTCCCCCTATATCATGTCTGTACTCTGTCAGTCCCCCTATATCATGTCTGTACTCTGTCAGACCCCCTATATCATGTCTGTACTCTGTCAGACCCCCTATATCATGTCTGTACTCTGTCAGTCTCCCTATATCATGTCTGTACTCTGTCAGTCCCCCTATATCATGTCTGTACTCTGTCAGTCCCCCTATATCATGTCTGTACTCTGTCAGTCTCCCTATATCATGTCTGTACTCTGTCAGTCCCCCTATATCATGTCTGTACTCTGTCAGTCCCCCTATATCATGTCTGTACTCTGTCAGTCCCCCTATATCATGTCTGTACTCTGTCAGACCCCCTATATCATGTCTGTACTCTGTCAGTCTCCCTATATCATGTCTGTACTCTGTCAGTCCCCCTATATCATGTCTGTACTCTGTCAGTCCCCCTATATCATGTCTGTACTCTGTCAGTCCCCCTATATCATGTCTGTACTCTGTCAGACCCCCTATATCATGTCTGTACTCTGTCAGTCCCCTATATCATGTCTGTACTCTGTCAGTCCCCCTATATCATGTCTGTACTCTTTTGGCTTTGTCTTTGAATTCTTCATTATTTACCAAACGGTTAGTTTTAGTGGCCATGTGTCCACAATATCATCAATTAGGAGCCTATTGATTCACCTCAGTCTTTAATTTGATCAGTTAAAAAAATGTTTTACCTATTTTTAATTGTTTGCAATACAGCACAATGTGAATATTGGACTTTAATTCTTCTTGCTATGCATAGCTTTTGCTAACAAAATGTGGCTTAAGAGGGTAAATAATCTATCTAAACATTAAAAACATCTAATTAAGAAAAATTAACAGCTTGTTAAAATTCAGATATTGCAATTGTGGTTGGAACGAAAACCTGCATACAGGGGTACTCCAGGACCAGGGTTGGGAACCACTGCCCTATATCATGTCTGTAATCAGTCCCCTATATCATGTCTGTACTCTGTCAGTCCCCTATATCATGTCTGTACTCGGTCAGTCCCCGATATCATGTCTGTACTCTGTGTTAAGCACACCACAACAGTTTTGGGTGACCTTACAGTTGTTGCTTATTGTAAATGAAAATAACTTGTCTACAAATGTGAATGCAACATGTAACTTCAGTTTTAAATAGTACAGGAATACTGCAAGTCCCTCTGACTGCCAAACAGTAAAGGCTTGGGAGGTATTGTTGAACATTTTAATTATCAAGGAAGCGTGCAATAATTTATTCTAATTTATTTTGAGGGTTTCCACAGCATTTTCCAGACCAATGCTAATGTGACTTCCCCAAGGGATTTTTGTGAGCTATGTCTCTCTACCAGGGGTCTCAACACCTTCGGCGACTGGGGATTCTGGAATATAATATCACTACCCAGATAATCAAGTAGACAGCTTAAAAAAATCAGGTCACCAGATTACTGCAAAGGGGATGCACTCTGTAGTGCTGTTTTTAGTCCGTTTCATAAAGGTTATGTTCATGAGTGAAAATAAGACTGGGCGCAATAAAAGCAAATTGGGGCCCTACATTACTGCTATAAATAGTCTGCTTATGTTCATTATGTTTTTGTACAAATTGGATAACTGCACATTCAATAGAGTGTGTGCGTAAAAGTTTATCTTGACATATAATTTTTTAGTGATCCATAAACGGACAAACTGATGGGTTGTCAATGATGCCAACAGCAACAAAGTGATCCTATTTTTAAAGTGACCGATAAATGAAGATCACCTTGGTAATACAATTGAAATATGGCATCAGACCATCTCGTGTTTTCAATAGAGATGACAGAACTAAATGGAGTACTGTGCCCCCGGGCATTATGAGTTGAGCATTGTGGCTGGTGTTATGTAATTGATAGTCAATATTTAATCATTTTCAATGCATGATATCATAGCACGTATTGTAACTTTAATCCCACTCTGTGTTTGCAGTAAGACCTATGGGAGTTTTTTTCATTTGTATAACAAGACAATAAGTCTCACAATGGGTCCGTGGTTAGTAAGCAATTTTTTCATGTTTCTCTGGGACATATTAATTCCACAAATATTTTATCCATAGGTCAGTATCCAGTATCAGTATCAGCAGGGTTTATAGTCAAGTCGGAAAGTCTGCACACCCCTTTCACCTTCTCCACGTTTTATTATGTTACAGACTTATACTACAATAGATTGAGTTCATTTTTTGCCTGAAACATCTACACACAATAGTCAATAATGACAAAGTGAAAACAGGTTTTTAGAAAATATGAAATTTAATTTTACTGACAAAAATAGGTTTTTTAGGGGTTACATATCTGTACACACCCTTAGCCTAATACTTGGTTGCTGCACCTTTGGCAGCGATTACAGCTTTAAGGCATCTTGGGAAAGAAGCTATGAGCTTGGCACACTTGTTTATGGACATTGTTGCCCATTCCTCTTGGCATATTCTTGCAAGCTCTGTCAGGTTGGATGGGGAGCGTCGGTACAATAATAGTAGTATAATAGTGTATTAACACAACAGTAATGTTAGTCGTTCTTTAATTGCGGTGGTGTAATGTAGGATGACCATATTTTGGACAGGGCAAAGATTTAACTTCAGTTCCTGTGAATATTTGGGTTTTGCTTCAGAAACTGCATCAGAAACTTGTCACCCCACAAGTTTTCAATGGGGTTGAGGTCGGGGGATTGAGCTGGCCACTCCATTACCTCAATCCTTTTTGTCTGGAACCAAGATGTTGCTCGCTTACTCGTGTGTTTGGGGTCGTTGTCTTGTTGAAACACCCATTTCAGGGGCATTTCCTCTTCGGCATATGGCAACATAATCTCTTCAAGTATTTTGATGTATTCAAACTGACCCATGATCCCTGGTATACGATAAATAGGCCCAACACCGTAGTGTCCCCATACCATGATTTTTGTGCCACCATGCTTCACTGTCTTCACAGTGTACTGTGGCTTGAATTCAGTACCCGGGGGTCGTCTGATGTACTGTCGACGACCACTAGACCCGAAAAGAACAATTTTACTCTCATCAGTCCACATAATGTTACGTCATTTCTCTTTGGGCTAATCAATGTGTTCCGTGGCAAATTTTTACCGATCCTGCACATGCCGTTTTTTCAACAATGGTGCTTTACGGGGGCTTCTTGCTGATAGCTTAGCTTCGATCAAACATCTTCTGACTGTAACAGCACTTACAGGTAATTTTAGATCATCTTTGATCTTTCTGGAGGTGATGATTGGCTGAATCTTTGCCATTCTGCCTATTCTTCGATCCGTTTTAACAGTAGTTGTTCGTTTTCTTCGGGTTTTTGTTGCCATTTTAAAACATTTGAGATCTTTTTAGCAGAGCATCCTATAATTTGCTAGACTTCTTAAATTTCAATTATGTTTACAATTAGTAAATTAAGTTAGTACATTCGGCGAGCGAACATAAATTCTAAGTTGTTTGCGTAAAACTAAACTAATAAAACAAAAGAATTCTGTTACGCCCAGGTGTAATTTATTGTTCAACAAATCCAATAAGACATTGCAAACACCATTGCTAAGGCTCTAATATCTCAATTTTGGATAAAAGAGCTGTCAATTAAACCAGAATTAACTGTAATGAATGAGACAGGTTTGCAGAGCGTTGGGGGTATTATGCGTTGACATTTAAGATATAATAGCGTGTAATAGCGTTATAAAGTGTTGTATAATTCTCAAATGGATTGTTCCAGACAAGAAATGACCACTGAATTTTGAAAGGGACATCTCAATGCGTAAAACCAATAGTAGGATTGGATATTTACTTCATATTTACACATGTTTTTACACAGAATTTCACATGTTTATTTTGCATTTGAGTGAGCAGGGCTTTTCACAGATTTTTTGGCATACGATAGGGCAATTTTTGGGTATATCTTGTTGCTATGACGGAATGCGATTTTATGGTGCTGAAAAAATATATTTATGAACTCACAAATAGATGCCATTGTCCACTATGTCACGCATGGGTAGGTATAGTTGCAGGCAAGACTGCGTGGGGGGTTGCTTATTAAATGGACTTGCTACGGGAAAATAGTGACACTTAGATATTCTGTATTTGGCAGAGTTGTCACGAATCGTGTACTAATAAAAGCTAAAACACAGGATTTGTTGTTTCCACTCATAGTTTGGTTGCAGGAGAAATTAATATCTGAGTTTAACAAAATCTTGGCGCCAGCGCCATGGCCACTAGGGGGTCTGCGTGAAGGGGTTCGGTGAAAACAAAATGTTGAATCAAAACTCTAGGCCTCAGAAATAGAGAGAAAAAATCACAAAAGATGTAGAAATAGAAGCAGCTGATCACAGCACATCGACTTCCACGCCCCCCCCCCCCCCCCCCCTACCAGCACTCAGAGCTAATGAGGCTGCAGTGTGAGGTGAGAGCTACCCCTCTACCAGCTATCCAGAAAATTATTCACTGTATAGGAAAAGAGTCTACAGTTTCTGGTATAAGGCCTAGGCTAGGAGCAAAAAAGGCTACTGTATGTTGCACCAAAATAATTGTCCATACTTCACCGTCATAACTAATAAGCTTGAGGCTTAACCATGATTAAATATAACATTTTAGATTATATAATAAACGTGCCATAGATAATGCTTTCTTCAAGAATACCACACATTTAGATATAGAGTACTGAGTATCAAAATGCACAGAGTATTTGTTGAAATGAATGGTAAAGCGGTCTAGTTTTTGACAGAAACATAACAAAATGTACACTTGCTCAGGACCACGCATACCCAGTCCATGAATTCAAAAACACATACCATACCATACCATAGAAGACACAAGAATAAAATAGTTGTTTTCCTGTGGAATCAGACAGGGGCAAAGTATCTGTTGTCACATGACTGAGCAGAGGGCTGTGGGTGTCCAGGTATCCATTGCTACACAATTGGGGATAACTCTTTTGTTTCTGATGAGGTTGGTTCTTGCCAGCGAAGGTCAAGTTTGCTTTAGACTGACAACTTTATCCGCGTCACGTTGTGAGCTGCGCTCTTCATATTACTGCTCCTGGTGAATTAGTAATGCAGTGCAGAGTAGACTATTTATAGTGATAAATCTTTAAGTAGGTCTTTACTTTACTGCTATGTATTTAGTGTATATTCACTATTTGCCATCGTTGTTAAGGAAACATATAATTGTGAAAAGGTCATGTTGTTGGATTGTTATAATGGAAAATTAGCTATATGGTGAATGTATGCTAATGGAAGACTAAATGGATATTAAAATTTGATTTCAAATATTAAATATTTAATAATTTTAATATTTGAAATCTGATATTCAAATCAATCTTCATTATTTTTCACTAGATTTATATGATTTAAATACAGTTAAATGCAAAAGTATTGGCAGTGACACAATATCTGTCATTTTGGCTCTATATTCCAGAAAGTTTTATTTAAAATATAACAATCAATATGAGGTTAAACTGCAGCCTATCAGCTTTAATTTGAGGGCATGTACATCCATGTTCGGTCATCCGTGCAAAAAAATAAAAATAAAAAAAAAAAAAAAAAAAATGTAAAAATGCTTTTTTATATAGATATACCCCCTCATTTTAGGGGAGCAAAAGTACTTGGACAAAGAATCATAAACTGAAATAAAGTTGTCATTTAGTACTTGGTTGCAAATCCTTTGCATTCGGTGACTTCCAGTGTTTCCCATTAATGTATTAACATATTATCTGTATTCAAACATATATAAAACATCTCAAAAATAAAAATTGTAGCCATACATGCAGCATAGCCCTCTCTTATCACTCTCCTCGATGCCCTTCCCTCCTGCTTACACACAAACCTGCACGCATACACACACACTCAAAAATGCGCAAGTACATCTCCTAGACAGAGGCTGCATCTTCTCACAATTCTGAGGAGATTGACGTGGTTGGTAGCCTATGTTTGTGAAAGTTAAACCCGCTGTGGTACACTATAATGGATACTAGGGGTGCGACGAAATATTGTGACGCAATATTTCGCGATACGAAAACGTGACACCTAACTAGTTAGACAGCTGAGTTTTAGGCCGATAGCTAGTTAACAAGCTGGCTTTTTAGTGCAGCTAATTTGGTTGTAAGGGCAGCTAGCTGAAAAAAATAGCAGCTAGCTAACTAATTTCTGTTAACAAGCTGAATCATATGGGCAGCTAGCTAAAATAACGGGATAGCTAGCTAAAATAACGGGATAGCTAGCTAAAATAACGGGATAGCTAGCTAAAATAACGGGATAGCTAGTTTCGGGAAGATAAATAACTAACGGCTTGCAGCTTGCCATAATATGACGCCCTCCAAACTGTCCTGTTATGCAGAATGAAGTGACTAATTGGTGAATATTGTATCATGTCACAGCATATTGTAGCGTGCTAACCAGTGGCTCAGTTGTACAGAAGCACTGTACTCTCCGAGAGGCTCTCGTTTTAAGCATGCACTGTATGTACCAAAGAGCCCAGGTGTTACGCTCGATGTATGCACCGAGGGGCCTGGGGGCCCTAGTGGTAAGCTCACGCTTTAAGCACAGAGGGGCCTCACATTGTAAGAGCTGCGAGGGCCGGGGGCCTTAGTGGTCAGCTCATGCTTTAAGCGTCGAGAGGCTCAGGAGCCTTAGTGGTCAGCTCACATTTGAAACACCAAAGGGCCCGGGGGCCCTCACATTGTAAGCGCTGAGGGGTCTGGGGGGCCCTAGTGGTTAGCTCACACTATAAGTACCCAGGGGCCTAGCGGTCAGCTTGCGTTGTGCACGCTGAGGGCCCTGGCGTTCAACTTCCTTCGGAAGTCTTAGGCCACGCACCGCGCGCATCCTGAGGCTTGGAGGCCCCCTGGCAGTCCGAGGCCCCCGGGGCACTGGCTCAGTCCATAATCCAGGCATGGTTGATTAGTCATCGAGGTGTTCCCCAGCCCAGATGGACACATCAGAGAAGCAGCGATAAGAGTGAAGGACCGAATTTACACATGTCTTGTTGCCTGTCTCAGCTTTTCAAGGAGCAAATATTCACAGCATATTTGTGGGTGGTGATATACAAAAGGCAGAGTTTGAATAGTAGCTCACTTTAACAGAGTCACAAAGGATTATGGTGTGAGTCAGTTGAAGAAAGAGAAAATCAAGCTACAGCATCGGTCACAACGGAAAAAAAATTCCACTAAAACGGAGGAAGACCCCCATTTGTGTCTTCACTTGTTTATTTTAAAACAAGAAGAGATGAATGAGGTCAAGTGAATCAGTTTCTTATGGACGTTCATGTTGTCTGTGTGAATAGTTCAATTTCATTTCATAGTTAATGGTGGCTAGTGCATTTCAGTGGCTACATAGCTAAATGCTAGTAGATTGTTACTTTGTATTCAGTGCGGTTGACTTTGGTTTAGATTGTTTAACTGATAATTAATGGGAAACAAAATTGTGATGAAGCTTTTACTATGTCTAATTGCCGTACAAAGCTTATGATGCAGTATTTAATTCCGTAGTTGTATATGGTAGTGAAGACTGTTTAAAAGAGAAGTTCTGTATTTAGCATGTTAAGCCCTGTTAAAAGGTTATTTACGATCATATACAATGCTCCATAGCAACATTTTAACAAACTTTGCAGTCTTGAGATATATTTCTTATTGCTCATGTCACAGCTAACTTGGACGTGCATAATGGAAAATCCTTCAAAAAACACCATAAACTCTCGTTTTCAAAGACGGGAAACTCACCGAGTGGTCACTGGTGTCCGTTGATGTTCTGACACAAAAATCATCGCAAAATATGCTTCGTATGGGGTTTTATTTATCATTTTATTAAATCTATTGACACCAACGGAGGTTTAGATATACATCCGCAGCCGGAAACCGGAAATACTTCTTAATTGTTTCGGAAAGTTTCTAATTCAAACTCAGCCAAGACCTCCCAAAATTAAGCGGAAATTTACGAACGTATGGCTGTACGGCGACTGAAAATAGTTCTATAAATCTTTAAACGGTAAATATATCTCAAGACTGCAAAGTTTGTCAAAATGTTGATATGGACCATTGTATATGATCGTAAATAACCTTTTAACAGGGCTTAACATGCTAAATACCAAACTTCTCCTTTAAGTGCTACGAGCACCGTGTGGTCCCGAGTGGTACCATACGGTAGTACTTGTTATTCTGTCAAATTATTGTTCTATCTGTGTGTAATAGATTACCATGTCATTCTCTGTCAGTGAATTTTTGTACATTAATTTCCCTTGTAGACCACATAAAATCCCTAATCACCAACCAGCTTCATCAGGCTTTCTGAAATGTAAAGTGCCATTCAATGCTATGGATGTGCTGTGCTGTCTATTAAAAACTGACGAGTTGATACGGACTCCTGTTTGAGTGTTCTTACCTCACTCAAACACCTCGGGGCAAACGGTACTCCACCTGCACCAGCCTCACTACAACCCACCATAAACTTCCACACATCTATCTTAGTTTCTCTGCCCCTTTGGAAAATGTACAGTGGCTAGGATTCAATCAACACTTGACTTTGACAAATAATTCAAAGCATTCTATTTTTTTCCACACTCAGAGTTTGGCAAGTTCATAAATCACTAAACATACTTGTCAAGTTTGTTTGCCAGTACATTAATTTCAACAACTGCTGAAATGAGAAGAATAAACTAAGTTTGATTTACTGTTAAGATGTAGGACCAGATTTACTAAGAATATGAATTGTGATGTCAGACCCTTGCCCCTTTAATTACATTTAGTGTGCACATCACATCTGTTTTAAAGTCCCTCCATTGGCACTGAGTTGATCTTAAAATGTATGTGGTTGCTTATGTTCTCACAAGACCCAGGTAACAAGTATTTGAAAACATGCAAATAAAGAAATTGTAGCACACAAACCATTAGCTGACACATCTTTGTATTGACACAAAGAGAGACAGATGAGACTATTTTAGTGCAGATAGCTAATGAGTTATAAGTTCCCCTTGGGCCTGACTCACACTGAGCACCATCGAGTGTCATTGTATTTGTTCTGTTGTAGCCTATATTTATATACATACATACATATTATATTATATTATATTATATACAGTGCAGTCCGTAAGTATTTGGACAGTGACACAATTTTTGTTGTTTTGGCTCTGTACTCCAGCACATTGGATTTGAATATATGGTTAAAGTGCAGACTTTCAGCTTTAATTTGAGGGTTTTTACATCCATATCGGGTGAACCGTGTAGCAATTGTAGCCATTTGTATGCATAGACTTTACCTTTGCCTGCTGTTTTTGCACCTCTGCCGGTTTTGATTTTTGGACTGTCTGAATATTCTCTTGCCTTTTGATTTGGCACTGTCCCTGCATCTGATTACCTGGCTTTTGATCTGGACTGAAATAAACGTTCCTTATTGCTACAACCTGGTCTGCGTTTAGGTCTCAGAGAACGATACCTCACAGTAGCTTAGTGATCTTTTATGTTTACGAGAGTAAAAAAAAAAAGAAAAAAAGTTTGCCTTCATTCTGAAACCGTAGTGGAACAAATTAGTTTACAGGCCACCAGTTTAGTTACCTATAGGTAATTTATCCCCTGCCAAACCAAAAATAAAACTAACAATAAGCTTAGCCTATAGGCCTATTTCAGCCATAATTTTACAAAGACAAATGATTTGTCCTGCGTAATAATGAGCAGAAGTGAAACGGCGGCATTAAAACTGCATGACTGAGAAAGAATAATGAAATTTAGGCTACATCTATGTATGTGACTTAGCCGTCTTTTACCAATGCAATTCATGTTTTAGGTTATTAGACAATTTTTTTCATTTACCATAGGCTATAGCCTACATTTCATGTCAGAAATATAGCGTCCAGTAAATATGGCGTACAGCCTGCTGTATATACAGAACAATTTACACATGTGGAACAATAACTACTAAACAAACACTTCAGACGCCATTTCATTAAAAGAAACTCAGAATAGCTCATCTCAGACACAAACAGATTGATAGCTGCTATGTGTAATTTTGCTGGCTAGCTTGCCATTGTTCCAATATAGTAATGTTAGCTATATTCATTAAATTCAGAGGGATTCGTTTTATAAATAAGAGTGAAATCACAGTGGTATACCAACAATAAAATCGGTTACCTTACACCACTCTGCGTCACTGAGACAAGATCGCAAAAACATCTTCGGGCTAGGACCTTCTGCACGGAGAAACGCCTGAATAACATAGACATAACTAACCAAAAACGGTATGAAAGAGACTGTAAAGTAAAAAGCTGAACAACAGCCGTTACCCAATGAATTATGCTTTACTAAGCAGACTGTAGCTAGCTATGCTACAAGCTAAAAACACAGCGAACGAACACGAGCGCAAGACGAGCCGAGTGAAACATTATATTTTGAGACGAGCTTATTCTATTTTGACAATGACAAGCAACGACGAGTCGTACACTGTAAATTGATCAGCTAATACGTTTGCAATTTATTTATTGTTTGCAAATTATAAACCAGCTAATGTGGATTTTTTATAACTCTGTCAATGTTAGCTATATGCATGGCTTTTGATGTTGTTGGGTCACAGACATCAGGAAGTCATGGCATGCAATGGATATGCGACCAAATATTTAAAAATTATACTTTACTCTATATATAAATGCAGGGGTACCAATAATTGTGGCCAACATGGTTTGTTAAAAATGATTATTTCTTGGTGAGGGATTTTTTTTTTCTCATAATAAATTAAATGTTGGATTTTTTCCAAATGTGAGATTAAGCCAATTCACCAAACAGTGAATTTTTTACAACCCTTTTTACTCATCTTTACCAGGGTACCAACCAATTTGAACACGTCTGTATCTCCACTCCATTTCACATTATCGTTTCATTCTATTTTACATTTTTACTCTATTTTTTGTGAATAATAATTTTAAAAAAACATTTCTTGGATCTATTTTGGTTGTGTTGTGTGTGTTTATTACTTGGGTCAGCAAAAGTACCTTGTCATAGTTGTCATCTAATCTTAGCTTCATATAATTAATTTCACTGCTGATGATGGCCAATCAATGCACAGTAGGTCAGATGGCAAAAGCGTTGAAATGTGACTGGTCCCACGAGACTTGAGCAATGAATCAACATGATGCAGCATAGAACGCCAGTGCTTATGATTTAGTCAGTCTCATGATTTAATTTCTGAAGTTATCTTTCTACCTTCTTCAGATATTCGATTATATTCCTCATGGGATAAATGATTAAAATGATCAAAATGAAATGCGGTTTTCATAACCCTACACTGCATTTCGTCGTGCTTCTCTGGTTTGCACATACGTAGATCATGTGTCCCATGAGGGACATAATTGAATGACTAAATAAGGTAGAAAACAAACTTAATGTAAAGTAGCAATTAAATGGCTTCTATGAAACCATGTTGTGACCATGTTGAAAATGGTCAGAATGGCTATATTATTGGTACTGCCATTTATTCATTTGCCACTGTTATTTTTTCCTGTGGTTGTGTTAGTCAGAGTTATTGTATTATTCTCAACATCACTTATCGCAATGTAATCACTTCTGCTTGGGCTATCATGATCGTACATGCATGCAGTCGTGTCAGCCTGGGTTATCTTCTGAAATTCAAAACTGCAACACTTCAGCAGAATGTCTAAATGAGCTTACGGTCTTTTTTAAGAAGCTGAAATATGAAAAGGACAGTGTGTCCGGCGGTCCAAGTGTAACCTAATTACTATCGTATGAATAATGGTTTGAAAGCTATGCATTTTGCAATGAAGTATCGCTATGCAAAAAATGAAATTAATCTGTGTGTCTGAAGATCTGTGAAATCACAGTTGTTGCCGCCATGTTGGAACAGTTGGCTGCTCTGCAACTATGGTAACAGTTTTTCTGTTGATTGACTTTACTTCCTGAGTAATGCTTGAGTAGCTGCCCTGCGGGGTTACTACTGAGTCCACGGCTGCCTGCCATCTGGTGCCGCTGACAGGCTCAATCGCTCCTGAGAAAACTGACAGCATCTTAAACTCTGAAAAAAAACCTATTTAATTTTATACTGTTTATGGTTTAATATTGCCTTTTTTCTCAGTTTCTCCAATTAAATACAACCTATTACAAGACCAAACTCTTGTTTATCTAAGTATTTGAGTGGATGGCTGCTGCATAGTCTATCTTTACAAAGATTATACAGCAATATAATCGTAGAATAATCAACATTAAAAATAATATGCTATATAAACACATTTACATTGTGTTTTTAATTATATTGAATCAAGTATTCATATATTACAGTCCCAACCATGTATTTTGTGGTTAGTAGAGCTGTGTATTTTTTATTTCAGTTGATATTCACTGGTAAATGTCAGAGTTTTTTAAATAATAAGATTATCATTACAGGGAAATTAAAAACATTCTGGCACTAAACTTGAGCTGATGAAGTGGATTAAAAGGCATAATTTTATATTGAAGTTCATCAGTATTTCACTGAATGGGGAAAGGAAAGGATAGCTTGTAAACAGCAATCTCATCATCAGAATTCAAATGTCTCAGTAGTTCTGTTCTTGGATGGGATCAGGTGTGTCCAATCTTATCCGAAAAGGGTCTATGTTTTTTGCAGGTTTTTGTTTTAGCCCAGCACTATGATACCTAATTCTATTACTGATCTTCAATCAAGACCGTGATAAATAGAATCAGGTGTCGTGCAGGCCTAAAACAAAAACCTGCACCCAAAACGGCCCTTCTCAGATAAGATTGGACACCCCTCGTCTGGATAGATTGATTGGATCCAAACAGAAGAAAGAGTACCAGATATCCCTGATATTAGCAATTCAGACATTCTACAACATTATTTTTGGACAATATTTAATAGAAGCTTCTGAATTGTGCTTTTAAAAAATTTTTTTAAGATAATGGGAAACTGATTGGTTTATTCTGTGTTACGCCCAAGACACACCTATAATTATTTCAGTTGTGAACTCACCAAATTGCACATTCCCCATAATGTATTATGTAATTCTACTGCCTGGTAATTTCTCAGTTTTTGGCATTGCTTATGAGTATGAAGAGGGTCCTTGTGATGCTTGCCCATTAAATCTTCATTTCCAGCCATGAACATTGGAAAGCCTGATAATTGGCTTCAATTAAAAATTTTACCTTTTGTTTAGTTTTTTTACTCTTGACAAAAACATAAATGTTTCTGATGCGTTTCCTGCGCGTTTCTGATGTTTCTAATGGACCCATGAAGCAACATATAAATGAAGATAAAGGAATGGCGATAATTCCTAAAAGTCATGAAATAACATAATTCTGTAACACCATGTTTAAACAACCGATTAACTGTAGATATTTTCATTTCACTCTTTTTAAGCATGCCCTAGAAATTTCTGTTATGTTTTCTGTTTCTGTCTGTCTGTTTTGTATTTTTTTACTTGTTTAATTATTCTGATTATGTTTCTGATTATTTGTGGTTTCACTGTTCCGTGTTTTGTATTGCTGTCACTCTCTGTCTTCGTCACACTTTTCGGGAGTCTGTGGGGATTTCGGTTTTCTCTGTATTTCCTCTCTCATTCCTTCCTTCTTACTAATTACATTTTAATTTAAGCTTGTTCTAGAAATGTTTTCATGGCTTCTGATTTCCATTGACTCGGGAGAAAACGGAGGGAATGAAACCTGGGTTATGTTTTTCGTACATAGCCGGCTAAGTTTCTGGATAACATGGCATAACCATGATATTTTGTGTTCCTCAAGTTGTCAAATACTGTATGTTACCAGAGCATTATTTCTAATCTCAAACCTGCTCTATGACTGGCTTACATGAAGTTACTTGCTTTGAGCCTGAACCTATTTAATCCTATCCAATGAAATTACAATGATACACCCCCACAAATAACTGCATTGTTCCTTGCTGATCCAGTAATCATAAAACAAGATTTTTGTCCGGCAAGAGTTGAGAGGTTGTCAAGATCCTTTAAATCATTGAAACTATTATTTATTTGAGGCCTAGAGTCCACCAGCCACAGTCACACATTGACGGTGCCACTGGGTGCAGGGGCTGAAGTTTTTTGCAAGCAGTACTTAGTTTCAAGTTTATTGGTCACATCAGAGTCATACAACAGTGAGTGAAAATCTTACGCTGCACAGCTCCATCAACAGAACACAATAATGCTAAACAACAACATTAAGAACAGTGTCAGTAACAGTGAGCAAAGTGCACGTGTATGAAGAGCAAAGGATAACAGTCCTTATGGCTACAAGTCATTTAGCAGCCTGATGGCTTGATAAAAACTGTCCAGTAGCCTGTTGGTATGTGACCAAAGGCTGTGATATTTTCTACCTGAGGGTAGCAGGATACTCTCGATGGTGCAGTTGTAAAAGGACTTGAGGATCCTGGAGCTCATACCAAATGTTTTCAGCCATCTTAGGTAGAACAGACGCTGTTGGCCCTTCTTCACCAGGCTGTTAGCGTCAGCTGTCCATTTCAGGTCCTCAGTGATATGCACCCTGAGGAACGTGAAACTGCTGACCCTGTCCACAGCAGCCACACTGATGACCCTGTCCACAGCAGCCACACTGATGACCCTGTCCACAGCAGCCACACTGATGACCCTGTCCACAGCAGCCACACTGATGACCCTGTCCACAGCAGCCACACTGATGACCCTGTCCACAGCAGCCACACTGATGACGTAAAGTAGTAAGTAAGTCAATTCTATTTATAAAGCACATTTAAAAACAACAACTATTGACCAAAGTGCTGCCCTTCCACTGCCTTGGGTTTGTTTTTCTTCCCAATGCTGCAATTCCAATTTCAATATGAGTCTCTTTTATATTGCAGACACCTGACTCACCACAAGAGAACTATGCCTTGTAAATATGTAGGTATATTGGGACACTGAAATTGGTAAATTGAAAAAAAATTTGAAATCCATGTTGAACATATGTTCATGTCCAGATTGAATAACCGGGCTATATGCATTTATATGCATATAGACAATTTTTGTTGCACCGCTTTTTTAATGTATCCATATGACCTTGACCACTGACCTAAGTCGTCATTTGAGAAATATGTGCCCAGTGTCAAGCGTCAAGTTTATACTTTGTTTGTCCCGATCTGATATATAGTTCTCGAGTTATCTGCAAAAACGTGTTTTTGTCCGGTAGGACGGCCATCTTGGAAAAGTAAATCAAGGTCACAAAACAAATAGATGTCACACAACTTAAGTAAACATACATCGCTGATGTACAAGGACTAGTTCCAGGCAGGGTGGGAAATTAGCACCCGCCACCTGTCAAATGGGGTAGATTTCAGAATTGTCGGGTAAATATATCAAACCTACCCGCCACAGTGGCGTGTAGCTAAGTGGATACAAGCAGGAATAATAAAAAAAATCTTCTGGTTTCTTTCTCTGATTGCCTAAACGTGAGACAGAAAAAAAGCGCTTGTTAGAATATCCCGAGGCGAGCCCGTTTTACGCCCTGTTCACAAGTCTTTATGTAGCCTACCATAAATCCTCAACTCAATCCCCGCCCCCAGAGCAACGCAGCGCCGGAACAGATCTGACGGAAAAAACGAGAGAAAATAGGCTCCCGTCTGAAGTCCTCGCTGAATAAGTTCGCTGGAGTTGAAGGAAAAGTCTATGATATGCTTCTCCCTGCATCTCAGCAGTGGGTGAACTCAGTAGCCTATCTTGCACAGTCTCTTCTAGAGCTAACGTTAGTAGCAGAACTTTGCAAGTCTTGGCTCCCAAGTTAAATGAAAGAAATAGCCTAGGTTACTTCACAAAATAAGCTACGGTATTATGTCATACTCGCGATATAAAGATTAATTTTGGACGGAGAATAGGCATGTGAATTGTTTGCCTAATAAAATTTGTATCATTTTTATAAAACAAACATTTCAGAATGAAAACGGGTGTCATTTAATATTGTTTGTTAACATCATTTTATTAGTTTGCTGGAAAATAAGATTGTTTACAACATCTGCATGTTGCCGCGCCGACCCCTGCCAGACATCCCAGATGTGGCAGAATCTGAGGGGGATGCCAGAGACCCAGCTGTGCCTCCTCCATGCAACTCTGGCATTAGAGCCAGAAATGACCTAATCAAGGCGATTTACATAAAACAAACAACCATATTTGAATATGACAATTATTTTATTTATACCAATATACACTAATATACAATAAACGCAGTCATTCTTATCATCCAAACATTTGTCTCCACAGAACAACAGGCTATATCCCTGACTAAAGACCTCAGGGCCCTATGCGCAATGGGTGGATTCAAGCTCACAAAATGGATCAACAATAGCCGTATAGTCTTGGCTTCAATTCCTGGAAAAGGCAAAGAAGATCAAGGAGCTCAGTCTTTTTTTTTTTATTCCCGCCGCCACTCCCCTCTGTTGGGAGGTCAGCTTTATTTTTATTTGCAATTATATTTCATACAAATGTGCTAAAGCCTCTGAGAGAGAAGGGAATAACAACAAAATAGACAAAACTAAAGAGAGAGAAAAGAAAATAGATATAATAGCATATATATAGAAAATATAGCAGATTTTGGTCATGGGTGCAGTGGCTACAGACACGTAGTCTAAACAAACAGAGGGGACAGACATGTAAAGCAAATCGATATGTGAAAAAATAAAAGTATGGTCATGTACGTGGCTTTGGTTTTTGGGTGAGTTCTGTTGAGTTAAGAATGTATTCCAGGTTTCATTAAAGACTTTTTTCTGGAGGCATTGTTTTTTCTCAGGTCGTTATTCTCTCTATAGAAATGTATTCTGTAAATAGGTTGATCCAGTGAGTGATGTGACAAGATTTTTTTAGATTTCCAGTTTTGAAAGATTATTTTCTTAGCGATAGTTGGAGAAACGAGTAATGGGTTTCTGTATTAGTTGGGAGGGTGACTTCTCCCAGCAGGGTGTAATATAGAGTGATGGGGACAATGGGATTCTGCAATCCAAGACAGTGGAGAGTTTCTCAATTACTGCTAGCCAAAGGGAGTGAACTGTTTGGCAGGCCCAAGTGGCATGAAAATAATCATCTGTGTTGCCCAGAGTGCATTGTGAACAGATGTCTGTGTCAGCAAATCCCATTTTAAACATTTTACTTTGATTGATTGGTGGTAGGAATGGAAGGTCTGCTATTACTATGCTATTCTGGTTTTACATAGATTTTGTTCCAATTCTAGCCATGGGTTATTGAAGTTGTGCTTTTGGGTCCATTTGAATAAATATTGTAGTCGATTTGACAAAAAGTAGTGGAGAAAGTTTGGTACTTCTAGGCCGCCTTGTGAATGTTGTAAGTGAGACTCTTGGTTTTTTGTTTTTCCAGTAAAATTGAGTCGTTAATGAATCAAGTGTTTGGGACCATTTGTCGGTGGGGGTGGTTGGGAGCGTTGAAAACAAATAATTAATCTGAGGTAGGGTTTTCATTTTAACTGTAGCGATTCGTCCAAGGAGAGTGGTGGGTGGGAGCTTGGTCTAGCGTTTGAGGTCATTTTCTATTTTCTTTAGCAAAGGGGTGTAATTGAGGTTGAAGAGCTCTGACAGTCTAGAAGAGATATTAATGCCTAAATATTTTATATTGGCAATGTGAAGTGGGAGAATCCCAGGCGTCTTCAGACAATGGTAGAACGGTTGATTTATTCCAGTTTCTTGTGTAGTGTGAGATTGTGGAGAAGTTGTTAATGATATTGAAAGTTTCCCATAGTGACACGGAAGAGTTCTGTAAGTACGATAATAAATCGTCTGCATAAAGACTCATTTTATGTTCTGAATTGGCACCCTGAATTCCTTTGATTTTATTGTTTTGTCGTATTGCTGCAGCGAGTGGTTCAATAAAAATGGTAAATAGTGATGGTGAGAGCAGGCATCCTTGAGGGTTTCCTGATGAAGTGTGAGGCTCGGTGAGGTGACCCTGTTTGTGACTAATGTGGCCCTAGGTGAGGTGTACAGTGTTCCCAGATAGCAAGGAAACATTGAATCAACATTGAATTAATATCAGATGAAGCACTGATTCAATGTTGATCTCTAATGTTGATTCTCTGATGTTGACGCACTGAACCATGGCTGCGCTAGCTTTATTGGAGGACGTGGCAAACCATGCGTTCAATTAGAAGTTTATTTGAGATTTATAGACGGAAGATACGTAACAACAGACGTACGCTATTTCAAACAAGCGCAGCCAATTTTTAAAAATAATGTTTACATCCATATAAAGAAATGTGCTTACGTGAAAGTTAAAGATGACATCCAAGTACTTTTTTATAAATGAGGCCCCACCAGCTGAGTGGAATAGGTGGTGAGAAATGGGCAGATTCTTCAGATGTTGCAGAGGAAGAATCTGCACGCCTGGTTCACTAATGCTATGTTCTCAGCAAAGGTCAGGTTGTTGAAGAATGTCAGACTGGTTGATTGCAGACTGGGTGGCAGTCACTATAGTGCTGTCCAAGGTGATGGAGAGGGCTTTTTAGGCCAGACTAAGCTGTGTCAGCTGTTCATCCCGGATGAGATGCCACAAGGCAGGATAAGATGCATGAATAGACCTGTGTGTCAGATGTGGGAAACAGAGAAATAGTTGAGTATTGCAAAGTCATCTGCGGTTAGCAAGAGGGATGTGGGTGGGTTGATGAGGGGGGAGGACAACAGTTTACATGGGTTACAGCATGACGCTTGAATCTTACTTAAAGTTGCACTCACTGTCATTCACTTATACCATATTCAAGCTTTACTAATAAAATGAGTACACTTACAATTACTCTATATAATTACTCTATAGTATTTGGACTAATACTTATCTAGGACCTCATGGTTTGTGTTCTTGTTGAACTGTGTACTCAAGATAGTCAAGTTTATAATAGTTAGAATAGAATTGTATTAGAGCTGATTTACCCAGTTCACTGTGAACTGCATTGTGTTCATTACTAGGGATAGCTGCTACTGTATGGGAAGAATGTGCTTTCTTATCTGTTCTGTAGTTACTTCGATGACCTTTCTGTATGCACTTACTGTACGTCGCTTTGGATAAAAGCGTCTGCTAAATGAATGTAATGTAATGTAATGTAATGTATTACTCACTATATGTATGCATCTATTACATGCCCTGCATTGCTTCTCAAGCTTCTGGATTTGAGAATTCTTTTCATGTTCATTTTAATAAGCCTTTTGTTTTATTTATCCAATGTCCAAGTGCTTTAAATGAAATTGCATTATTTTTATTATTATTATTATTATTATTATTATTATTATTATTATTATTATAAATAACAACAGTGCATATTTTGTAGATCGACATTCTATATCTGCTGTGTACCATGCTTGAGAGATTGTGTTGGCTTAAACTAACAACAACAAAAAAGTCTGCCAGTCTGCAAATTTCAAGATTCCTAAATGCTTATGAAGGTAAACTATAAGTACAATACTGGCAGCTTATCCATTCGCTTTATTTCACTGTGAAATAAAAATGGTGGATCTCCGTTTTGTCTCGTAATCCATCGGAGAAAATCGTAAAGTCACGTGGTGTGGAATCGCTGATTCGTAGGATATGTATGAATTTTCGGGTACTGGAATTTCGTAGAATAGATACAAATGGGCTGTGAGACCCGGTTGCCACAGAACTATGTGGCGGTCACATTTCAACTCTATGGTGTTGCATTTCCGAAATGTTGCCAGGGCGGTTCGGTTCCACTTTTGTTTGTTTCTCATCAATCCTCCTTGGCAGAGCACCTTTTAAATTTGCTACAATTACCTGCAGAGAAGAGAGAGAAAGTGAAAAGCACCCCGACCAGGAGGGATGTAACAGTGAAGAACCCGGAAGTATGCTTGCGTTTATTGCTTTTTTTGAAGGCAGTAGCCTATATGCCAAGGTAAACAGAGGAGGAGACAGAACTGGCAATCCAACCAGTGCAGCTCACAATATCCAGCAAGGCACATTTCTGAGTGTCCATTAGGCGTTTCATTAACATGACATAGCAATGGTTCTTTGTCCAAAGCAAAATGTCCGACAATATGCAGACATTTAATTGCGATAACCATTCAAGTTCAAATAAGCTCATCCTGCCGCCATCGGCACCCGGTTCCCCACCATCATTGCCGCCACATCTGGACTGTCATCTAGCTGCTGCAATTTCTACTATCATGGATATTGGCAGTCAGTTTTGACCATGCTGGTCATTAAGATCTAGACCCTGAGCCGACCAGAGGAGAATGGGTTCCCCCCTTGAGTCTGGTTCCTCCCAAGGTTTCTTCCTAATTACACCAGGGAGTTTTTCCTTGCCACTGTTGCCTTTGGCTTGCTCTTGTGGGGGTTTCGGCTGGGTTTTTCTGTGAAGCGCATTGTGACAACTAGTTGTGAAATGCGCTATATAAATAAATATTGATTTGATTTGATTTGATAAATCCATACAAAACAAAATGAGCAGGTGTTTGAAAACTGTCGCCGTTCTTTCGATCAGCATCTCCACACACCTGTACACCAATCGGCGATTTCTACCAAAAAGAAGTGCAAGTTCTTGTCGCACTGTTTGAGAGATCAGCATTCTGACCACAGCCAGGGGCATCGTAGTGGGGGGACAAGTGTTTCATCATGAACCAAGAATGTTATGTAAGCCTGCTAAATTTAAGAACACTCATATGAAATGTGAATTGAGCAGTGAATCTGGTTGCTTCAACCTATTTGCTTCAAATGGGTTTTTTTTTTAGCTTCAAGCTAGTTTATTCTATTTCTGTATTTTTTGAAAAACAAGATCTAAAAAGGTCACGGTATTTTTAACATCCATTGTTGATGGAAAAAAGCATGCCTTTGGTTCACACTTGCATAGACAATGAAAATGGTTTTCAGTCATTTAACAGCTGTGTTGCAGAACACTAGAAACCAACAGTGCATTCATTAAGCAGAGAAGCAGATTGAGTATCGTTTGAAGACTGAATTTGTATTCGGCTGATAGTTGGCTGGAAGAAGAGTGTGAAAAGAGGTTTTAATTTTAAATTATCTAGCTTCATCCTCCTCCTTTTTTTATTATATGGATGATAGACAAAAATGTGCTTAAACCCAACCAGGGGAGATTGCATCATCTCCTGGCACTGCACTGACACCCTACCTCAGAGAGGGAATCCTCTGGACACCGTCTGCCAGTCTGCTCCATGTAGTCTGTTTCTCCCTCTGACATGTTATTCACAAACACTCTCTCCCTCTTACTGTCAGCTCCTCTCTCTGCAGGCATGTTCCTCTTGAATGAGCTCAAACAGGCACACGTGAGCAGGCTCTTGCCTGGTTATTTTCGGATATATTTTCATATACTGTAGCTGCAGCACCCACAGCCAGGGTCATTTACAGAGCTTGCAGTTTTTCTAATAATCCAGTTAGATGTTCACAGAGTATATTTTGTTTGAACAATTTACTTTTTTCTTTCATTTATTTCACTGGGTCTCATTTGTACTCTATAAACTCACTACGGTTTCAGGAACGCTTCGTGTAAAAAAAAAAAAAATTCCAAGTTACTCACGCATAGCTGACAAAGCACTGTAACTTGGCCACATTTTGATATCAATACTTTTAAAGGCAGGTCTAGTTTTTGTAATTTGTAATGAATTACTTACAGAGAGTGCTTTGTAAGCTATGTGTGAGTAACTTGGCATTTTTTACATTTTGGTTCAGAGATAATACATTTTTGTGTCACGCATGGATATGGGAGATGGGGCAATGGACATGAAAATTATTTAATACAATGATGGACTGTAATCACTGTGAATACAATGATGGACTTTGCATTGAACAATAATGGATTTTACATTTAACAATGTTAGAGTAATATTCTTTGGTGATCTAGGAAAACAGCAAGGACCTACCTGTGGGGGGGGGGGGGGTAGGAGGTAGGAGATATTTAAATGGCTAAAATACTTTGAGAAGGAAGTTTGTTTTTGAAATGCAAAAATGAAGAACAGAAAAATAGGGCGTTGCAGATTGAAAATATCGGCAGGAAAACGGTGATTGAGAGAAAAGTATTGGGTGAGGATAGATTTAAATGGGGAGTGATAACAGGCATACCGATAGAAGATATGGACAAGATTGCAAAGATTATTGAAGGAGGAGAAGTGAGGAGAATTGGAAGACTGTTTAGAACAGTGAATGGAAGTAAGGAAAAGAGTCTATCAGTACTCGTGGAGTTTCAGGGTTCATTCTTACCCGAAAGGGTAAAAATAGGTTATATGAGTTTTAGGGTAAGGGCTTATGTACCACCACCACTTCGTTGCTACAAATGCCAGAGATACGGGCATATTGCCTGGAAACAAAGATGCACTAAATGTGGAGGAGATCATAAGTATGAAGAATGTGGGGATAATGTGCAAGCCAAATGCTGCAACTGTGGAGGGGCTCATAGCGTGGCATATGGAGGATGTGAAGTTAAGAAAAGAGCAATGAAAATTCAGAAAATCAAAACACAAAATAACATAACATATACAGAGGCAAAGTACAAGGAGAAAACAGAGTAGAAGAATCGGAGAGAAACTACCAACCTAGATTTGAAGTGCAAGGAAAAAGGAGAGTAGAGGATTCTGAGAGAACAATCGTTAACCAAACTTCTTGATTTGGGTTGGAACAGAGTAGTCAAACTAAAGGGTTGAGTACTGAAAAATGTATTTTATTTATTGCCTATGTTCTCAATTGTTCAGACCAAGCTAAAAGCAAAACAGAGAAAATAAGAATAATAGTTAAGGGAGCGGAAAAGTTCTTGGAGGTGAAGGGTCTTTCTTGGGAGCAAATTTTAAAAGAATTGAGTCCGACTCAATTGAGTCCGTCAGGAAACAAGTTCTAAAGGACCTATGTAGGAATTCATATCGAGATGAAGAGAAGAGATTCAAATATGATTTAAGAGACGTATTATAGAGATTGTTTGGTATCATTTTAGGTTTTATTAGTTGTATTTATTTATTTACTTATTTATTTTTATAGATACAGACCTAAGATAAATTTGCACAAAGTAATCCACAATTTAATTGTTTGCCAACCGCCAAAAAACAAGCGAAAAAAAAAGCCAAAGGGAATACGTGGCTGGTGGAGTTAAATACGGACTCTGAATCGGACTTCTCAAAAGTGATCGGGTGAGCTCTACCCAATACTGCGGAGCCATAGAATATATTCTGACCATGAATATATTCTGACATCTGCAAATCAGCTTGGCTATTATACGAGGATAAGAGGATAATAATTGTGCATATACCAAAGTCATTTCCAATTCCCTGGTCTTTGTATACCTCTCTCTCCCTCCCTCTGTATTTTTCCCTTTGGTCTGCATATGTAAACAAACTAACTTCAGGTCTGTGTCTACGCTTACATTTGGAAGGCAGTGCAGATTACTGTGGTTAACCCATGTGATACACCTGCAGAAAGGAAGGGAAATAAGAGCCAGGAACCTGATCTATCTTCCCAGTCCCAACTCCATCCCACCTGTCAGCATGCTATCTCCCCTTTCTCACACCATCTGTATTGCATTTAATTTCATACAGCTGATTATAAAGTTTCCACAGTAGGAAATTTTAATCCGTATGGCATACCATTCACGTAGAAATACATTGAAAGGACAAATACATTGACGCAAATGACTGCCATTTCAACAGCTACATGTTGTATGTCAAGCTGGATCCAGGGATGGGTGGGTTCTGATCAGGTCAAGGCAAAAATCCTGATTCAGGAGCAAACAGCTGCTTTGATTTTTCATTCTCAGGCCACGATGATGATAGCTCTTTTTCTCACAAACTCACAACAAATCCCCCCTTTTTTTTTCTTTTTCTTTTTTACAAAACTATAATACTTGTCGATGCTGTACAAAAAATGAAACTACATCATAATAATGATGTGAAAGTATAATTAGCCAGGGCCATGCAGAGACCTTTTGAGGGGCAGATGCTGAATGTGAGAAAAGGGCACATCAACCTATAAACACAATTTGGGGGACACTTCAGTGCTAGGGGGGGTCAGGGGGGTCAGGGGGCATGTCCTCTCCCCCCCCCCCCCCACCCAGGAAGAAATTTTTTGAAAAACAGCACTGAAGTGCTCATTTCTAGTGCCTTTAGGGAACAGTATTATTTAATCTGCTGTTAAAAATATATAAACAAAAGCACTCCAAACAAGCTAACACAGTACTGCAAAACAAACCAATCTCATAAAAAAATGTTGTGCTCTTGCAAATTTTCTCTCCCTCCCTTTCTTTTTTAATGTAGCTGGATCACGTGCTGAATTATTAGATGTTATTCTGCTTCTAATTAAATACTTCAACAACAAACAAAAAAAAACATCCTATATTCATGTGTATATCATAGATGCCTAACTCTACTGTCACCATTACTCCTACCTGCTGTGGCTCAGAGGGCTCAGTTGAGCGGCTACAGCCAGCCTCCTCCTCTCTCCCATCATCTTGAACCTAATGTAAATAATATGAGGTCATACAAGCCTTATTCACTTTATTTATTATATTTAAATCGTATTTTATCAGATGCAAAAAAACAAACACATGATATCGGCATTATCGGCCATCGGCCGCCCACATCATATCGGAATTACATATCCGTCATCGGCCGTCCTGCTCTCTGAATACCGGCATCGTCATCGGTCACTGAAAAACCCATATCGGTCAACCACTAATGAATAGCCAATACTATACATAGTTAGCTGGCTAACTTAAATGTAATCTTTCAGGTAAAATTAAGGACCGTTACTCCTCAATATCAATATACTCCTCAATATTTCTGATAGAGAAAGAACAGATGTTCAATCTGATGCTACCAGTCTACCATGGCAGACCAATATGTGGTTACCGGGCAACAAAGGTCTAAAGTAAAGTATAGGTCATGACTCTTTCTTGTATATTGGTTACATAATTATGCATTTCTGTTTTTTTTATTTAAAAAATGATATAAAACCTGTCTTATACACTGCACTGGCTTTTACAGTAAAGATCATTTTTACTGTGTGCACCCTATATCAATACAAACCTCCAAAAAATATTCCACAACCCTCTCCTGCAGGATTTGTGCTGCAGCTGACACTGTTTTTCACTCTGCTGCTCAGTAACTGTCTCAGAGGAGTGCACTTAATGCACGGCTGGCCTGGTGCATATGGATTGCAGGTGCCCGATTGACTGATGTCACTGCTGTGCACTGAGACGAGGACATTCCTGATGAGTGTAACCTCCCTTCCTCCCAGGCTAACACTATGATGAATTATACTGGGTTGCTGACCACAATTGGTACTGGCACGGCTAGGAAGCTGAACCTGATCTTGGGGTACATGACTCACTGAAACCCAATTTTTTGGCTGGGTGAGCCACCCAGCAGCACTGGACAAGCTTTTCCAAGGCTGGTTCAGGTTACTCATTTTGCATTGAGATCCAGACATTTGCTCAGCTTCAATGTTGTACCTCAGAGTGGGGTTAGTCAGGGTTTCTTCCAGGTGTGCACAGCTGCTTGGGCTCACCTTTTCAGGGAAGTAGAGCTGTTCTTTCAGACCCGAGTCAGTTGTTTTGATAAACTTCACACCTACGTAAAGTCACGCAGCAGTAATAATTCCTTGAGATTTCAACACAGGTTCTTGATCTAACTTTCGGTTTTGCCACCGTGGGCGTTTCATCCGTTTGTGTTTCATCCCTGTAGTCCCGGGGTCAACCTCTAAACTCTGCTCTAGCTTTAACTTGTTCTTAAATTTGTTAGTTAAATTTGTCTCATTATGAATGCATTTGTCTACTGTGTCAAACATAACACAATACAACTAAGCTGATTGGTAGTATTTTGCAATAGTTCAATGGCTGATTAGCTGGAAAAGAAGAGGGACAGAAATCCTACCGTTAAACTGTTGGTCCTACCATTAAACTATATTGGTCTGAACCAGTCTAAATTTAATCTGCTTGATAAACAATGTGTCAATTATCTGAATAATCTATCGGCAGGAAATCCCAAAGCTTGATTTGTCATTTATATTGTGCTCTCTTTCTTCTTGTCACATGAGGAAATGTAAAAAGGTTCAGTTTCGTAACATGAATTTGTATCATATCTAGTATTTAGATTATGGCCTTTGACAGAGAGACAATGTAATGGGACAGGGCAAGCTTGGTAATGTCCATACCATATTACATGTTTACTAAATAGCCTGCTTCACTCTCTCTCTCACTCTCCTCTCTCTCTTCACCCCACCCCCATAAACATAAAGCAAATGATGGTTACCTAGGCGTACAGGAGCTTCAACTGTGTAGCCTGGTTTTGGCCACTTGATTACTACAGCTAGCAGACCTACACTGTAGGATGACAATAACTTGTGTGTAGATTATGACCTGCCAGTGACAATATAATAGGATGGTACAAACATGCTTGTGGTTGATACATTACATGTGTAATATGTAAGCTGCCTCTCTCTCTCTCTTTCTGTCTCTCTCTCCTCCCTCCTACATCAAAGGAAATTATAGTTATTATGGTTTATTACCTCTGAGGAGAACAGAACACTATTGAGGCCCCAGCACAGGTAAGAATACTATAAGGCTCATGCCAATCTGTGACATTTCATTTTAATTATCAGTTGAAAGTATAATAGCCAAAAAATACCCTTGTATGTTGTTAAAAGCAGGAGAAAATTGCCTTTTCTTTGTGATGGTATTCAGTAGCGGAGCTGAATTACCTCCTACCATATTCATGTTTGGTCTCTTCAAAAAGAGGCTAAAACCATTAATGTTTTAGAATGAACATAGAGGTAAATCTGTCTGTAACTTTGTATTACACCATGCACAATAAAGTTCAAACAAAACCATTGATTTTTCATAAGTATTTAAATTTGAGAACCTGCACAGATAAAAACACATCTTTACATCCACAATGTTCAGTGAATTCGAGCACAGATAGCCAAGAGTATCTTTATCCACAAGTTGAAACAATTTGTGAAAGTAAGAAAATGCATTGAATATTTAGCAATATTTACTTTCTTGTATACATATTGATTTTCCTGGTTTAAAAAAATGGATTGATTGTTGATCAAGATAAGTAAATAAGAAAAAGTTTGTGATACTGTATAGAAATGACGGTAAAGGTATGATTTCAGCCTCCTTTATCCTCTCAGAGGGGATGCTGGTAGATGAAGGATGTGTTGATTGATGTTGATTTATTACTGCACATTACTGCCCATCCAAGGTCAGTTTGCACAGCCCTGTCTAGGGTCAATGACGGACAAGAGTTTGAGATGCAATTAAACTGTTTAATGCATTTAAAGATAAAAAATAATGCATTTTTGCAGAAGATAAGTGAATCCCCAAAAAGGAACGATGAACCTGCCAGAGGGCAGGAAGCAGGATACACAGGACTCTGCATATTCTAATGTGACCCCCTTTGCACCCTATTTTACAGCAAAATAAATTAACATTGATTTAAAAAGAAAGGGCCTTATTGATGCATAACAGACATATCCCACCATTTTCATACACAGATAAAATGCCCATATAGACTGTTGTCATTTGACATCAGTGTAATTGGAATTTCTGGTTACACCTAATTTAGTTTTAGGTACACTGAATGACACATTGTTTTGCCACTCATGTGAAGTCGTGACCTTGAAATAAAAAATTAAGATAAAATAGTTTCAAGCAAGACAATCATTTCTACATATTCTTAACCATACTGCAGTATATAGTTATATAAATAAATTAAATAATGAAATAAAATTATTTTGCATTGAAGTGCCTGAATCCTGAGCCAAGATAAACACTTTCAATAAAGAAGCACAGCTACTTAATATAATATGTGTAAAAATACTGCATTTGGAAGAAAAATATAAACATCATGAGTCACATAGAAGAGGTTCATATAGGCTAGGGTGTTCATACACATGTGGAGTAGAAACACCAGTTGCTTTATAGGTGTGATGCTTCCCAAAACTGGAATGGACCCAATAGCAGGACTCGGAGACAAACTCAGGCAAAACTCTGACGGGAGTATATTTACTTAGGACAAGAGATGACAAACGAACAGACAGGGCACTGGTGACGGTCAGGATGCGGGGTTGGCGTACTAAGTGGAACAGGGCATGAGATGAGTAGCAGGTGGTGGAGCAGGTTGGCTGGAACAGTTAAGCAGACTGGACGGACAAACGGAAATCAGACAGAAAGCGGTTAGAAACAACACAATAATGGCCGAGTGACATGACAATACTAATGGAACAAACTGGCAACGAACATTACAAAGAAGGCGATATATACAGGGAAGAAGCAGGTGAAGTGGGAGATCAGTAATGAGTACGGGTGTGAGGAATGTAGGCGAGTGTAACGAGATAATGAGAGTGCGTGCAGAATGTGAGCGGGCAAAGCCAGTGATTGGCTGTGAGATGATTGGGGAGACAATGGGGAAACGAGGATATTCACGTCCAGCCTGCACAACACGTAAAGACAAACGAGGTAAAAAGAAAGACATGACATGGAACGAGAGGAATGGGGAAGACAAGGAGAACGGAAGGGAGGTGGAAAGGAAGGGGACCAGTGGACGTAACAATAGACCCACTTCACCCCATCTATACTCGGAGGTTAACCATGCTGCTGCACAGTGGCGTATCATGGGATATAAAACTTCTGTCACCTTTAAACAGAGGATTACTCTCAACCTGTTCCATTTACATGTCTTGATTATCAATCAAACAATTAATTTTCCTACTAACAAATATCAATAAATACAAGTTTTTAATACTTTTTTTGTGCTAGCATTTTTCTTTGTGTCATAAAATGGGACAGCATTTAAATAGCCTATATGTAGTGATGGCCGGTGTGCTGGAAAAAGGCGGTCATAAAGCGTTACCTTTAAACCAACCTGTTTCCATTTATTTTGCTTGCTTAGCAATCAATTTATAATACATAATCAAAACCAATATGTGATAATAATAAATGACAAAGAGATTGAAAATGACGAACGTGAGATTGTTTAACAAGTATTGCAATAATCTTAATAATTAACTGGCAAAAAAAAAATTCCCAACGATTTCTCTGAATTGTATCTCATGTTGGCTTTGCTTTTCTTCTCATCGCATTAAAGAACGTAATGCAGGGGTGGCCAATTCCATGGGCCGGTGTGTATGCAGGTTTTTGGCCACCCCTGACGTAATGTGACTATTGTGCAGATGCCAAATCTGGTCAATTCTCACCTATATAGGGGGGTGTTCTATTTAAGGCTTTATAACTCCAAGGGCTCTATTTTGATGATCTTGGCGCATCGTATAAAACGCTAGGCACAAATGCACTTAGGGCATGTCCAAGTCTACTTTTGCTCGTTAGATGGCATGCTATTTGAGCGCTAAGTAAGGCACAAAGTGCTAATGGGCTGAACTTAGCCTCTTCAGTAATTATAGGTGTGTCTTGGGCGTAGGATGCAATAAACCAATCAAAATGTAATTTATGTCAACTCACGTATTTAAATTACATGTTTAAATAATTAATGTGCTGCATAATTATTTTGGTTTAGTCGGATCCAAACAACAGGTGAAAGCTGGGGTGGTGGAGGGTGACAGCAAATGTATTTTAACACAAGCCGTAAGCAAACAAGAGCAGCGCATCAGCACTCAGAGAGAACGGATTCTTGGCTTACAGGGCACGCCATTAGAGGTGTGTGCATGTGATTGGTTTAAAAAGGGCACGCCATTAGAGGTGTGTGCATGTGATTGGTTTAAAAAGGGCACGCCATTAGAGGTGTGTGCATGTGATTGGTTTAAAAAGGGCGCTCCATTAGAGGTGTGTGCATGTGATTGGTTTAAAAAGAGCGCTCCATTAGATGTGTGTGCATGTGACTGATTTAAAAAGGGTGCTCCATTAGAGGTGTGTGCATGTGATTGGTGCAGTATGGGATGCATGGTTGCTAGCCGACTATGGTTGGCTACAGCGAGAGGTTTTCCGACAGAACTTGCTTTGCGCACTGATCGTTCGCGACGCTCATTTCTGTCAGGACAACTCACGTATTTAAATGACATGTTTAATGAATGAATGTGCTGCATAATTATTTTGGTTTGGCGGTGAATGGATATGCTTTAATACTGCTCCGGAGCACGGACATCTCCCCCCGCTAAACAGGAGATGACCAGAAACCCCCAAAACAGAAGACCATCCAGTACCCAACCTCGCCTGCTCCTGAGATCAGGAAGACCATATCAGTATCCCTCCAGCATGGAGCTAGAACACGGCTGTGATCCTGGATCAGACATTGGCCAAACTAACATTATGTGACAGTAGACTATGTGTACAGCAGAGCACCTGCTGTCTCCTGAAGATCAGGAAGACCATATCGATATCCCTCCAGCACAGAGACAGAACATGGCTGTGTTCTTGGATCAGACATTGGCCATACTATGCAATGTGACGCCTAAGTAGGCTATGTGTAGCCTGGCCACCCTGGCCATGTGGCTTATACCATCTAGTGAGAAAAGCTATGTGTAACAACAGGGCACCTGTTGCTTCCTGAAGATCAGAAAGTCCTGATCCCCATTAACCACTGTACGAGAACCTGATGACAGCGGGATCTAAAAAGGACAAACACATTTTTAGTCACTACCCAGCAATCAGCATATTTAATTTATTATATATATATATATATATATATATATATATTTTAAGCAAGTAGCAAACATCAACAGCACAGAGATTACAGAATTTTGCACAGAACCCGCTGGATGAGCCATTGCCAACAGAGCCTTATGAGGGGTCGCGGTCATAGCGACGCTCATATTTCATGTTGGTAGCAAACCCCCCTCCCCGCCCCCAAAACTGAGTCTGATCCGGATATGTTATGTGACTAGTGGAGCATCCACTATACAACTCGGTCAATACCCCACTCGCTTCAAGAGACGATGTGACGAAATGCAATGCTATTGTATTCCTGGATCGACCTAGTCATTCTAATTTTCACGTGAACCTTGCGATTTGAAGCCAGGCTGCACTGTGGCCGTATGGAATACCATCAGAAGCAAGCTATTAGTGTCAACTTGCCATAAGGATTTGATTACCATTACAATGCTTAGCCATTTTAATTATTTTCCATTAGAAATGGTCTGTCTTTAGAATAAAGCAAAAAGCCCAACATTCCACCAGATATGCATAGCCTATAAAGCAGAATAAGCCTTGGTGTAAGAAATTAACCTGGCGATCCAGCGATATGCAATATCCAGCAATCCATCAGATATGCAATATGAAGCGGCAAGCTGGAACTTAATAGCAGCAGCTTTACGACGCATGAGAGCCCCTGAGCCTTTGAGCACGATAAAGGTTTGTTTTGTTAAAGCTATGAGACGTAGACAGAAATCCAATGAGTCTTCCCAAGTTTTTCACATTTCGATTGGTTCCCCTCATCAAGTATCATCTTATGTTTTTTATTCCCACATGTAGAGCTTCACATTTCATTTGCCATGTTCCCACCCACTTCTGAATTCTTTAAGAACTGATAATATTTTATTAATATCTCAGAAAAGGTATAGCTGAAAGTGGTTAATAGTAGGCTACGGTTAGCTAATTAATAATGGATGCAGACTCTTATGACAGTTAGGCTTTGCTCCTGAGAGGGCGAAAAACCAAATACAAACCTCCCGTCAGCAAGAAAGTGCCCAAATTAGCTAACTGCCTGCTAGCCAAGTGCTTAACGGAGGAAAAAGTGGAAAATTCCCTCTCTGCCCCTTAGCGGCAACAACGATTTTTACTTTAGGAGCGAATCAGTTTGATATGGATTTTAAAACTCTAATATCGATTACAAACTGAAGCACAATGCTATCCTCCTCCGTAGGGGGTACGCAGTTTTCAGTTTATTTGTTGGGGGGGGGGGGGGGGGGCGCTATCGGTAGACTCTCTCAAAGGCGCACGTAGAGATCAGAACGGAGCTATCGGCGATATTAGCGCCGTTTAGCTGAGCGTCATTGTATCCATTTCACTGAACGCGGTGTACCGTAATTACACGCACAGCGCACCGTAATTACACGCACAGCGCAATATAAAAACGACGGCTGGCCGGATCTTGGTTACACTCGACCGTAGTCAACAAGACACAAATAGCGAACATCTTTTACGATTTAGCGTTAGCGTTCTGTATTATAGCCAACTTTGTGGTGTAACACCCTAACGTATTTCGCAAACTAATGATAACTTTGTGTTCACCAGAGAGAGTATGCTGATGTTCTCACAGCAGCACAGTCTCTAATCTCTGAGTCAAGGTTTGTCAACACTGCTTACCCCCTTGCTAACTCATTTCCTGCGGGAAACCCTGAACAGCCATAGCTAACGTTAGCTAAGCTAGCTATTAGTACCTAATAATGAAGATAAAAGATGCTAGAACTAGCACCAACTCCTTCGGTATTCGCTTGACTAGACATTGTGAACAGCTGGATATATGGCTGAGCTAAATAGTTAACTTTAGTAACTTATCCAGCAATCCATCACTTACTTCATTATCCACAATAACAAGTTTAATAGCTAGGGAGGTAAACACGGTGTATACCAATGACGCATTTGTCCGAGTGACCAATAAAGTCGCCCCCTTCTCTTCACCCCGCCTCCACGTCAAAAGCATGTCAAAACCCCAAGCGTGAGCAAAACAGAATCATAATCGTAAAAAATGAAATCGTACTCGTACAAAATTAAATCGTAAACATGAGTGAGAAACATTTGTGAACATAACTTTTTAGTTTACAATTCAGGAAAAATGCGTTTGACGGCACGTATGGATGTAACATCCTGGAGGAGCTGGACTACCTGTGCAACCTGAATGGGCTGCAGGTACCGCCTCATGCTACCAGTAGTGACAAGGGCACTAGCAAAATGAAAAACTAGAGAAAAATCAGTCAGGAAGGATAAGGAGAGAGAAATGGTCTGTGGCCACCACCTGCAAAACCATTTACTTTTTGGGGGTTGTCTTGCTGTTGCCTCTCCAGTCCACCTGTTGTCACTTTCATTTGCACCAAAGCAGGTGAAATTGATTCACAATCGTTTACGCTTTCTAACTGGACTGATCGATTTCCCAGAAGTTTAATTGACTTGGTGTTATACTGTGTCGATTAAGTGTTCCCTTAATTTCTTTGAGCAGTGTATATTATACAACAGCATTATACACTAAAATAAGTCAATTAATGACAGATTTAGATTTAACTGACTCTAGACCAGGGGTGGGCAAGTCCAGGCCTTGCGGGCCGGTGTGTATGCATGTTTTTACTGCCACCAGTTACCACGGTTCAATCAGCTAATTAGTCATACACACAATCACCGATTCACTTGTAAATTACAGAACGATAAAATGCTACAATACACGCATACCGGCACAAGAACATTCATCAGCTGCTGTTCATATCGCGGATATGTAGATTAAAATATCAGATCGTGTAAACGATTGGGCTAATTCAATAATTGTTAACTGGCGGCAGCAAAAACCTGCATACACACCGGCCCGCGAGGCCTGGAGTTGCCCACCCCTGCTCTAGACTCACCAATTCTTGTAAATCTAGCTGTGGTCTCCTCTCCCTCTTCATAATCGCTAGCCAAAATGTCAATCTCTGAGATATTTCCATTATGTATAAGATCCAGGACATCAAGTGCTGTATATTCTGCATAACATATATTTTCAACCTGTTATGCAGTGTTTCTTATCTCCTGATGCACATTTTTTTTTACAATAGTAAGTGTTCTCGTCAATACTCGACAATTAGGTCCAATAATGTACACTCAGACCTAACGTCCACTGAAATGGACATCAACATTTAAAAAAATTCTAGGTTAAAACTGTAAAATTAAACATAAGATATTGGGCTTTTAATTTCACAATGCATTGTTCAATATTGTATTAAAACCAGAACAACATGGGTGAAATATCAATAAATATAAAATAAATTATTTAAAAGATCCCTTACTTTTGCGTTCGGTGAGTAGTGTTGCAGTGTATTTTTTTCATATTAAAAACAGGCAGGACTAAGCTGTTGCCTAATTGGCTGTTCAACATCCAATCAGATGGGCTAAAACCCGCAAGTGGTGAAAAAGTCACAAATATCTTTTTTTAAAAGGGCAAGTTGTGTACATTGTAATGTGCACATGGTCTGAAAGGGTTTAAGCCCCTTAATACCTATTGAGCATCAGATGAATGCCACAATATACCTATGCATGATTGCTGACCTTGTGCATCCCTTTATGGCCACAGTCTACCCTTTTTCAAATGCATACTTCCAGCAGGATAATGTCACAAAGCACGCATCATTTGAAGCTGATTGTGGCCAGCGGCACCACACGGCGGCGCACCACCGCGTATCAGTTGGCTTGGTACTCTATGTCTCATTAGCGACTTCATTCACGACATGCAGCCTACTTGGACAAACCCAGGATTAAGTGAACTTCTCCAATACAAAGACTGTGGGGTCAATTGGTGGACCAGTAAATAAGCAGCTGACAGAATGTGAGTTCTTTTTAAAAAAAGTAGGTTCTTACAGTTAATCGCATGAAAGGCAGGGTTTTATATCAATCCTTTTATATGGACAGCACAGCCTATTTTGTCTAATTTACGAATAATACTTTAAAGGTAAAAATCTTTTTTTCTTAGCCATGTGAAATATGTTTTGTTTTTGTTTTATTTTCCCAAATATCCCAAATTGTATTTGGATTTATTTTGCAACATTCCACCCTCAGGTATTGATTCTGCACGCTCGTAAGATGAAGACGAAGCCTCGCTGAAACTCGCTGCGATGGTGGAATTAAGCGGCCCTCGGTTGGATTCCTTTTTCTCTCCAGTCAATCTATACCGCCAGTTGCCATGACAACAAATAGATTTTTTTTTCCACACTTCACTGAAGAGCATTTCACCACCAGCACAACATGGCGCTCTCACCCCACTGTGATAAACTCTATCAGTGCAAGCTTAACAGACCCTCAGTGCCTGATAAGAAAAAATACATAAATGTAGATTTATTTGGTCTGAAAAAAGTGTCATAACTTTAAAAGGACTACGATGCCCCATATTTTCCCCTCTATGGGAGTGAATGCTGTGCATGCCTGCATGCATGCTTGATAGTGATTTCAAACCTGCATTGCATACTGATAAAGAACATAATAAGAGAGGCTTTCTCTTCCAAAGGGGACTGAAAAAAGTACATGGATATACAGACAGACAGACAGAATGATAGATGGGGAGGCTGCTGTCATTTGACAGCGTGCATTCAGAGCTGTCATCCAACGATAAGGCACGTGACTTCAGCCTGTCGGACTAATAGAGCAATTCCCCATCAAGTCGCCCTCCTCCGAACAATCCCAAACAGCAACAGGCTTCCAGCAGCGGTGTGACGGCTATGAGCGTGCGTCTGCCAGCAGGAGGGGAGAGCGACGCAAAGGTTGTGGCCGCCACAGGAGCCTTCAATCACCCTGGTGCACACGCTCCAGAATCCCCCAGCAGCTTTTCACCCTGGTGCACACGCTCCAGAATCCCCCAGCAGCTTTCTCTGAAGGTTGTAGACATGCTCAGGCTGCAAAGGCACAGAGCAAAGAACATTCTGGAAAGTATTTATTAGCTTTATTAGCTTTCCTCACCCCTTTTAATTTCTTCTCTCTCTCTCTCTCTCTCTCTGTCTTTCTCTCCCTCTCTGATTCAAATTCAAAACATGGTCAATTGGCATGACAGGATTATGCAACAACTGCCCATACACACACAGATCTATGTGATAAAAAGCTCTCTGGATTAAATAATAAATAGGCCCTTACAACAGATAAGCACTCATGATGTCTCACTTGCTCTTTCTCTCTTTTCATTTAGTCTTTTTTGCTTTTAAAAGTAGTTAATGTAGCGCCAAAAGCTTTTTGTATAAAACCCATAGGGCCCTATCTTACACCCGGTGCTACGCGGCGCTAACCCAAACGCAAGTGTCTTTGTTATCTTACACCCGGCGCATGGTTCATTATAACGCCTTGCGTTCACGTCGTTTTAAATACCATGTATTCTTGTGCCCATTACGAGTGAACTGGGCGTGTTGGTCTTAAGATGAGGAACTACTCCCTATATCACTTTTTTTTAGCTGTAAACGTGTTTGTATGCCTACCGTATAATGAAACTTATTCATCCATTCTGGTATTTCAACAATTCTGAAATAATAACATAAATCAGGAGAAACTGGTAGAAAATCGTCTTTGTGCTGCCCCTAACGGTTTAAATGTTCCTCACTGCCCCCGGCCCAATCGTGATGTCAGAGTACCTCTTTGGAGATACCTCTACATCATATCGATAATTGTTGTTGCCCACAACGGAAACAGCCGGCACCTGATTGGTTAGACCTGCTAAGTTACTTTTGTTTCGGCTCCACGTTTTTAAACCGGAACAATGTTGCGTCCTGTTCAACTCTCTTATTCCAACTAAATAGTCCACTAAAATATGTTTCTGAAAATATTTGAGGTGAGAAATAGGCCATGTAGTTGCTTAATCTTGATTCATATTTGATGTGCAATGTATAGTTTGTCAGTTTGATCCGAGTTATACGTAGTGGCATAAGGTAGTTACCACGGGCCCCAGTGCAAGCTATTATGATGGGCCCTAGTGCATGCTAGTTACTAGTTATGAAGCACACACACACACACACAGTTTGTGTAGTTACCCTTTAAGATGAGGAGTGGCCAGGATTATTTTTGGCGTATTGCTATCTTGAGGCAGCAGAAAGCGTTTGCGCTAAAACCACCAAAAACCTGGTCTAAAGTCATGTCGCAGTTGTTTACATGTTTTTTTAACGGCGCATATAAGTGCGTCTACATAGGCATGTGCACAACACGCGTACACCCTCCTGTCTGCTACACACAGGGGCGCGCACAAGCATGACAAAAAATATCAAGATTACAATGTGAAATATTATTATTGTGTAGGCTATATAAAAAATGCATAATAATAAAAGGGTCCATAGGTCAAAAACCACATAGCTACCTGTCCCTCAGCGAAGGGGAATGCCAAATTAAAATGCGTGAACATATGGGTTGCCAACCTGACAGCTTTATAGTATTTAGTGTCATCATCAAGGCAAAATAACGGTATTTATGTTATTAATCAATATTACTATGCAGGTAGCCTAATGAACTTCGGATGAAGCTTGAACTTCGAGAACTCCATGAGAACAACCTCATGGTTTGACTCTTTCATTGCAGAATCAAACGAAATTCGTTGAACAAGCAGGCTAATTCTGCGTTTTCTCAGGTGAGACTGAAGCCATCGATAGCTTATTCTCAGCTGTTGCAGGTCCTTTTAATTAAATTTAACTGCACATTTTTTGCAAAATAACAGCCGTCGGGAATTACCGGGAACTCATAAGCTAATGGTTAGTCCGAATAATATTGATCATACTATTGATCCATTTAGCCTATTCCTTGATCGCACTAAACAAGCACGAGCATGTCTGTTTCGCCATCATATAAGCAATCCGCCAAGGTGGAAAAGCAGGCTTTTAAAGGGAATGGGATATGACATTTTGATTGGTTTATTTATGTCACGCCCAAGACACACCTATAATTAATGAAGAGATTAAGTTCAGCCGATTTGCACGTTGCGCCGTGCTTAGCGCCCAAAAAACACACCGTTAAAATAGTAAAAGTGGACTTGGACACGCCCTAAATGGACTTTACGCCATGTGCTTAGACCAAGCGCCAAGATCGCCAAGATAGAGCCCATAGAACCATAGATGTATTCAGATAGGAAAACCTGCCATATTTCATGAAAACAATAATTTTATGATAATCTCTCTCGAGGACTCTGTAATATATAAAAGAGAGCATTAACAAAGACTGATACAATACAAAAACATGTTTAGAAAAATTGTACTTACTCAGTCTACCTCCTTGTGGTCCAGTAAAATGGCTCTGCTAATAATAATTAGCCAGAAATACACATAATACCATAATTTCCACTGTTGGAGGGATTTTTAAGACAAGGACAGTTGCACTGAACCCCACAGACCTTGCATCATACCAATGGTACATCCCACACATTTTTATCTGCATGTTGTTTTCCATACTTGCCTTTCATTCCGTCACATAGAGCTTACAATGCATGCAGGCACGGAAGCCACATCAGATGAGTCTGTGGCCTTCACAGAACAACATGAGGGAAAACATGGGCCTCTTGGTCTCTATATGCTGTAATTCTGTAAGAACACATATGAATATTAATCACAAAACACAATGTTTTAAGTGAAACGTTTGCGTTTGCCAAAAGCCTCAAAAGACAGGAAATTAAATTGATCAGCCCCAATGCTAACATCAGCCTGCTCTCCATCAAAGTGCATCAGCACAGAGCTTTGATTGCTACAGTCCTGTATATTTCTACTGTACTTTAATTCTCAAAAATGAAAAGACTTCTATTACCACAAGAAATGACAAATCAAGATTGCTAATACATTGTGTGTCCATATAGGGAAAATATATAAACTGACTGTAGTAGTGGTTAGCACCATGCACTGAGAAAAGGGCTGTGTTTAATTTTTCTGTGGTCATGCATCTACAGTGCATTACAGTCTAAACAGGGAGTGTTGGAAAGCCTTGTAATGACATAGGTCGAGAGCTTTGCCAAATCTTAAGGACATTTAATCAATTGAATTGCTTTCTAAGGTATCAAACGAGCCCCAAACCATCACTCTGCTGCCAGATATGGCGTAGATGTGGATGGATCACTGTAAGGGTTTCTACTCCTGACTTTTCCCCCCATAGAGTTCTATAAGAAAATGAGTCAGGAGAAATAACCCTTGCAGTGATCCATCCACATCTACTCCATATCTGGCAACAGGGTGATGGTTTGGGGCTTGTTCGATAGCTCAGACCCTTGATGACTTACAGCCATTTAGCCACCTGTGTATTCCATACTGTACCAGTGTAATTTACAGCTGAATGTAGTCCCACCCCCCAATCCCCATAGAGATCCATTCAAATGCAGTGAGGTTATAGTATCACTTGGAACAAGTACCTGAAAATAAGACATCGAGAATTGTTGATGGGTCACAGACTTCAAGAAGCAACAGCATGCAAAGGATATGCGACCAAATATTAAATATGATACTTATGTAAATGTGATATTTCAGTTTTTTATTTGTAATATAATCCTGAAGATATCTAAATACTTTATTTATTTACTTTACTTTATTTATTTGCACATTATAGAGAATGTCTTCTACAAGAGTAGGAAAACATTTAATGTAAATATGTTTTAATTTGACTTTTGCAACACAGCAAAATGAGAAATAATCAATGGGGTATGAATACTTTCTGAAGCCACTGTATACATGGTTCAATCTGGTTTTAATTATAAATAACTAACTCAGAAACTGATTGGGCTTGTTACCTAGCACAGTATTGCCATTGTAAAAACATGGCATTATTGCTTTAAAAAAAAAATGCAAACAAAGACAAAGTATACACAAGAACAAAAATCATACAAACACCAATTCCAAAAAAGTTGGGACAGTATGTAAAATGCACATAAAGCAGAAGTTCTCCTTTACATATATTTAATTGAAAACAGTATCTTACACCCGGCGCTAACCCAAACGCAAGTGTCTTTGCTATCTTACACCCGGCGCATGGTTCATTATAACACCTTGCATTCACGTCGTTTAAATACCATGTATTCTACCATGTGTCTTGGGCGTGATATGCAATAAACCAATCAAAATGTCCTATCCCATTCCCTTTAAAAGCCTGCTTTTTCACCTTGGGGGAATTAAGTTTGATTCTGCAATGAAAGTGTCAAACATCAATTCCATGAGGCTGTTCTCATGGAGTTCTCGAAGTTCAAGCTTCATCCGAAGTTCATTAGGCTACCTGGCACCTGCATAGTAATATTGATTAATAGCATAAATATCGTTATTTTGCCTTAATGATTACAATAAATACAATAAAGCTGTCAGGTTGGCAACCCATATGTTCACGCATATTTCCCCTTGTTTTATAATGTCCTGCTTATGGAAATGTGACCAACCAGTTTTACATAATGCTTTAAAAAAAGAATACATGGTATTTAGATGACGTGAACGCAAGGCGTAATAATGAACCATGCGCCGGGTGTAAGATAGAAAAGACACTTACGTTTGGGTTAGCGCCGCTTAGCGCCGGGTGTAAGATAGGGCCGTAGCTTCAGCCCATTTACACGTTGCGCCCAAAAAACACACCATTAAAATAGCAAAAGTGGCCTTGGACACGCCCTAAATGAACTTTACACCATACACTTAGACCAAGCACCAAGATAGAGCCCTTGATATCTTATTTTCTTGCAAGCGATACTATAACCTCTCTGCATTTGAATGGATCTCTATGTGAATTTGGGTGGTGGGACTAGATTAAGTTGTAAATTGCACAGGAATAGTATAGAACCCATGGATGGCTAAATGGCTGTACGTCATCAAGGGTCTGAGGTATCAAACGAGCCTCAAACCATCACTCTGCTGCAGTAGATATGGATGGATCACTTTACGGGTTGTTTCTCCTGACTTATTGTTCCATAGAGTTCCATAGGAAGATGAGTCATGAGAAACAACCCTTAAAGTGATCCATCCATATCTACTGCAGCAGAGTGATGGTTTGAGGTTCGTTTGATACCTCAGACCCTTGACGACTTGCAAGGAGCAAGCTAATGTTACTAGCTAGCACCACGGAGGGATGGATAAAAAGGTGAAAGAGATTGGGAGAGGGATACAATTAGTACAGGGATAAGGAGAGAGAGAAAAAATAAACACTTTAGCTAACTAAATATTTCAAATCCAAATGCTGATAACGCGGACAACTATTCTCAAGGGCAAACAAAATGAGCGTTTCGCTCTTCACACTCAAAGAGGATTTCTTAGTGGGACAGGACAGTTTTATTCCCCTCAAACTATGGGAGGATCTATGTAATGAGATCAAAGTATGTATTGGTTGAGTTTTGATGTCTATGTCACCATGGACCCATTTTTGACTCCACCCTTTTTTTCAGCATACAGGAATAAAGAGATATATATAAACTAAAATTTAATGACATGCAATGGAATTTATTCCTCATGCTTTATTGGTGCTCCATATATGCCTTAAAAGCTATAAATAATGTGGTTATAAACATATTATGGATTTTTCTTGTCCGTCACTTTAATGTTTCTAAATCTACTCGACAAAACATTTTAACTAACACATAGCTGACTAACTAAGCAGACTAAATCATTGAAGGGCAGGTTGATGTGCAGAGGTGATGCATTTTACCAGGGCTGATGTTAATTCACCACTCCCAGGCGGAGTAACCAAAGACACACTCCTCTAAGCCCGCCTTCACGTCAAAACAGTGGCAGTACTCCAAAGCAAAAACGAAAGTACTTGAAAAAACTTAAAAACAAAAGAAATTCAGCCAATTTCATCCACAGACCTCAGGGGAATTATATCCCTCAAAATCAACTTTAACAGAGAACAGTCATTTGCAACTCTTAGTGTTGTGTTATAATATCACAATATTACTATTGTTCTTGCTTGGGCTGTGGTGTTTTTTAGGTAAAACATTATAGTGGCTCATTGCTCTGGATTTTAGCATCTGACAATAGTAATATATCAAGAGGACATTTATGTTCACAGTTGTGACATTAATGCAGCATTACATTTTTTGTAGCTAAAAATAGAGTTCTGGATTAAGCCTTCTACTAAATGCCAAATGTAGATAGATAGATAGATAGATAGATCTGTCCTAATACCCCAAGGACACTTGCAGTACATGTCTTTATTAAAGCCATAGTGACGTGCATGGCTCATCTGCTAAAATGGCAGCTCTATAAATAAATTGTGCACTCAATCATCAATCACTGGCAGAGACAATTTAGATGTTCTGCAGATGGGAATTGTCCTCATAGCAAATCTGGTCCAAGACCGAGAGCAATAACATTTGACCTGCACCTCCAGTTTTGACATTCTCATGGTGTTCGCAAAGGCAAAACGTTGATTTTTAACAACTGAGTCACAAATCATATACAGGTTATGATGCATGAAAGTACTTCGCTTGTAATCGTATTTTGTTAATTTCAAACAATTGAGTGTTTTTCTCAAGATGCTGTGTGTGACTGCATGTGGTTTTCACAAATTAGCCCCTTTGCATTAGCACCCCCGCCCGCCCCCCACCCCCCACCCCTACCCCCCAATACCCAACCGGGTGACAAGAAAGGGAGGTGGGGTGTAGAGTTTCAGATTTTCCATATGGACAGTGTGAGGCTGGCAGGTTAAAGCACAGTCAACAGGGCATCATATTTCCCCAGGGCTACTGGGATAGCATGTAGCAGGACACCGTGCACACTGGCAGTTAAGACATAGCAGAATGTCAGCAATGTCGTGGGATATTGTTCACTGACAAGTCTAGTGTTACTGCCACAAGCAATGAAACCTATTCTTAGGAGAGAGGAGCAGACATAAAGTAAGTAGATTGTAATGAAACTGTACTCGCTACTCCCATGTTTTCCAACAGATCTCAGATAAGTGCGAGACATATTCATGGTCCTTTTCTCGATTCACAATGTTTATTCAGTGTTTGCCCTTCTTAGCATTTCACCAACACTGCTGTGAGAAATGTTCTCTCCTAAAAACACTATTTGTATGCATGTTTACCTTTACTCCTGATTCGTCATTCACTTCCGGGTCATGGGCAACAGTGAACAGACAACAGAACAAGGAACAATCATTACATTAATAATCACCTAATTCTGTGTACAATCACCAGTCCACTTTTTTAATCCTTATTGTTGTTTCCCCCTCCTGTTTGGCTAAGATCTTTTCTACACTTTAATAATCATAAGGGTTGTATCAGCTGAGTGGAGGAAATATACATGTAAACAACAGTTCTACCTTCAACCCAATACCAATGCAGTCATTTTGAATGGGATAAAGATCTAATTGTAGGGTCATTGATGGAGCTTGGCTGATGGTGCTGGCACACCTCCAAAAGTTTAGTAATTACTTGACACAGTACTCATTTAAATTATTTAAACAGCATCTAACCCGGATGACTTGGGTATCACATATCAAAAAAAAAACAACCCCACAGACTCTGCAAAATGTAAAAATGACTGTGTCATCACATGACCTGTCATTTTGTTTCCATCTACGGGCTTGTCCTGAGGTTAAGGCCAATTCACACAGCTGTCCAGGTTAGTCCGTTGCTTGTTCTTACATGACTTTGTTTCTGCGTGGATAGACGCAAACTAATAGATACAGTTCACACAAACCAAAAGAAATGTGTGCTTCCTTTTTTATTTATTTAATGTATATATGTTTTGAATTGATCATTGCACGTTATTCAGTATTCCAACACTTCATATTGCTGCCTACAAAATTATATGTATGTAGAAAATCCAGAATTTTGGATGATTTTTTTTTTTTTTTACAAAAAAAGTGTAACAAATAAAATGAGAGGGTCCCAAAAACACCAAGAAAGCACCCAAATAAATAACAAGAATACATTTTAAATAAGGATGCAAATGTGGGAAATAGAGCATCATGCAAAAATCAAGAACAGCCAAGTTCATATGAATTCAGGATCACCAGGAAGAATTAGATATCATCATACATGGTTTTCCATACAAAACTATATACTTTAGGTTTCCTAGCATTTTTGTTGTTTTTAGATAATAGATCATTTTGGAGTTTACATCACCTTCCCATAAACTATCCACCAGAATTTCGAGAACTACTATACCATAGGTCAATGACACAACATGAGTTTAAACATTGAGAATACTAGGCCATTAACATTCGCTTTTATTGCTAAATTCACAGCGGTATCACGGTGGACGTAAAATGATCTTGGTGACTGAGAAGGATCTTTTTCACCATGTTGTATTAAGGGATTTGGTTTCACTGCAAACACCATGAAACATCCAACAGCTAAATGGATGGACACTGGCATAATGTAGCTTGTTGGTTTTTGGTCAAAGGAAATTACCAGTTTTTTATTTTTTTATTTTCCAAAGGTGTAAATATTGTTGTTTGTTATGGCCTTTGTTTAGCAGTAACCATACTTCCTTCAGCAGTATGATAGCAGTACATACCATAACTAATATATATATATTTTTACAATATTTCTAAACACATTTTTAATTAAATAATGGTCTTGCATTTGGGAAATTATATCTCACAAAATAATACAAAACTAAATAGCAATTTCATGGTGGTGAAAATTATACTAATTTAGTACTAATAAAGTAACTATCTTGGGTGCACCAAGACATTTCCACTGCAATAACAGATGGGCAGAGATACTTTTATTTTTTCCTCATATAATTGCACTATCCAAAAATAGTTATTTTTGTTTTTTTACAACCTAAAATATAAAAAAATAAGACATTTCCAGTTACTAATCACAAAGTGGCCAGGTAGTAGACATTAAATAACCTTATCAATCTTTTACACTTAGGGCAACTTGTACAATACATTGCCAAGGTAATAAATTCCTAAGCTAATGACCTTCAGATACAACTATAAAAATGACATACAGTAAATGATTTCCAGTATGCAATGGCTTTGTTTACAGGTATTGCGACATGCACGTGGGTGCAGACATATTTTAAAATGCTTATTCTTGGCTATCGACCTGTATCGGTGACCATGCAGTTGCACATGATATTTTAGGGAAACAAACACCATTTCTTTGACTTGTTTCAGCTGCTGTCTTCATCTTTCCACAGCAAATGAAAGGTGTAGAGTCTTTATGTTATCTTACACAAGCAGTCTGAGGGTGTGGGATCAAATACTAAGTCCACAGTAGGCTGCTAAAAAAAGAAAACCTGTGCAGAAGACATCTGCCATTTTAAAATACAATATCCGCAACAATGATAACTATTAGACATTCAGTTGGAGTTTAAATGCAGGTTTAAAGTCTTTCCTCTTCTGGGAAAAGCTAACAGTCATAGTGTAGTATTGTGCAGAATGTTATTTTTTGTAAGCAATTACAATGTTAAATATTGTAGAACACGCTTATAAAGATTTCAGTTTTTTATGCATATTCTACTCATATTTATTTTTTATTTTTTATTTTCACTACATCTGCAGAATACTGTCAGATAATACAACTTTGGTCAAGTAAGACTGAAGGCTAAAGTAAAAACACACATTTTAAAATTTCTTTAGCTTACATAAGACACATGTAGACAAAGCTATTGCAACTGGTTCTGTATCAGAGTCACTTAAACATCTGTCATTTATACAATTATGTTGTAATAAAAATAATAAATCCCTCAGCTACAGTTTCATTCCTGGGCATGAATAATGTTGTTGAGGTGAACGCAAAAGACAACCACATGCCAAATAAAACAACCATGAGCTTTCTGACTTCTGGGCTGTAGC
>CM040400.1:83082291-83267291 GCA_022702515.1 Ilyophis sp. 1 JC-2022 | reverse complement strand
GGCTAATGGCTGCAATATCACAAGAGCAAGAGCAAGCTGAAACAGGCAAGCTAACAAAATCAATTAATATGATTTCACACAATTTCACATTTTCCAGTGTGGTACACACACAAAAGACATGTACTTACCCAACTCAAATCAAGAATGCCATTTTTCTAAATTTAAATATAATTACAGGAAATAGGACCTCTGGGAGCCTTGATAAGGTGAAAGCTTAGCAGGAAACCGAACCCAACAACCCCAAAATTTCACCTCCACAACTCCTACAAACTTGTATAATTCATGTAGAAATATTGGCCTCATCCTCTTAAGGCACCTGTTGACCCACAGGCATGTACATTGCATTTATTTTGCATACCTTGCAACTTGTCTTTATACCACAGAACAAATATTTACAAACGGAACACAAAAATGTCAAAAGCCGTGAAGGGCTGCCGAGTGGCACTGTTGGCACAAAATGGGCGCTGGGAAGAGAGGGTTTCACTCGGCCGGGATGCTGTTGTCTCGTTGCGGAATAGAGAGCGTCACTGGTCGATCGGCCACCTACAATCCAGCTGCTGAGTTGCGTTTGAAGAGTCTTCCTCCAACTCATGTCTGTGTGAGCCCAACAATCTGGTGTAATGTACCAAATGATGGGTTCTGAGCTTTGTCCTAGAAGAGTAGTTAAGCATGTGCGTGTATTGATCAATGATTTGGGGTAGCATGTGAGGGCTGATAATCGCGGCCTGGGTTGTAAATTGTATGGCTGGAAGACCCAGACAGGCCTCTGCCCTCCCTGACTGGACATCTAGGTGCCATACGGTATCAGGCATGACTAATAGCATGTGTTGGTGATTCCATTATTTCAACAATTCTTAAATAATACAGTATATCAGAAATAACTGGTAGAAAAGTGTGTTGGTGCTGCCCTCGATGGTTGAAATTTTCTTTCTGCTCCCCACTCTGTCCCTGCCCCAATCATGCTGTCAGAGTACCTCTTTGGAGGTACCTCTACGTCATATGGATAATTGTTGCCACTCACAACGGAAATAGCTGGCACCTGATTGGTTACACTACGACCCTTTGGTTTCGGTTTTTAAACGGGAACTACGTGGTGGCATGTTCATAAACTCTCTTCTTCCACCTAAACAGTCCACTAAAATACGTTTCTGAAAATATTTGAGGTGAGAAATGGGCCATGCAGTTGGCGAATCGTGGTTCATATTCGATAGTTTGACAGTTTGACAGTTGAGTTGTATGAAATCATTTGTACATAGACTATGTCATGCTGGTTTCGGAAGTAAATTCCCCATTCATTTAGAGCATTGACTTTAACTAAAGCTTACTTTGAAACCATTTCTCCTGATTATATCTTACCGTTAATCCGCCCACGACTGACGAACTCACTTGAGTACTCTATTGTACATTAATTTATGCAAATGAACATGGACACACCTCCTCCGCCCCCCACCACTCTCTTTCACTCACTCCACAAAGTATTTTTCAAAATTGTGTAGTAGGCAGAGACAGGCTGAGAGAGTGAGTGCACTTACTCTTTAAGCCTGATTAGACGACCAGTGTGTTGAGTTTCTGTACTGCAAACTTGTGCTGGGTTTCAGTGATCTTCCCGCTGGCCAGCGTGACATGCAATAAACTTTTACTTTTTACCTGTGACCAGAAGCTAGTATAAGTCACTCTGTGGTCGGTCTGTCTGTCTGAATTTTTCCTGCTGCTTTGTAGTAAGCTTGATCTGGGTTACCCAGAGTGACGTGTGCAGCGCGTGATCTGGGTTACCCAGAGTGACGTGTGCAGCGCGTGATCTGGGTTACCCAGAGTGACGTGTGCAGCGCGTGATCCGGGTTACCCAGAGTGACGTGTGTCAGCGTTGTTATTTCCTTTGTGATTTTTTGTGCAATTTTACTCTCAAATGAAAGTAGCGATTGTGAACAGCTGGTGTCATCGTTGATTCAGATACAAAATACGAATTACAGAGACAGCATCACTTCTGGGGAAAGACTGCGCGCTGATTTGCTATAAACAAACGAACTTACCTAGCACTGACGTACTTTGTGTTCTCAAACTCGGCACCTGTGATTAGACGAGGTGAATCGCCATTTGTTTGAATGTGAATCGAGGTTTATTATCATTTGTATTGTTTTTTATTTTTGTACGTACTGCACTGTCGCTCGTACAGTATGATCGACAAGCACTTTTGGAAGTTTGTTCGTCACTGGACAGGGACTTTTTCTCAATTTACTGGAGTACGTGCTGTGATTCCTGTCGTTGCGTTTACCAATACGCTGACGGAGGAGAAAGAGAAGAGGCAAACGTGCCGGTATCCTATGCAGATCACGGACGAGATACTGCAATCCGCAGTTACCGAGAATTTTACTGGCAAATGTTCAATCCCTGGACAATAAAATGGACGAACTACACGCATGGATTAACTTCCAGCGGGACATTGCAAACTGCCGCATGCTGGCGTTTACGGAGACCTGGCTAGACCCTACGGTACCTGATTTAGCCGCTCCCCAAGCTGGATTTTCCATCTACCGGCAGGACAGAACTACGGAGTCAGGCAAACGCAGAGGCGGTGGGGTCTGCATTATGGTTAACTCTCGCTGGGGTTCGGATGTAGCAGTACTTACAAAACACTGCTCACCAGACCTGGAGCTCTTAACTATAAAAGTCCGTACTTCTACCTCCCTCGGGAATTCAGCTCCGCTATAATCACAGCGGTTTACATTCCCCTGCAGGCGGATAAAACGCGCACACTAGAGCAGCGGTTCTCAAACTGTGGTCCGCGAGGGTACTGCAGGTGGTCCGTAGGGGAAAAAAAATGAATGAACGTGAATGTGTTTACTCACTATTTTGCAATAGAGGCCTGTCACATCGAACTAGAACTGTCGTTACCAATGGTTACAGGGACGCGCCGTCAGTTTGGAGGACCAACCCTAACCGAGACGCTTGACGTTACCACTGAACTAGTAGTGTTCGCTACTCCATGAAACGAGTTTCATGCTAACGCTACTATGATTGCTGTCCTACAATGACTAACTTCTGCACTGCGTACTGATGTGCGAATAAAACTGGGGAAAGGCGAAAATGTCCTTTTACATGATAATCTGAGTACTCACCATAGTAGCTAAACTACCAGGCAGGGTGAACGAACTCAATTTTACGACCGAAAGAAGAGACTGGTGGTTGAAAGCAGGAGTGAGCTGGATTTAGACAGCAACCGGGCTCGGATCGTTACAGCATAGGCTCGGATCATTAATGGTAAATTACGTTTTATTAACAAATTATAAAGTTAGCCAGTTAATATATACATAACTAGCTGGCCTAATGTACATTTATGTGCATTATCTTAATGTTAGAAAGTTAAAAGTGAATTAATCGCTTGGTTTAGCTAACCATGGTTAGTAGCTATATCATTTGTGTGATCGACTGCTACGCCTGCGAAACATTAATAATATAATAATAATAATTGATAGGTTTTATATAGCGCTTTTCTAAGTACCCAAAGACGCTTCACATTTTTGATGAGGGGGAAACTCGTCTCTACCACCACCAATGTGTAGCACCCACCTGGGTGATGCAGCGGCAGCCATTTTTGCGCCAGAATGCTCACCACACATCAGCTGAGGTGGAGAGGGAGAGAATGAATTTTTTTGCCAATTAAACTGGGGGATGATTAGGTGGCAGATTGAAAGAGCCAGGTTGGGAGTTTGGCCAGGACACCGGGGAAACCCCTACTCTTTACGAGAAGTGTCATGGGATCTTTAATGACCACAGTGAGTCAGGACCTCGGTTTAACGTCTCATCCGAAAGACGGCATCTCCTACAGCACAGTGTCCCCATCACTGCACTGGGGCATTGGGATTTTTTATTTGACCAGAGGGAAGATTGCCCCCTACTGGTCCACCAACACCACTTCCAGCAGCAACTTGGTTTTCCACAGGAGGTCTCCCATCCAAGTACTAACCAAGCCCACACCTGCTTAGCTTCAGCCATTCAGCAGGAGCAGAGTGCACGGTGGTATGGCTGCTGGCCTAATAATGTTAACCTAATGCGATACGTCAAGCATATTGTGAACATCAAAACAGTGTTCATTTGAACTATTATTACATTTGTAGGGGTGCTACGTTGTACGATGTCTCACAAATATATTGGATAAACTGTAAACATTAGCTACCTGTGCTGGCCAGGGAAGGGTGTGAGCAATATGAGAATCCAAAAAGAAAATGTAACGTTACGATATTAAGCACCAAATAACAATGTATTTGAAAGTAATAATGAAAGTAACGGTAAATGTACTTTATGTGTTGAACTGATTTGCCTTTTATGGTGTCTACAACTGAAGTTCCCTATCGGGAAAAAAAGTTATTATATTCTATCCATCGAGCTAAAATATTTTATTGCTGAAGTAGGCTACTGTAGCCTACCGTTAATACTTTAACATGTAACGTATCACTTTGCTCCCATATTAACTGCACAAGCACTTTACTTACCAAGGTGGTATACTACGAAGCAGGATTACTGAGTTAGTACTAGCTGGATAACTCAATAAAACCCAGAACAGCTCTTTTTACTTCAGTCCACGCACGTTCCAGATTTGGGAGGGTTCCGGGGTTTACTCTGTAATTAGTCCTGCTTTGTACGTATACCCCCCCAATACTCCTTATAATATTTGTTTATGTTGGTATTATTAGAATAGAATATAATAACTTTTATTACAACTTCAGTTGTAGCCCCAGCAACAACAAAAAAGACATAGACAGTGGGACCCACAAACAAACATATCAAATAAAGACATCCAACAGAATCATTACATCAATAAAGTGAATGAAAGTGCAATACAGCCATGATTAAAAATAGCCCCCGCTGTCCCGAGTCACCAAGCAGTCCAACGCACAAACTCCACATCCACGAATTTCCTCCATACATGCAGTGCCGCGGTCTCTGTACACCGCCAAAATTGTTTTGTTATGTTGTGCACTGTATATTTTGTATATTGCTGAGCTACCTGTAAGCATTGCGCAAAGCAAATTCCGATGATGGCAATAAAGGGAAATTAAGCAACCTCCAGATTAAATGTAATCGCCTATTAGTTTGGTTTGGGGGGGGGGAGCCTATTAGTTTGGTTTGGGGGGTGCAATCACCTTAGACTTTACAGCCGTGGGTTCGTAACAATATATGTACTTATTTTTGCGGTTTGCATATGAGGTGGTCCGCGAAAATCCTTGATAATAAAAAGTGGTCCGCATAAACAAAAAGTTTGAGAACCCCTGCACTAGAGGACCTTTACGGAGTAATTAATGGACTAGAGAACGCTCACCCTGAGGCAGCTTCTATTGTTGTAGGCGACTTCAACAGGGCTAATATGAGGAAAGTCTTGCCTAAATATCACCAACATATTAACTTTCCTACCCGTGGTGATCAGACTCTTGACGTCTAGCCAATTCCCAACCCGAAATGCTATGATTAAAAAGCGACTCTATCGCCTTCATAAAAAAAGTAGTAGAATCTAAAAGACGAGATTTATCTCTAATCAAAGGCGTAGCCCAATCAAACGCAGACCCAGAAAGTAGTGACAGAATAAAAGATACTTCAGAATCTGGATTATTAAACCGTAAGGATTGGGCTTTAAAAAAAATAGAACATTGGGCGAAAAACCCACGGCATTTCCCTGCTCTACCTTCATAACGGAGAGGAAGCTGTAGCTTGGGTTCTCTACCAGTTTGAGTAAAACGGACTGAAAAGGCGATTACCATGGGACACTGCTGCTAGTGTTTTACAGCTATGTATATTTTTGTTATTCTTGCCCTTATTTATGACTTTTTTTTAAACAATTTAATATTTTTTGTATGCCTACTACATAGTTGTTGCTTGCAATGTCCTAAACATTTCATTGTTCAGAATGACCTTGTGTTATACTGTGCACTTGATAAATAAAAACACCTTGACTATGTTATAGCTAACGTTATCTGTTAAATTGAGCACGCGTTTCCATGTTACTTTTAACTAGCTAGCAATAACGTTAAATACAGCCGGTGTTTTAGAGTTGCCTGATAGTAGCTAACGTTAGCTAACCTTAAGGGCCGAAACACACCTCATGCGAGCGTGACGCTACGAGCTACGCAAACAGTTTTTTTTTTGCCATGACATTTGTGAAAGACAATCCAGAGCATTGCAGTGAGGGACGCTATAGCAGGCAAGAACTTTCTTGTTCGATCTGTGCTTTCCTCTGGTTTGCGTAGCTCGAAGCGTCCACGTTCGAGTATATGTGTGAGGTATGTTTCGGCCCTAACCCTGCGTTCTCACATCCAGAAACTTCGGTCGCCCAGTCGCCGGAAGTCCATTCATTCTCTATGAAGCTGAGCGACGGTCAGCGACCTCAGCAACTTGGCAACTGAGCGACCAAAATCGGCAGATAAATGTTGCCCGCAACTTTACTTTTGAGCGACCATCTAGCCAACTTATCACGTGCTAACATGCCTTTTCTAGTAAAGTGTTTGTTTTGATGGTGAGTTCCTGCATTGTCCTGATTTGGATTATAAGGAAAGAAACTGGGTCCTAACACACATGGTGTAAGACGTGGAGGCTGACATCACATGCTTCAGAGGAGAGCACGTGCTTGTCTGCCTTCTCCTAATTTGAGGCTGCAGCAATGAGTACTGATTATGAATATGATTCGTTTCAAATTGGGAAGAAAAAGTGAGGAAAACCCTACAAAAAATGCAAAGAGGTAATAATGATGACAAGGACCCAAACATGGAAGTAAATGGTAAAAATTTTAACCAAAATATAAGTAATATATAATATGTATAATACAGTATATGTGACATGTTCTATCATAATCAGTCGGAAGTCGCTATGGCCATTTTTATGTGAATCAATATAAAGTTTTGGCTGTTTTGGGGTTTTATCTCATTTTACTCAACAGATGCCTTGGCTTCCATTATCTGTGTGTCTTAATGTCATATTCAATGTAAAAATATAGTTTTAAAGCATTTAAACGTCATATGACAAGCTAACACAGGAGTTTCGTTCTGAGACCCAGCCAAGTTGCTCTCCAGTAGCGTTAACTCAACTGTTGCGGCTGAACTTTGAAGGTGTTTTTCTCAAAAACATGGTTTGATGGCATTCCAAATATATTGGACATAACTCGCTTAACTTCTCTAAACCAGTGGTTTGGAGAGGATCCATCAAGTCCTTTTTGCCAAACACTAGCAACACTAAAGCACATCCTCACCGGCTGCAAAACAAGTCTGTCCCAAGGCCGCTATACCTGGAGGCACAACCAGGTCCTCCGGCAACTGGCGATCATCCTGGAAGGAAGGAGAACTACCACCAACGCACTCTCTTCACCAACATCCTGCTTCTCAAACACCATCGCCTTTGTACCAGCAGGACAATTCCCAAAGAATCCATCTGCAAGAAGGGAATCAAACCTACTGGACACAGCCCGGGACTGGAAAATGCAGGTTGACCTAGACCAGAAACTCACCTTTCCACCAGAGATCATCACAACCAATCTCAGGCCAGACCTGATCTTGTGGGTCAACCTCGCACTCCTGCGTGGAACTAACTGTACCATGGGAGGCTGCAGTTGGTGAAGCATACAAACGCAAAAGGCTGAAGTACTCAGACATAGCAGCCGAAGCAAGTACAACGGGGCTGGAGAACACGGTGCTCCCAGTGGAGGTGGTTGAAAAGAAAGGACCCCAACTGGGCTACAAAATGACTATCACCCAGCAGGAGGGGTAAAAGGGGAGGGGGGTGCACCTGGGATGACAGGTGTCGCCGTCGAGTCCTCTGGAGGTGTCGTGAGTCTATCATCAATGAAACACCACTCAAGACATCAAGGAAGTGCCGATTATTATAAAATCTATGCACTCAACTGATTGGACTAAGTTAGAGAGATCATTTTTACATCCTCCTTCAGGTAGTATATAAAGCCCAAAATGTGTTTGGGGGTCAATGCGACTGATTTTGATAGAGCAGGTCACATATGTTCTGAAATATAACATACTTCAAGAGATATCAATTAGATATAGACTAGATCAAATAAACAGATTTATAAATTCATGAAAAAATGACATGTTCTTCAGTGTATGCATGAAATGATTAATATATTTGCATTATTTTTATGAGAACATAAACATAAGAGCAATAAAATGCAAATGTTTAATGATGCCATTCAGCCCATCTGGTCTTGTCATTTTGTGTACTCTTGAGACTATTGAGCCCGGTTTCAAGCCTGGCCTCTAATATCCCATGGGGCTCGGCTTAAACGGCATGACTTGGCAAGCTGTTCCATACATTGACAACTCTATGTTTAAAAAATACTATACAGTATATTAAATACGTGTAATTATATATAGTCATGTTAGAACAGCTGTAATTCCTACATGGACCACCTGATGTGGATCTAAATACCCTCAAATTAAAGCTGATGGTTTTCACTTTCATGGTTTCCCATTCATGCAAAAGTATTGGAACAGTGACACATGTTTTGTTGTTTTGGATCTGTACTGCACATTGGATTTGTGCTGGCGTACAGAGCCAAAAAGAACAAAAAAAGTATATACCGGTATTCATATTATATTACATACTTACATACTTAACACAATATTCTAATTTAATATTTTGTATTCAATACAAGTTATAAGCCATACATATTTCTGACATTTTGGCAACAATATTTTAATAATACTTTTTTTTTCAGATTGATCTTAATGATGATGAAGACTATAGACATGTATCTCAAAGAGAACCAGCATAGTAGTCTGAGCCACACCTTAGGAAACCCCCCCCCCCCCTCCCCCAAACACACACACACACACACACACACAGCACAGAATAAAACAAATACACAAAGGAACATATTGCAGGTGCTGCACCAATTTAGCACCCCAAAGAGGAAATGGTCACAAAATTAGACATCGCAGAGCAATTGCCACTGTCATGACCACATTTCTGAGTCATAGTTTTCATCTCTTTTTCTCCCCGTTTTACCAAATGCCTGATAATATTTTCATCAACACGTCATGTCCTCTCATCCAAAGCACATTATGTCAGCCGCTGCTTCTTATCATTCCTAATTTTGCAATTCGGGCTTGCACAGACATGAATCAGAGCAAGACACTTCATGTGTAGTTTAACCCTCTTAACTTTGGCCCTCCAGAGGCTATTTCCACCTAGTTCCTACTTGTCTTATTTAAGTGTCAATATCTAAAAATATATTCACTGCAGGTTTAAAGTTCAAATTGAAGAAGAGGCTATATCATTCAGAAATTTGCAACAGAATCGGGCGTAGCGTTGGTTCAGGCAGGTCACTCCGGTCGAATCAGCTGTAGTGATGATTGACCTATCACAGTCCATTCACATCACAAGGCGGTCTATTTAACGCCCTCTCCCTACATGGCGCTTTCCTGCATGTTCTGCCGCAGATGAAAAACAAATTGGAATCCAGCAATTTCTGCATAAAAGCCATAAGTGATGCCAGTGAAAACTAATTGGATTCCTGAAATTGTTGCATGAAACATAAAAACTAAGTGACGGCCAGTTCTGTGTTAAGCTTATGGTCCGCTAGACAAAGGAAAGGGGCGATGTATTCAAATAGCATTCGGTTATTTTAAACATGCTTCCTTCTGCATGCATGGCTGCATGCTGCCAGACTAAACTACCTGCGCTGATCTTGCATGTTCCACTACCCCTTTTAACTCATACGCTCTTCCCGCAAGAAGTAGGCTAGGTAATAGCCATCGCCTGCCCCGGACTGAGGAAAAGGGCGATATATTCAAGTCGCGTAGGCTATGGCTATTTAAAGCATGCGTCCTGTTGTGTAACCCGGACCTCCTTGCTTGTTTTATTTGAAATCTTCCAACCGGTGGTTACTAGCGAACATTAATAGACTATCTGTCACATCCGCCGTTTCCCTCCAGTTCACCTTCCTTTCGTTTCTCTTGTCTTCCCATTCCTCGTGTTTCATGTCGTGTTTTTCTGTTCACCCTGTCTCTCTTGGTCCGTGTTTGTGCAGGCTGGGCGTGGTTTCTCCGATTTGTTCCTCGTTTTCTCCCCGTATCATTTAGCCAATCACTCTCCCCCTCTGCTTACATTCCGCACGCACTCTAATTATTCCATCAGTACCCTCACCTGTTCCTCATCAGTACTCTCACCTGTACTCATCAGTACCCTCACCTGTTCCTCATTCTATTTAAACTGCCCAGTTTCATTCACTCACAGCCAGTTTCATTTAATTGTTAATAGGCCTAAAATTTAATAAATAGCCTATTTAATATAGCCTAATGCTTCTTGCGTGCGTTTTATTTACGATCTTTTCTTAAAGCTGTAGTTTAATTTCAGACAAACATGAATACGGTAATTATAATAATTAATTACGTCTACCATGTCCGACATGGATTGGGTTAAAGAAATCTGGAAATCCAAGTTGGCTTTAGCGAATTTACCAAGACGAGAAGGGTGACAGAGGGAGGAGGGTTAAGCCGACACAACCCGCAAGATGTAACCATAGTGTGTTAAACATTCACTACTTAAGATCAAAAAAATGAAGGCAAATTCATAGTCCGACAATAGTGGCTGCAACAACAATATTGTTGCTTTGACGCCTTCTCCATTCAGAGTGACGTGCAGTCGCTTAACCTTTACTGCGTCAGGAAAATCTACTGCATTTCGCACTTCTGATCCTGTCGGCACATCCGAATAATCGATTATTCGCTCATACCATCCACTGATTATTTGACCATGAAAAATATGAGTTTTGCACACCCCTACCACCGACAAAACAAAGTCACTCGCCAAAAAGTAAAAAAAGACCACAACCCGCTGCCACCAGTGTAAGATGTGTGGGTGAGAATATTTAGTTATTTCTCCGGACAACAGGAACACACAGCACAGCGAATGGCAGCTTAATCTCTTCTTGGTTTTAATCTTTTTCGGGACCACCAACAACACAACTCATTCCTTTCTCTTCTACCGCCTCTGCCCTTGTGCAGTAGAGCAACACATAAACAGGAATAAAATTTTTCATGGTAAAAGTATTTGTCATTAAATCAAAATTTAAACCTTTACATAAAATACATTTAAAATAAAACGAATTCAATCAAAATAAGTCCCATATTACACTAGTGAAAGGGGACGGGGAGTTAGACAGCAAACCTTTTACCGTAATTACTCTAAAATTTACGCATGAACTTTTCAACACAAGATTTACGCATGCGCCTTTCAACATCAGGGGATCAGACAGCCAGCCAGCCAGTCAGTCAGTTACCCACATTCTCTCTTTTAGGCCTGCATGGTCTGCCTCCGGGCAAAAATGTGTTTTTAGAAAATATTAAGTGTTGCCAGAAAGCCTTCTCAAAAAGTGCTAAATGCATAAAAAAATGTAGCTGTATTTAAAGGCGTTTAAGAGGACCATAAGCAGGGGGTTAAAGAGTAATACTGAAGCTGCTATTTGTAGGGAGGATACTAAGAATATCACAGACAGCAACACAGCATTGAGATGGCACTTAAGTACAACTGCATCAAGGCATTACAGAAATAAAACCAAGCCAGCAGAGACTGCTAGGGAGTGTTTAAGAAGAAACAGCATAGATAAATCTGAAGGAGAGGGGTAGAACATAAGGGAGATGATGAGATTGTTTTCAATCTTGCCTATATTAAAATAACTGAGTAGGTACCTGAGCAGTTTTTCACCATATACAGGTGAAGCAAGACATTTTGATTGTTTTGAGGAGCTATCAAACCATACTAAAAATAGAATATTTTCCAATACATTAATTTATATATTTATTTCTGACCAGAGGGGCGACACGGAGGTGCAGTGCATAGCACACAGCAAGAAGGTCCTGGATTTGAATCCAGGCCAGGGGCATTTCTGAGTGACATTTACATGTTCTCTCCATATCAGCGTGAGTTTCCTCCCACAGATCAAAAACATGCAGATTAGGCTAATTCATGTGTGTGAATGGTGTGTGTGCCCTGTGATGGATTGTCGACCTGTCCAGGGGGTATTCCTGCCTCTCGCCTAATGCATCCTCCAGCCCCCCACGACCCTGACTAGGAATAAATGCGTTAGACTTCTTAAAAGAAAATGCATTTATATTCATTTCAGGACACATACTGCATAAATATATCTGTAATATATTGTTGGCATGAATAAGACTATAGATATTATTATATACGCATAAATTAAACGGCAGCATTATCATAGCTTTTGCATGCATTTGCCACATACAGTGCACTCCAAAAGTGTTTGGACAGTGACACAATTTTTGTTGTTTTGACTCTGTACTCCAGCACATTGGATTTGAAATGAAACAATGACTATGAGGTTAAAGTGCAGACTTTCAGCTTTAATTTTAAGTTTTTACATCGGGTGAACCTTGTAGCAATCATTTTTACATATAGTCCTCCCCCATTTTAGGACACCAAACGTAATTAGACAAATTAACGTAACCTTAAATAAAGTCATCATATTTAATATTGGTCGCATATCCTTTGCATGCCATGACTTCCTGATGTCTGTGACCCAACAACATCAAAAGACTCTGGATGTCTTATTTTCTGGTACTCTTACACGCAGTACTATACCCTCTCTTCATCTGAATGGATCTCTATGGGAATTGGGGGTGGGACTAGATTAAGCTGTAAATTACACTGGAATAGTATGGAACACATGGTTGGCTAAATAAGTCGTCAAGGGTCTGAGTTATCAAACAAGCCTAGATATGCAGTAGATATGGATGGATCACTTTAAGGGTTGTTTTTCCTGACTCATTTTCCTATTGAACTCTATGGAAAAATAAGTCAGGAGAAACAACCCTTAATGTGATCCATCCATATCTACTGCATATCTGGCAACAGAGTGACAGTACCAACTTTGTGTTTATGTCGCTGTAAACCTTTTCTCTTCCCAAATGCAGCAGGAGGATGTGATGCTGTTCATTCTGTGTCTTTAAAAGCTGTTGTTTCTGACAGTAGCATTCTGTTTGTTTTGTGGATGATGCCAATAACCAACTAATAGTTCCACTTTAGTTAGTAAACCTGGCCCCTGAAATGCACTTGATCCTTGCAATACGTCCTCTAGGATTGTTAAGAGTCACGTAAAAGATCACATCACAATAACTGAACAAAACTGAAACTCACTGAGTCTTGATCCCACAGCTTTATAAGAAACCCTCCAGGAAAAACAGGGGTAAAAATGCACATTTTCCTGGCAAGAGGAAAAAGAAAATATGCCCCAAGAAATGTTCCAGATCTCCGCCAATATTTTAAAAAGCCATTTTTTCCCCGCTCCAATTAAATATTTGCCTGTGACAACAGACATGCACATGCACACACACACACACACACACACACACACACACACACACACACAAGCAGAACAACACAACTGACTGTTTTGAAAAGGTATGGAGCCTGCATGCATCTGAACTCTAAACGTCACGCTGGATTCTGCTGACAGAATTCATGTCCAAAATAGTGAGAACAATTATGCCATAAAAAAATGATATTAAAAAAATTATAAATGATTTATGCGACCTGAAACAGCAGGGGGCCAGCGACAAGAATGAAATATGATGCAGAGGAAACTAGAACTAGAGAGGATTTGCACACGGCGAATACCACATGGTCCCACCTACCAAAGTTTTAACATTCCCTCAGATTCAGAATGATGTCCCTTGCCAGCAGAAGATAGAGGCTCTGAGACCCTGTTTACGCCTGGCATTAGTATGTGACCTGGGTGATGGGATTTTATGCAGATTGGGCTAAACCCCTTACAAATACAGATCTAAACACACCCGAGAGACGCATTAGGGTATTGCAGCACTTGTTAACATTTAACAGCATAATAATAATAAGAATGATCTGTATGTTTATTGTTTTAAAACTTAAAATTAACATGCAATTAAAATATAGCCTACAACACGTTATAATGATTGATATGCAAGATACAGGAAGATGTAAGATGCCTTTATTTTTATTTTATATCACGTGAAAATTGTTTCACAGGTGTAACATATCTAATTCGAAGGTCCTCTAAGAAGGTTAGTTAGCTAAACGTATAAATATGGCCATACGGTTTGACAAGCAAAGAACCATGGCTGCACTTGTCCTTATGGATCCACTTTCCCTATGGTGATGGAGAACAGGGCCCAATCAAAATGGAATTTCACAGGAAGACTGGATTTCCAAATGTGATTGGTGCAATCGATTGCACCCATATTTCCATTCCACCGTCAATTAATGAATACGCCTATGTTAATAGAAAACAGCAACATTCACTTAATGTTCAGATTATTTGCGATGCTCGTATGGTCCTACTGAACGTGGTTGCACATTGGCCTGGGTCAATGCACGATTAAATTTATATTAAAGAACAGCAGTGTGGGAAATCGCCTGGAGGGTGGGGCTGTGACGAACGGCTGGCTCGTTGCTAAGTGATCAGGAGAATTATGGCAGTCGCTATGGAAAAAAGCAACATGTTTGGCTACCCACTAAAAATGTGACTTCTAACGCCATCATGCAACCCATTGCCAAGCAAGATCCGTTGTGGAGTGCGCGACTGGCATGTTGAAAGGTCGGCGGCTTTGCTGAGATTCAGCTGGGAGGCGACTACTTTACGAGACATAGAAAGCATGCCGAATGATATCATCTTGCTGCATGCTCCACAACGTGGCTTTGAGGAACGGGCTTGAATTGGATCCCGTCCTACTGAGACCCTACTGAATATCCCCTTCCCATGCTCCCCAGACTAATGTAGCTGCCATCCAACGGAGCCAGCGTTTAATACAACACGTTTGATTTCAGAAATGCATGTAAACACAGTTGAAAAGTACAATCAATTTTTAAAATAACGGCACAAATGGGTGTTTATTCATTTATTTGTCAGTTGCCTGGCACATTGGACAAGGCTGGTGTTCTGTTGATTTAGAGTAAAGCGTTGCTTGTCTCCCTCAGCTCGGCAATGACTTGTTTGATGCTATCTGTAATGTCCTGAATCACTCAGGACTTTGGCGCGCCCCTGACCAGAAGTTGGCCCACATTGCGGTGGAATTACGGCCTGCACACTCTGTTCTGCGGAACGTCTGTTCTGCGTCACACTCTGTTCTGCGACACACTCTGTTCTGCGTCACACTCTGTTCTGCGACACACTCTGTTCTGCGTCACGCTCTGTTCTGCGACACACTCTGTTCTGCGACACACTCTGTTCTGCGACACACTCTGTTCTGCGACACACTCTGTTCTGCGGCACACTCTGTTCTGCGGCACGCTCTGTTCTGCGGCACGCTCTGTTCTGCGTCACACTCTGTTCTGCGTCACACTCTGTTCTGCGACACACTCTGTTCTGCGGCACACTCTGTTCTGCGGCACGCTCTGTTCTGCGTCACACTCTGTTCTGCGACACACTCTGTTCTGCGGCACACTCTGTTCTGCGGCACGCTCTGTTCTGCGTCACACTCTGTTCTGCGACACACTCTGTTCTGCGACACACTCTGTTCTGCGGCACACTCTGTTCTGCGACACACTCTGTTCTGCGACACACTCTGTTCTGCGACACACTCTGTTCTGCGGCACACTCTGTTCTGCGGCACGCTCTGTTCTGCGGCACGCTCTGTTCTGCGTCACACTCTGTTCTGCGGCACACTCTGTTCTGCGGCACGCTCTGTTCTGCGGCACGCTCTGTTCTGCGTCACACTCTGTTCTGCGGCACGCTCTGTTCTGCGTCACACTCTGTTCTGCGACACGCTCTGTTCTGCGGCACACTCTGTTCTGCGGCACGCTCTGTTCTGCGTCACACTCTGTTCTGCGACACACTCTGTTCTGCGACACACTCTGTTCTGCGGCACACTCTGTTCTGCGGCACGCTCTGTTCTGCGGCACGCTCTGTTCTGCGTCACACTCTGTTCTGCGACACGCTCTGTTCTGCGTCACGCTCTGTTCTGCGACACACTCTGTTCTGCGGCACACTCTGTTCTGCGTCACGCTCTGTTCTGCGTCACACTCTGTTCTGCGGCACACTCTGTTCTGCGGCACGCTCTGTTCTGCGTCACGCTCTGTTCTGCGACACACTCTGTTCTGCGGCACACTCTGTTCTGCGACACACTCTGTTCTGCGTCACGCTCTGTTCTGCGACACGCTCTGTTCTGCGGCACACTCTGTTCTGCGTCACGCTCTGTTCTGCGACACGCTCTGTTCTGCGGCACACTCTGTTCTGCGGCACGCTCTGTTCTGCGTCACACTCTGTTCTGCGGCACGCTCTGTTCTGCGACACGCTCTGTTCTGCGACACGCTCTGTTCTGCGGCACACTCTGTTCTGCGACACGCTCTGTTCTGCGACACGCTCTGTTCTGCGACACGCTCTGTTCTGCGGCACACTCTGTTCTGCGGCGCGCTCTGTTCTGCGACACGCTCTGTTCTGCGACACGCTCTGTTCTGCGGCACACTCTGTTCTGCGGCACACTCTGTTCTGCGGCACACTCTGTTCTGCGTCACGCTCTGTTCTGCGACACGCTCTGTTCTGCGGCACACTCTGTTCTGCGGCACGCTCTGTTCTGCGACACACTCTGTTCTGCGGCGCGCTCTGTTCTGCGACACGCTCTGTTCTGCGACACGCTCTGTTCTGCGGCACACTCTGTTCTGCGGCACACTCTGTTCTGCGGCACACTCTGTTCTGCGGCACACTGTTCTGCGACACACTCTGTTCTGCGACACACTCTGTTCTGCGGCACACTCTGTTCTGCGGCACACTCTGTTCTGCGGCACACTCTGTTCTGCGGCACACTCTGTTCTGCGGCACACTCTGTTCTGCGACACACTCTGTTCTGCGGCACACACTGTTCTGCGGCACACACTGTTCTGCCGCACACTCTGTTCTGCCGCACACTCTGTTCTGCGGCACACTCTGTTCTGCGGCACACTCTGTTCTGCGGCACACTCTGTTCTGCGACACACTCTGTTCTGCGACACACTCTGTTGCCTCTGTGGAAGTGGCGAGGTCCCTCACCCCCGATCCACCAGGACGTGGTGGAGACATTAATACATCTGTATAAATAAAATAACTCATTACATTGTATAACATGTTTCTAATAGTCTTTTCAATCATTTAAATATATCATTTTATTAAGATTTTCCGCATGCTCAATGCGCTTGCATTGGATAACATGCGTCTTAGGCCATTCATTCCACAAATAAAGGGTACGAACCTTCACATTGCTGATCAGTGTCTCCACGGGGAATAATGCCATACGCTGCAGATTGACCTGCGATTTCGGCCATTCTCTAGTCCTCTGGCGACAAATCCTTTAGCCCCGTTCCTCCCCCGGTGCCTCCCGCGCTCGTTTTGTGAGCAAAACATCTACATCTTTAGATCAGTCCATTTTTATTTTGTTTCGGCCAGACTCCGATTTTTTTGGTCTCCCACTTTGTTGACGGCTGTTGTTACAGATTGCCGTGCCGTTGTTACAGATTGCCGTGCGATATATTTCCATTTACCTCATTGCTAAAGGAACCAAATATCAGGGCCTCTATCTCACTTTCTGTGAAATGTTTATTTTTGCTGCGAATGTTCTCTCCCATTTTCATTGGAAATGTGCCTGAAGTTATTGATTTCACTAAACGGTTTATATTGCAGAAAACCAGACCATATACTGATAGTTGAGAGCGTTCCGTAGCTGGCGTTTATAAGCTCGTTCTCGTGATTTATTAATGGATGCTGCGTGGGAACATTTATTTGTGCCAATGGACATTTTATAAATCATTTGTAGGAACATTTTAGGAAACGATCGTAGTCACATTTAGGATGAATTATGAATTTATAAATGAGGCCCCTGATCTCCCAAGCCAGTTCAGGAGGTGCTCAGAGATGCCTTTGGCCACAAGTGTAAATGCAATTGCGTCTCCAGTCCACATACTTCTATCACGTAGGCGGAGATGAAAATGAGTGCACTGAGCAGAAGTGCATGTGCAGCAAAAAGTACCAGATAGCCAGTGTAGCTTTCGTAATAGTTTGTAGTTAAAAATAAACTTGCACACTGTGGCAGCTTCATTTTAAAATAATTATTCCATAATAAAAAATACAACATTTCGAGCCTCACGAGCTCTACGTCAAGCATTAGATAAGATTACTCTAATTGCTGATCGTAATTGTTGAAAATATTGGAGCATTTAGTGGATAAACGACTACAGATAGTAATGGGTGGAAACCAGCCTTCTCCGCCGTTGCCATTCATGGCATGCCTGTTGTCTAAAATGGCTTCTCAGTTTTGAATGGCAAAAAAGTGCACACAACAACTCAATTTCTCTGGCACTTGCCATCTTTATAAAGCTGTCGAAATTATGGGAAACCGATGTACCCGACTCGCTGCATTTCGTGAGGGAAACATTTATCTTATCATTTATGCGGACACATGAGATGCATGTTAATACCGGGTGTAAACAGGGCCTGAGAGTTTGATTATATCAACTTATCTGTGCGAAATGGCATTTTGCTAGTTCCTGCTCGGAACGTGTCATCCTCTCTGCTGGAGCTCAGCTGTTCGCCGCCGTGTCTGTAAGCACGTGTACTTTCATTGGCCTTTAATGGAATGCGTCCTGCGTGTGCTGAAAGAGAGACTCCCCTTCACCGACGCAAAGAGAGTTATCCGTAGGGGTCACAGCAGACTGCAGTTGGCAGGACAGACCTTCCCGGGGACCATGAAGCCCGAAGAGGCCCAGCCCTGCTGCATGTTCTCCAGTGACCCCACCTCAGGTCAAAAACTACCCTCAGCTACAGCTTTCACTGTGCAATGATTTTAGGAGACCCTATACATATATACACAGCAGTTCACCATGCAGTGGAACAGACATGGAAATGTGCCATAGAAAAGTACACAGGAAAAGCTGCAGTTTATTCCATACTCTCAAAGTTTTTTTCTGGTGGCAGTTTTGTGAAACGAGTCAAACGAGTTTGCACCCTGCCCATTGTGATGGTCTGTTGGCTTTGTACAATGCAAATAATCTAGTCTAATCTACGCTCCTTCAAACAATGTAGAATTAAAAGCAAAGGGCTTGTTATCCCAAAAATTTAAAGTCAATATAATTGATCTTTTGTTAAAAGCTACTTCTCACCTGCCACACAGAGACCATGAATGGTGGCACGCATCAGATCTCAGTGACATTAAGTCACGATGTAATTGATTGATTACCTACTGTACCATTCATTTCATGCATCAGTATATCTTCAGTATATCATCAATCTCAACAACAAAAATGTGTTCAGCGTACAATAATGCCAGGTTACTCACACATACAAAGCAAATACATATATTTATAAATTAAAACTAGCAAAATCTAGACTTGCCATTGCAATTATTGATATGGAAATGAGACCGATTTACAATAAACAATATTGGCTATGTTATATATATATTAAACAAGCTCTATTCCAAAACAATGCTACCCAATTTTTCCTAATTGTTTTCATGTAACTTCACCCTGCGGTTTTCTTTATCTTACCATCTGAAGAGAGTCATGTGGTCAGTCAAACATTATGTCACATCAAAGTGTCAAATAACAAGGAAGAAGACATAATTTAAATGAATGCTTTAAACAGCTGATGAAAAATAAGAAAGGATATGTTTATACTTGGTTGTAAAGTATCCTAAAATTGTTAAAAAGTAGAACTTAATTCATACTTAAGTGTACTTCAAGTGCACTGTGTATGTTAAAATGGGACTATTTTTGTGTACATAAGTACATTTAAACGCACTAACAAAAAGTATGATTTGTTGGTATCTTAAATACACTTAAGTAATATTTCATTATGTCACCAGTGCGTTGGAAACAAACTTTACGGTGTATTTGCAAAAAGTATTACGGTGTGTTTGAGACTCTACTTGAAATACATTTTTTTTTTTATACAAGTACATTTTAAACATACTTCAAATTAAGTACAAAAAGAAAAAGTATACTTGTAATAATACTTATTTAAGTAATAATTTGTATACTTAAATTATATTTTTATTACACTAAAGTATACTACTTTTTCACCTGGGGAGAAATGTTTCTAGCAGGAAATAACATTCACATTTACAAGCAGACATTTATACCAAGAAACATACAATCATTTACATGAGAGAAAGTGGAGGGGATTAATAAATAGAGATAAAAATGACAAATATTTAGGCCTACTAAATAAATATTGAATCTTACAAACCTATCTAGACATATGTTTGCCCCATTAATGTACTGCATGTTTGTGGGTCAGATAAAGTTTAGCCAAATAAGTAAAATAGTGCAATTCATTGTAGAATGTAAAATAAAATAAAAAATCTTATTTGTGAACACAAATGACCACATTACCTTCAGAAGATACGATGAAAAACACGGGGCCAAGTTGCATAAAAAAATGTAGGAAACTTTGGGTCGCATTGCGTTGGAATAGAGCTTGTTTAATTTGCGTGAGCTAAGACAGCGAATATTGTTTGTTGTAACTTGGGCTCATTTTGATATTTTTTAGCATAGGCTTAAGCTACGTGAATATTTCTGACCTGTTATGTCAAATTAAGTCTTAAAAAACGGACTAAATGAGCTGTAGTTTTGAGTAAAATATTAAGACTGTCACATTTATTGATTGTTATTTTGTTGTGCAATAAAGACAATTGATTACATTGAAGTCAGTGTAAATTAATATGAGCAAGTGTTGTGAATGTTTGTGAAGTTTAACTGACTATGAATTAGCTGTTTTGATTAAACAATTAGGCCAGAATCTCTGTGTGGATTTATACTGATTGTTATTTTGTGTTGCAATAAAAGTAACAATATTAATCACATTTGGGTTTTTTATTTGTGATGTTATGCTAGTCTGCACAGTTATTTTCACCTCAAAGATTTTGAGGAAAGGATGTCTGAGCACTTTGTTTATGAAAATAACATTATTACTTTGCCGGCGTATTGTCCTATTTAAACTAAAAGAACTCTCTCTTAAGTAACTTAGCCCACCCACTATTTAAACCCTGCCACCGCTACTGGCCCTTGGCGGATGGCTTACCGACCATGCAAATGTAAAAGACTATTTGTTGCTCTGTACTATATTGTTTAGTAGATGTGCTTATTGAAATGCACAATGGATTTCCCAATGGAAAGCTTCATTCTGCAACCTTTTCTCACTATCAAGTGAAAGAAAATTGTATTTGCTGTATATCTACCTACAACACGAGGCCCCCCCCCCCCCCAATCCATATTCCAGTCTTCAAAGAATGTACTATGTATGGTAGCTGTGCTGGCTGTCCTGATGTATTTAAATCACTCAGACGTTGATATTTATTTTTAGCATTAGTGCACACAAGATTGTAGTCCTTCTTTCTTTGTTCCTGCCTGCTTCTGGGTTGAGCCCCTTTTTACTTAAAAACAATGATATTTAGGGCTGCTGGATTGCTCGTTCGGTTACGGCACCATACAGTGCTGCACGGATGTCGGTAGCTCCCACAGGGTAACACACAACTGGCACCTGTGTGGGAGGGTTCAGTAAGACAGGGTTGCACACTTCATCACTCTTGAGCGACCCACACTGACCGAAAGACTGCTCGTAAGACTGCAGGCCAAAGCCACTTATGAAAGGTCCTCTCTCCAATGTTGCTCTGCGGTCTGCCACATGAAAACCATGTGTTTCGGAGGAGAACCGTGGATGTCCCAGCTCTCCCGAATTGGCAGGGTGGTTCACGCATGGAACACGCATGGAACACGGCTGTAGTTGCAGAAAGTTGGGCATTCCAGATTAGGGCGGGCGTTGGATATACTGTTCTGGGTTGGGTGGAAAATAAATAACATTTAAAAAGGGTCAGCTACCAAAGATGGTGGAAACTTAGCTTTCAGATTTTCTCCTGGAAAGGTACCTCCCACCATCCATTGCTGAGGTTTGGCAGCCTATAGACTGTATCCTTAAATGTCTCATGGTGAAAAAAAGTGGATTTTTTGGAAAAATTTAATGCAGCCATATCATTAACAACCAGAGTAATCGCAGTGACACAACGAGCTGCGAAATCAGAATGAGAAAGTGATCGTTCCCGCGAGGCATTATTTAAATACTTTATTCAAATTTGCAGCCTTGATTAAATGAATGTTACATTTTTATTGTAACTGAGAATAAATCATTTTAAAAGAATAATGACTCAATGGCAATAGAAAAGAGTTTCACTTTGGCTAAAAGATTGGCGAACAAAGGCACAAGGCTCTTTTGACGCATGAATTTGCTTGTTGGACCATGATGGTTTCACAATAAATGCATGCTTGTGCCAGGAATCTTGAGAAATAGTTCTGTTTACAAACAGGAAAATTAGCTGCAGTGTATTGTAATGGTTTTGTATATAATCATAAAGGCAAATTATCTAACTCCAATTACTTCAGTAAATATATTTATAAATAGGTAGTATGTAAAATATGTATGCATAATAATATGTATGTAGCATCTGCTAAGCAAATAAATTAAATGTAAAAATAATGAAAAGGAGGTCAGTAAGAACTGTCATAACAAACGGCGATGTTGATTTAATCTACACATTCCTGTGAGCATTCTTTGTGGTTACATATGTACGCATATCTGAGGTTCAGTGAGCCTGTTTTCCTTCTACATATAACATTGGCAAATACCCTCCAGCATGACAGATGTAATGCTAGCACTTGACCACACTCGATTCCACTTTTCCAGACAAAGAGCAAATAATAGCAACATGGTTAACAAATGCAGCATAACGAGCATAAATAGGGATATAGTACGTGGACAAAACCCCCTCCTTCACTCAACATGACCCCCGAGCCCATATGGGTCTACAGTCCAGAGCCTTCACTCAACATGACCCCCGAGCCCATACGGGTCTACAGTCCAGAGCCTTCACTCAACATGACCCCCGAGCCCATATGGGTCTACAGTCCAGAGCCTTCACTCAACATGACCCCCGAGCCCATATGGGTCTACAGTCCAGAGCTCCACTATATAACATACAGCTTTTCAACATGCATATATATTACAGTAAGACAAGACAAAACATATTAGATTTTAAATTCATGATGAAGTATTATTTTAATCACAAGGGACTATAAATACACAGCTGGCCCTTTAGGCCGGGTATCCCTAACATGCTTTATATGCTCCACAGAACATTCAGTCTCACAGCATGACGCACGCATGCATAATGCACAACAGTACAGCATACAATGTCAAAATATGTTTTATTATGAGGCTTTGTCAGTGTGCTGAACATCACTTGCAGATATTAAACCTACAAAATGACATTACATAACTTACATTTAGCTGACACTCTTATCCAGAGTGACTAACACTATTTATTTATTTAGACTTTCTTTTATATACCGTCCATTTTTAGAGCTGGGTATATGCTGAAGCAATTCAGGTTAAGTACCTTGCTGGACTATCTTGGGAATCAAACCTGCAACCTTTTGGGTTACAAGCCCAGTTATACTACGATGCTGCCCTATCCATTATACGACACTGTATTTATTATGTTATCTTCAAGATTGTGTGCTGAGTAGTTTGAAACACATTCGCATGGCCGCTTTTCGGTCTGTGTTAATTTTCAGTACGTGTTCATGCACGCATTTGTGTGTATCGCTGATGTTTTTGCAGTTGTTGTCCTTTTCTTCCGAATAGCTTTTGGTGTGGCAAATTAGGCATGGCATTTGTGACAGAGCACTGGGTCAGACTGCAGAACATAATTTTGATCCAAAGTGACAAGGGGGTTTACCACTCTGAAATCACTAGCATGTTGCACTTTAAACCATGTTATACCATGACATACGGTCACATTGGATTAACACCATGCGTTAGGGGGGGGGGGGGGGGGGTGCTCACGTATTCTTGTTCAAACGCGTTTGTTTTAATGTGCTGTGCATTTGTAACCATGGGGAAGGTTTATTTTTAAATGAACTCATTGTCTGTGTTTACATTTTGGTAAATTATCTCAGTGCCTCAGTGAAAGAGGTAGGAGGTAAGCCCATATCGAGCATCAGGAAGAAACCTCATTCAACAAAATAATCAAATCCCTCAGCTCATATTCTACTATTAGATCAACCTCTTTGATGTTGTTTGGTATCTCAATTCAAATATTTCTTTCAATTAATTAAATATCAAGAGATATCATGAGCGATTGAAGCCTATTAAGATAGAAGTATTAGCTCATTTTGAGGATTTATTGATTTTTGAAGTATTTTATTTATATTTTTCCATCACTGCAATAATCTTTGGCAACTGAGAAGGATGCAGACGAGCATGAGCTTCCACCAAAACGTGCAGCCAGCCACCACTTCTTTTCCCTCTGTGTGTGTTACAGAAGTCACGGGTTTCACGGATTCTGTGATTTTTGGCAGTATATGTGACTTTCCCAAGGGGCCAAAACCGGCCTTTGCTGTTGAAGCTCACTTCCTGGTGGGGTGTAGTAGTTACGTTTGTCACATATGGTTTGACTCGCCTTCTTGAGCAGTCTTTGTGGTTGTAACGTTATATTTTGCATTCTCAATGCTCATAATTCAGCGCGCAATAGGCCGAGGGGCGCCTCTGTGCAATATATGGCCAGATAACTACAGTGCCCTCCACAATTATTGGCACCCCTGGTAAAGATGAGTAAAAACGGTTATACTCATTGGGTTATGAGTAAAAAGGGTTATTCACCTTTTGGTGAATTAGCTTAATCTCACACTGAAAAAATGAGAAAAATCCAACCTTTAATTGAAGTAAATTTATTCTGAGAAGAATAAATCATCAAGAAATAATTATTTTTAACAAAACCACGTGTGCCACAATTATTGGCACCCCTAGAAATTCTTATGAACAAAATGTAACTGAAGCATATTTTCCATTTTACTTTTTAAAGTTGATCAGAGTGTTTAGGAACTTTCAAGCAGTAATCCATGACTTCCTGTTTCACTGGGGTATAAATATGAGGTGACACAGAGGCCATATTCCCTTATTCATACATCAACATGGGAAAGATAAGAGAACCGTTAGGGCAATAATCTACCGTTAGGGCAATACTTAAAAAGTAAGTTAAAGTAAAAAGTTAAGAATGCAAGTTATCTTAGACGTTACTTCACAAAGCAGGTTAATCGGTAGTCTATAGGCTAGCCTATATATAGAAAACTTATTAGATATGCTAATAAATGAGAATTACAAATGCGTATTTGAAATACATTTATCAGAAATACTGCCCATCCGTGCATTGATGAACAAGCTTTCTCAACTCTGCAACATAAATAAAGGCCTATCTGGGAAGTAACCTATGTTCACTTTCTAATAACTTTTTTGTTGTTTTTGTTTTTTTCACCACTGCAGTGTCCCAAGGATATCGTGCACCCGAATGAGGGAACGGGCTGGACAGCCACGTTGTTTGATCTCACAAGAGCAACTTTTTATCATCTTTTAATTTCACCATAGGGCAGATTGCAGACATACTGGGTGTTTCAAGACGCACTGTGACGCAACGTCTCATGTAATTATTGACACATACAATAGCCTATTTATATTTGCAAAAAGCCCCCTGCATGAGAGAAGTGTTAGAGGGAACAATAACTCAAAAGGGGTTTTATTCTGCCTCACCCGATGGTCTTGTCTACTCTGTATATGATTTACATACTTGTAAATGAGTATTCGGGGGTGCAGCTACAGTATAAGGATAGTGTCTGTAATTCTCTTGACTTTTTCTTGGGAACTTTTCACAGACTTTGTGTCCTGCTTGTAAAACTTTCCTCCACTGCAGTGGTAAAATTAAACTAAGTCTTATGCCACTGAGAAACAAGGCCACTTCTTTTTTCTGTTTATCAAATATTTCCACAAAACTATGGTTTGCATGACCATCCCAGCATGTAAAATGCGATGACCCTTACATAGCCTACTGTCCCCACCTACACATAACAGTAGGTGAGACCTTGCAGTAGTAGAACCAGTGTCCCAAGCCTACAAAAAACACACAATACTGTTCACAATAAATGTACATTCCATTTTCTCTGTTTTTATCCCATCATATAGCCTATATTTATTGAAAATGAAATTATCTCTGTGTGCACGACTATAGGTATACAATACCCACCCCAGCAACAGCCTGTTCACCCTGCTGCCGTCTGGCAAGAGATACAGAAGCATCCGCTGTCTTACCACCAGCCTACAGAGCAGCCTCTTTTCTTAGACTCCTACATTCATCCTCTGTTCTCAAACGGGTAGCAAAGTAGAAAATAAGACTATATCTTGCATCTCGTTGTCGAATGACAATAAATGAATCCCTGTGTTGTAGAATGACAATAAATGAATCCCTGTGTTGTAGGATGACAATAAATGAATCCCTGTGTTGTAGAATGACAATAAATGAATCCCTGTGTTGTAGAATGACAATAAATGAATCCCTGTGTTGTAGAATGACAATAAATGAATCCCTGTGTTGTAGAATGACAATAAATGAATCCCTGTGTTGTAGAATGACAATAAATGAATCCCTGTGTTGTAGAATGACAATAAATGAATCCCTGTGTTGTAGAATGACAATAAATGAATCCCTGTGTTGTAGAATGACAATAAATGAATCCCTGTGTTGTAGAATGACAATAAATGAATCCCTGTGTTGTAGAATGACAATAAATGAACCTTGTATAGGACTATGGTCCTTAATGTGTACTTCCAAGTTGGACTCATGCTGTTCCAGGGAGTGTGTTCATGATACAGAAGCAACACTGACAAAGCACACAGACACTATCACCCAGAGTCTTTACTGTTCATTTCATACATACATTCATACAACTAGACATTAAAAACCATTAAAACCCCACTGAACTAATCAGACTCTGGAAGCTTTTTCAATATGATACATATTTTTACAATACGTGCGCAAACTAAGGCCCTAAAAGTTAGGTCAGAGTTATTTTTTAATGTTCATATGCCAATACATGTTGTCTTTCAATATGTGATCCTCCCCTCTGCCGCTGACTAATTTCACCCCTTCATTTCAGCCGCTGGACTGAAACTTGCGCGTATCCCTGAGAAAGTGAGTGAAGGAAGTGAGCCGCCTTGATGACCTCCATGTCCACTTCTCAAGATTCAGGATCATTGCCCTCTATAGCCCACTACTAACTCATTTGTTTTGTATACATTGAGCTGAGTATTTCAGACAACATCTCTCCGTAACATTGTTGAGCAGAGCGCTGCTCTGCCTGTCATAATTTACTTAATCACTATGAGCCCCAGGTGAGCAATAGCTTAGCCTAATATTTTGGTTTGTGTGCTCTACAAACTATTCGGCTGGGAACAGCAACAGCCAAAAAGCTATTCTACTAGCTCTAAGCTGGATAGAAGAAGTCAAACCAATCAAAGTACATGAAACATAATGAATAAGCATGCTACGGGTAGATGTGAACATTGCGGACGACAGGAAACGGTGGAGCATGTATTTTTATACTGTCCTAGATATCAACAAGAGAGACAAACATTTAAAATTAGACTCCAAAGGAATGACATGACACTAGGTATTAGAGAAATGTTGCAGAGGAGTTCAGGTGATGTAGGGTACAGGGCTATTTTCAGATTTTTAGAAAACACAGGAATTAATAGGAAAATTTAATGTAATAGCATAGTAACTGTTCTGATCCACACTCCAATCCAGAAGGTGGCGGTAGATATATGTATGCACCTAAAAGCTGTTTGTCAACCGACCATTAAACAACAAAAGAAGAACATGCAACAGCCAAAAATCGAGAGCGGCTGTGTCCCAAATTGCAGACTTCCATGCTCCGAGCACGCATACATGTGACGCACATTACATGTGAAATAGCCTAAATAAATAGGTACGCTAATATAACCTATAGAGATTTATTCGTTTTACCATCTGAAGCTAACAATCGTTCCTCTAAAGTCAATTGCGGTCATAAGCAAAAATAAGGAAATATGTAGGCTAATGTTATTATTACATTACATTACATTACAGGCATTTAGCAGTCGCTCTTATCCAGAGCGACTTACACAACTTCTTATTACATTTATCCATTCATACAGCTGGATATATACTGAAGCAATTCAGGTTAAGTACCTTGCTCAAGGGTACAACGGCAGTGTCCTACCTGGGAATCGAACCTGCAACCTTTCGGTTACAAACCCAGTTCCTTAACCACTGTACTACACATTACAAGTCATATAAATAAATTGATTCATCTGTTTTACCGTCTGAAGTAAACAGTCGTCCTTCTAAACGGACCAGTGTACATGGACCACTCCGAGTGGTCCGCGAGTGGTCCATGGATAGAACTACCGGTCCGTGGACCAGTAATACATTTTATATAGCCTACCGCTTTTAATTTTACAGAGAAAATCTCAAAGCACTTTACAACGGCAAGTAGCTATACAGCAAACAGAGAAACAGAGAGAGCATGAAAGTGCGTAACATACAGAAATTATTCACAGACAGCAACACTGGCACGCAGATAGAGAATGGTTTTCAACTCGGTACATTATATGCGCGAGTGGTCCATGGACAGACTTAGTGCTCCGCGTGTAGGCCTACAGACATTTTAGTAGCTTAGCATCTTACTATAGCAAATGACTAATGAATAGCCTACAGCAATAAATAGGCTACATAAACAAATAAAGTAAAACAAAAATAGGGAAATATAGGCTAATAAATAGGCTAATATAACCTATGGATTGATTTACCATCTGAAGTGAACATTCGTCCGTCTGAAGTCAATTGCGGTCTGCAGATTTTATAGCCGGCTACTATAAGAGCACTGGTGTGCTGCAAATATGGCCATAAATAACCCAGAATTTTAATAATACCCAATGTGGTGGTTCAATGGTTAATCTATCTATCTTAATATTCAGACATCTATATACGCTGCTATCCGTTGTTGTGGACTGCCCTAAAAGGTGTTTATTGTCTATAACAATTTGACAGTATAGGTCCGTGACATAAGTCGAATTTTCATCAAAGTATCATCCACAATTGACTCAGGTGCACCATTTGCAAAAAAATGAACATTTATTTAGCTATAAACCCCAATTCCAAAAAAAGTTGGGACAGTAGGCCTATGTAAAATGCACAGACGGCAATTGACTTTAAAACGTTAATTGAATAAAGAAATGTATTATTTTATTTAAATTATTTATATTTATTTACTTAATTTGTGTATATGTGTATGTCCAATTGTTTTGTTAGAGAAGCATCCCTGGACTTCTGATTGAATATTATTATATATCATACCTAGCATTCAGTCAACAATGTAATAATTATAACAAAAATGTAAACTGATGTCATTATGTAACTTTTGCATTGATTCAATAATTTTTTTTTAAAAAGTAGCCTAGCTACCGGCCGCTCTGCTAGCAAAAATGGCTATCACTTTGTCTGCTCTTGTAACTTATTATGGAAGTGAAACTAAGAGTATCACCAAGGGTGAGAATCACTATCAGTCTGGCCATGTGGAAAGTGTCGGCTTTAGAGGTGTCTTTCACTCCAGCAGTGGTGGTGAGCAAGTGAGTGTTGTAGTCGTTTTAGTAGTTTTTTTGAAAACACACTTGTTGTCTATTTATTATACATAATTTCAAATGACCAATTTTATAAATTATTAAAAAATGTGAAAACCACTCTTGGGTGTTTTGAATGTATAACTGCCTGAATATAGAAAAAATTATTTTCAGTCCATTGACTCGCATGGTAATTTCTCAGTGAAGTAGCACCAGCTGTTCGTCACCAAAGTGGACGGGACTACAGAGGTGTATACTACGGCCCTGGTCAGGAGAAACGACCCTTAAAGTGATCCATCCATATCTACTGCATATCTACTGCATATCTGGCAGCAGAGTGATGGTTTAAGGCTTGTTTGATACGTCAGACCCTTGATGACTTAAAGCCATTTAGCCAACCATGTGTTCCATACTGTTCCAGTGTAATTTACAGCTAAATCTAGTCCCACCCCCCAATTCCCATAGAGATCCATTCAAATGCAGAGGTTATAATATTGCTTGTAGGAGTACCAGAAAATAAGATATCAAGAGTCTTTTGATGTTGTTGGGTCACAGACATCAGGAAGTCATGGCATGCAATGGCTATGCGACCAAATATAAAAAATGATTACTTTATTCCACATTATGTTAAACTGTACAATATTTTTTGAGGGGGGGGCGCTATGTACAAAAGGTTCTATAATTTCTAAACGGTTCATCTGATATGGATAAAAATACCCTCAATTTAAAGCTGACAGTCTGCACTTCAACCTCATTGTCATTGTATCCTTTCAAGCTCAAAGTGCTAGAGTACAGAACCAAAATAACAACAAGACAACTGATAATTTTGCAGCGGTCTCTTAATTTTCTCTTAGCTGTATATATACTGTATATATATGGGTCCCAAAACCTGTAACAAAATGAATAAAATACTTCTTGTCCATTATAAAGCATATACATTTGCCCCTTATGATGGGGACACACTGGTACACACACCTAAACATGTAGCCAAATCTGTAATGTAGCCTCTTGTATCAATAAACATCACTTTTTTATAAGCATCGACATATTATAAACTTTACATTCTGGCTACTCAGGGGACGTCCCACAGATAACACGCTAATTTTGCCAATGTTCCACGCACGACGAACGGATGCGATTTCGTTTAGGTGGAGGCTGTACACACATCCTCAGCAAAACGAATACATCTTATAATGCATCGCATTCAAAAGGAGACAGAATTTAACATGCTTCACACGTGTTTCTATACTAATACTTCTCATTTATGGTCATATATAATATTAAATTATATTTGTTTTATTGAAAGGATGCAATACTTCTATTGAAGTCAGCTAGCAGTAAAAACACAGTTCTGAATTTAAACAATTGTTGTGCCTATGTGTTCAATAGGGTAATGCAGTGAATACAGTTGTACCTTCAGGTGCTCTCTGGCCTTTTCATCCATGGCTATTCCTTCCATCCCCACAACTTGCTCAGTTTGCAGGGATTTTTCCACCTTTTGTTCTATCTCTGTTAATATTCTTTCCTTAGTTGGACCACCACCTGTGTATCTTGCCTGCATTATGTTGTAGGAAAGTTTCTGAAATAACGCCATCTTTTCTTTACTGTTCATTAATTCATTTTGTAGGCTAAAAATGTTTCCCTCTCCATTGGCGGTGTATTCTGATGCTGTAATACGCCGTTGTGTACCTTGTGGTTATCTCGTTCCCTCTGCCTGGTTGCTCCGTATCAATTTCTTAGCGCCTTGTAATCTGGACGGGTCATTGTTTCTGACCATTTGTATGGGTGTCTCCTGCCACAAAATTGTGAATGAGGGCGTTTAGTTTCTTTGACTTGAGTAATTAAGACCAGTCATAGTAAATTGGTCATTAATGTGTTGGAAACAGAACCGCGATATAGCGAATGTTTTGCGCTGTGACTGTTTCCTTAGTAAATCCGGCCCCAAGTTTACTTTCCGAATTGAAATGGTACCTACCGTCCAGTGATTCAATAATCCAACTTTCAGCTGTTCTGGGATTCCATATTTCTAAATTCAGCAATTTCCCTCCCATAATATTGGTGGTTCCACCGAGTTTAGGGAATGTTTCACTAGCAAGCTGATAAGAAACCGCTGGAGGCCAGCAATGGGAGGTTAGTTATGCACTGAACTGTCAGACTTGGACTAAATTTGGTACTGCATAGATTCCACAGCGCAGAGTGCATCCCTGCACTGAGGCCCAGTACCACCAAATATCACCCAAGTGATTACTCCACTACTTTTCATTACGCTGAGAACCATGCTGCACACTTTGCTTATTTATATATATATATATATTTCATGTGATATCAGAAACTGGCCCAGCCTGTTCGTGTGCAGCTTACCATCTATGGTTGCAGTTTCTGACCTTAGCTGCAGGTCCAGAATCAGATTTGTATTGTTACGTGATGGTTAAAGTTGGTTAAAGAGTCAAACCATCAGTCAAGTCATCTAAGTCACTCTTTCATGTGAGTAGCCATTATTACCCAGGCTTGGTTACCTATTGGTCAGTTACAAAGTGATTGTCATAAAATATGGATGCAACTACTAGTTAGAACCAAAACCAGAATGAACCTCCCTGGGCACCCACCTGCAGAGCCGGCTCACTTTTACAAAAGGGCACTGGTGTAATTCCACTAAAGGGAAACGTGAACTTGGATCCCTTTGTAAATGTTAAATGAGTAAGGATTCATTTTCTTTGTATTCTCTTGCCACGCGCTCCACACAGCTGCCCAGATAACTCCCACCTCTTTGGATTCAATTTATTCCAGCACAAAAATGGCAAGCTCTGATATCTCATTCTGTAGCTGTTCTTTCTTGCAAGTTGCATTCTCTGGATGCTGTCGGCTCCCAAGAAACCATTAGCGGTGCACACAGTTGTCACGGAAGGCTTAACCCCTTCGCACAGATGCCAAATTTGGTCAATTCTCACCTATTTAGGGGGTTTTCTGTTTAAGGCTTCATAACTCAAGGCAATCTACAATACTTCGATTCGTTTATTTTCATAATTTAGGTCAAAATAAAGTGCCACAAATGCAAAGAAACATATGAACAAGACTAGACAAGCCTAGCTCAGCCCAGACGCCTGTACGCAGCCAGTGAGAAACATGTGACAAGGCACGGCGTGTAGTATAATGGTTAAGAAACTGGCCTTGTAACCCAAAGGTTGCAGGTTCGATTCTTGATCAAGGTGCTTAACCTCAATTGCTTCAGTATATATTCAGCGATATAAATGGATAGTATGTAGAAAATTCTAGTAGAGAGCATCTGATTCTCAAAGGTGTGTGTGGCAGAGTATGTGAGCGGGAGCGAGCAAGGACGGGAAGCGGACGTAATTTAATTAGAGCGATGAGGCATATCGCTGCAATATCGCTCTACAACATTGTAGCCATGCTCAAACATAATCTCAATAAAATGTTTTCCAAGAAACTTTGCTGCAACGTTTCTACAATGTTGCACAGTAACATTGCCGTAATTTTAGCCGGTAAGCTTCCTGCAATGTTCCTGGTATTTACAGTCGCTGTTTTTTGTGTTTGTTTTTATTCCCATTTTAGTAGCATTTATTTTATGTGTTTCTTTTGAAATTTAAAGAACTGTTAAGACACCACAGCATTGTCAGCAATTCTGATTGCCTCCAATTATTTCTCAAATAGGATTCTGAACCATTTAAAAAGTCAAAAGACACCAAAACAGCTTTAATGACTCTTGCATTTCATTCCACATATAAGGTGCTGAAACAGTAAAGGCATGAAAAGGCAGAATGTAGGAATCCCAGGTATCCCAGGTAATAGCTACTTAAAGTGCACTTTCCAGAAGTACACTTAGATCACAATTTCAAATAGGCTACTTAAAGTCTACCAATTTAGGAAGTTTAGAAGTATAGGCTAGTTCAACTATAATGTTTTTTTGCCTGTCGCTGAATTTTTTTAGGGCACCCCCTGGTAAAAGAAATAAACCCCTATGGCGGTACTGACAATACAAAAAAAGATTTTCCTTTACTGAACATCTGCTAATAGTAAAACTTAGATTTCATTGTCAGAAAAAACAATTATTTTGACTTTTCTGGGCCATTTTGAATTCATATGCGCCTGCAAGAGCGTAATTTATGGGGGGGTTGGCGGGGTCACGACCCCTCCAATATCACAAACAGGCCAATAAGACCTCCCCAATAATATAGCATAATGTTAATACATTAATTTCATATAATAAAGACAAAGGTAAACAGATAAAAGAAACGTTAATGATTTTAACAGGCTGCAAAAAGCCTCAGAGCCTGCTAGATGAGTTGCATTGAGCTACTTAGAGCAGTTGTCTGAAATAGTAGGCTAAGGCTGATTGGCTACTGACAGAAGTAGATCTGCTGAATTTTTTAAAAGCATGTTGTTCTCTACTGCATAGTAGTTCGCTTGTGTACTGTTTGATGAGGCTACTCATGGAAAACACACTAAAAGGCACTTACATGGTTTATAGGTATTTTAATAATTCCTACCTATTTCTGACCAATTTGTCCAGCTGTTTATTACACTATATAATGAAATATATATGGTCTTTGAACTCCTAATTTTTGGATAGAAAAAAAATGTAGTTCTTGGTTTTTACAAATAGGCCTATGTCCCAGGTGTGTCCCAGGTGTGAAACATGTTTGGTGATTAAACTATCCTCATGTTGTAATTTTTTCCCTTGTTTGTGATGTATTTCCCCCTTAAAATTCGCCATAAATTATAATTTCATAGCTGTTCTTTAAAAAAAAAAAAATCACCCGGGGGGGGGGGGGGGGCTTGCCCCCAGACCCCCCTAGAGGGTTGGTGTTTCTTGGGTCTATGTATCTCAACCCCCCCAATGTTCAAACCAAAGTTACGCTCTTGTGCACCTGTAATGGAATTAGCAACTTCCATATATGGCAATTCATGGGTGGGGATTTATGCTAATTGAGAAAAAAATGTGAACGTATAAATCAGAATGTATGAACATATGTATGTGAATACGGAAAAATCTGCCTTTCCGCACAATGAATCAGGCATAAATATTTAGTACAAAACACAATCATACGTAAATGTACGCACATATTTAGGAGCATTTCACGAATAAGGCCCAAAGTTTGGTTGCAGGAGCAATGAATGATTGGGTGAGAGGGTGAGATGGTGATTGGCTGCAACCTGCCATCTCTCCAGGACCTGTATGCCTCCAGGACCCGGAGGCGTGCAGGCAAGATTGTGGCCGACCCCTCTCACCCCGGTCATAGTCTATTCGTAACACTTCCCTCTGGCAGGAGGCTGCGGTCCATCAGGACCAAAACCTCTCGCCATAAAAACAGTTTCTTTCCTTCTGCAGTTAGCCTTATCAACAAGGCCCGGGACCCCCTCCAACACAGACACAGACTCTATCCCGCCTCATAGACACTTTACACTTTACCTACTTCCCACTGTACAAATTTCACTGTAAATATCTCCATCCTTTTTGTTTTATTTATATTTTTACTTATATTTTTCATTTTTATTTTTATCCGCATATATATTATATAATATTATATTATCCTGAAACTTGCACTACTTGTTTTTATGTGTTTTGTTGTTGTTTTTGTTTTTGTTTTATGTTTTATGTTATGTTTTATGTTTTATATTATTTTATTTTATGTTGGTTATGTACGCACCAACAACCACAGTAAATTCCTCGTATGTAAATACTTGGCGAATAAAGGGATTCTGATTCTGATTCTGATTCTGATGAATGTCTGAGTTGAGCAATTGACTGCAAACATTTGGTTGTTCTGATGTTGATCAGCACGGTAAATCTAAGACGCAAGAGACCCTAACCCTAACCCTGTTGTTCTTTTTTCCCCTTTACCCTTAGCAACAGAACCAAAGAAGATTCTGTGCCTGGATCGATTGATTGACTTGAGTTCCAGGCCATTGTTGAAAGAAGTGTTCCATCTTTGAGCTTTCATGATATGGGAATGGGGCTGGAATTAAGAATTCCTAGGATGTTGTCAGCTACATTCCGCCTTAGGCTGATTCCTTGCATTCCCCCATAATTTAGAAACTGGACAAACACAAATTAAGATGAATAATGTTCTGCCAGATGCTTGCGCCATCAATTATATAATAGGCAGGTTTCTACATCTGTCCACATGCAACAGATTTTAGTTTTCAGTCTAATCAAACCGTTCTCTAATACTGTAGGGAAAGATGCCTATTTATAGCATAGTATTTTTTTGGTGGGTTATCAGAAGTGCAAGCCCCTAGTCATATCACGAGAGCCTCACAGAGGAAAACATTCTGGAAAAATAACAAAAACTATTTCCGTCTGTACACACAAAACACATGAGCTCAATCTCACAAGGAGAAACCAAGTCTAGAGGGGGACAATATTCAGCTGTACAAAATAAACGATTCCTGGGACACTTTAATTTTGTCATCACAAAATATTTCCTCCAGTGATAAGCAAATTAGCCCTATTTGGAAAACTACGTTATGGAGAAAAACATTGAGGGCTTTATTTTCCGGTCGGCGTGTGGCGAGCTGTCACACTGGCGAAGTGGCAATTCCGTCATGGATTTTCACTGGCTTGAGACCGTTTGTTCACCATTCGCCGAAGTGAGAGGAGAGCCGCTGGGTGCTGTGTGTCAGCACAAATCGCAGGATTGCGGTACAATCTTGGTGGACCTGGTTGCAATTTTGCGGGCAGATTAAACTGCGATTCACTGCTGTGTAAAAGTTTATGGCGTAAATCGCAAACAAGTGTATGGTAAGTTGCTCATTTCTGAGCTTTCCCAAGCAATACATGCATGATCATTACTTATTCAAAAGCCAAACAACTGTTTTTGTGGATCGTATGCTGTCCAGTCTGACTTTAATATTAATCCCTCAAGCAAGAAAAAAAGGATACTTTTTAGACTACTCACGATATGTAATTTTGACATATTTATACAAATGACCAGTGATTATGTTTAGTGTTCAATTTAACATGTCTAAGATATGCGGGCGGCAGCGTAGTATACACATCACTAATGTAACACTATTACACATCACCAATGTAAGAGTCCTGTTAACCAAACTGAAAAGCACTGCAAATAAATATTATATATTATTATATTACCATCAATATTGTTTGACTTTGCTCTAATAGTGAACTGAAGCAGGTGTTTCATCTAGTACCACCTATCCTCATTCTCACAGTGACTTTGAAATATGTTTACTGTGCCTGACTTAAATGATTATCTCAGAAAAAAAGTTTTTTTCAGTCCTGCAAAGCATTCTGGGATTATGATGTCATGTCATTCCAGAAACTTAGAACTTAGTTCATTGAAACAGCAACTGATGGAAATCAGGTGGATTAACAAAATGCTCTTACACAAGTCTGATCAGCACTCAAATTAATGATAATATTCGCACAGTGAAATTCTAAAAGAATAAGAGAAAAAAGGATTAAAACATTGATTGCGTCTGGATTAGGGAGATTCCTGACATATATTGAATGCATGACAACATTTAGTAATAACATAAATTCAAAGAATGTATTGTGTATGTATTCTGATTTAGATTTTTTAAAATTATAATAAATACATGCTGTAAATTCACTGTGGATGGACTGAACCATCTTTCTCATTCACCTTTCATAGGCCTACACATGTGGTAAATAGTTATGGACAGGAGTCCATATTGTATCATATATACCTCATATAGTTTTTTTCCTCTGGAGGGATTGTGTGTGTGTGTGTGCGTGTGTGTGTGTTTGTGTGCGTGGGTGTGTGTGTGTGTGCTTGTCTGGTTCTTTGCACATTACAGTTCATGCTCAAATAAACAATTTTTCTTCTGCATGAAGGCAACACAATCTCTGGAGGAGTTGTCTGCTTCCAGTCAAGCAGAAACATACAGAATCTTTAAGAGGTAATTGATTAAAAAAACTCCACTTACGATTTCAAACCCTCAAATTACTTATTTGTATTCTCACTGGAACCCTAATTTTACTTGCTGGAATTTCACTTACTTTCATAATTCTTAATGTAATTATTTACTGGAACTCTCATGAGTAATTTATGGGTACAAATTATGAATTTGAGCATTCTGATTAGAGCAAACTCTGATTGAGCAAAATCATCCTCTGACCAGAAGTTTGGACCTCGTCGTTGGTCTGTTTTGTCTGGTTTTGTTTTTCCATTTAGAAAGAAAAGGACGGCACTCTTAGCCGGATTCTTTATTTTATTAGCCTACACACGGACGCGTTTCGGCAATAACGCCTTCCTCAGCGTTTTCCATTTCCATGTTTTGAGTTTGAGAAGGCTCGCTTGCTGTCAAGCTGCTGCTAAATGTTTTTAGTTTGAGAAGACTCGCTTGCTGTCAAGCTGCTGCTAAATGTTTTTCTGTTGCCGGTATTTAAAAATTGCACTTGGTCTACCTGGCGATTCTCATTAACATTGCTTTTGGCCAATCAGTGATGTTCAGCACTGCAAGATCCACCCTAATAGTTTGTGAACCATAAAAAAACGACCTTGCAATCAGGGACTAAAAACGGGGATAGAAACCACATCCCGGACAGCAATAGCAAAGTCACTGTGAGCAGCCTATGCAAGACTAAGGGTTTTAAATGTAACAGCATTATAGTGGCATCGCTGCACACCCCTAGTAGACGCATATTACTATCTTAATATTGCGCCATTAAAGAAGCAACAAGTGTAATATGACAGACGTTTTTCTACATTGAAGTTTGTGTCTCTCTGGAGAATGTCTCAGTAGACGACCGTTTGGAGGCCTTCCTGCTTATGGCCTAATGGATCTGGATTTGGAGGCGTGATTTACAGGGTTGCAGAGAAAACAAACGCCATAATAGTTTGTTTACTAGCCTAAATGAAGATAAAACACTAGGGATTAACCGATATGAAAATTTCTGGCCGATACCAATTTCCGATAATTTAAGCGAACCCTCAGCCAATGTCAATATCGGGACTGGTGTTTTGGTAGTTCTTCCATAAGCTGTATGGTCAACTGTTTAAAAACTTCCCATTCTAAAAAAATATTTTAATTGCACAACTTTAAAGTAATGAAACAAAAGCACAAAGTTAAACATACATTTTTAATGACATTTCTTCACATTCATCCAACTTAAAATACACTACAACTGAACGTGTATTCCTCAAATATCAGTGTTTTCCTGGGAATCTTTAGGCCTGGTGGTATGCACGGATAAACCCCTAACCGGGAATACGGGGTGGCATATTGGTGTGGTCAGATGGTGCAGCAGGCGTTCTGCCATTTATATTTGCATTCAGATTTCTGTTCACCCTGTATATTCAAGACATAACACAAAATGATCACAATGAAAAATTATATCTACTAGACAATTCGTCAATATTACCAAAATCAGCAGCAGAAGTGCCCTTAAAAATCTCCAGCGCGCTTACCCGTCCCACTGGGCCATTCCGCCAAATTGGTGCCTTTTCCGTCCCCAGGACAATACATGCATAAATATACACGAAAAGCATCTGTATAATACATTATATTATCAAGCAAAGTATCCTGCACTTTGTCCTAATTGCAATTTGAAGATACATAATGTAAAACCTTAATAAAAACTACCTAGAACACTGGAAAAATAGGATTTTAGCCCATCCCCACTCTCTAACACTACACTTCACCATAAAATAAAATTATGAGAATCCTTCAGAAATCTTTTTTTTTTTGTATTTTTGTGTGACTCTATTTCCAATTTAGACATAAAATACATTTACTCATTGGAAATTCATAATATGTTAGTTAAAATACACATTTTAGTCGTGTCCCCAGGTTTTCACTCAGTCCTGTTATCCTGACACATTCCCCCCTCTAAAAATTTGGGACATTCCACAAGTCACATGATCAACAGGAAGTAGCATCATGAGTCTCCTGAAGGCCATGGTTCTCTCACTCTATTTAGGGGTATTCTATTTAAGGCTTTATAACTCCAGGTGTGAGCATCACAGAAACTTGGTAAATGGCTTAAATGAAACAAGACAGTTTACAATACTAACTTAGATTAGTTTATTTTTATAATTTAGGTCACAATAAAGTGCCACAAATGCAAATAAACTTTGGAAAAATGCAAAAGAAAAATTGTTTTTGAAATACTGAGAGCTACATATGTGAAACAGGTAAGATTATATATACATTTCCTGGATCATAAACTCTGCGTCCACAAGTTTGTAAAATCTGAGGGTGACATGCAGAAGTTCTAAAGATCTATAATGCAAAATATAGGCAGTGTACCCTGCTGTCCCTCAGTGTCTCCAAATGTATCAAAAATGGCTAAATTGTGCACGGCTGTAAATCATAAAATAATCATATATTTAACCACAAATCAACTGTTTTGGCTCATAAAACTCACCTTTACATCATTTTCAAGTGGGAATGACTATATTTTCATCAGTTATAGGGGGATAGATATCTATGGGTCCAAAAACCTATCCAAAGCCTGTCATAAAATTAATAAAATATTCTTTGTTCATTATTATACGTCCAAATACATGCTGTTTATACTGCTTATAGTATTAATTATTTTATGCAGAATTTAAAGAATTGCACAATACAAGGAAATGCTTTTACAACTTTCATTGACTGAGTGATAATGCATGCTACAGTGATAATGCATGCTATAGTGATAACTATGCATCTCCGCTAACCCATGTTCTTCCTGCTACATTCTCTATTGACCTCTTGCACCTACTATGGCTTCTAAATGTATGATGTAAGATTATGTTTTGACTACTGCTATCAGCACTGCTCGCTGCTTAAACCTGTATGCACTGATGTAAGTCACTGTGGATAAGTGTGTCTGCTAAATGAAAATGTAATTTGATGTGCCTGCACTATTCATTTCCTCAGCAATTTTGTTTCAACCCTCAGAACCTAAAAAACAATGGAAACATTTTTCAGTAAAAAAAGATGAGGCTCTTCAAAAAGAAGAGACAGACAGAACAGACGTCTTCTTCTCCCCACGTGAACACCGCTTTACTCTACAAACCTACAGGAAGGACGTCTTCTCCCCACGTGAACACCGCTTTACTGTACAAACCTACAGGAAGGACGTCTTCTCCCCACGTGAAGACCGCTTTACTCTACAAACCTACAGGAAGGACGTCTTCTCCCCACGTGAACACCGCTTTACTCTACAAACCTAAAGGAAGGACGTCTTCTCCCCACGTGAACACCGCTTTACTCTACAAACCTACAGGAAGGACGTCTTCTCCCCACGTGAACACCGCTTTACTCTACAAACCTACAGGAAGGACGTCTTCTCCCCACGTGAACACCGCTTTACTCTACAAACCTACAGGAAGGACGTCTTCTCCCCACGTGAACACCGCTTTACTCTACAAACCTACAGGAAGGACGTCTTCTCCCCACGTGAACACCGCTTTACTCTACAAACCTACAGGAAGGACGTCTTCTCCCCACGTGAACACCGCTTTACTGTACAAACCTACAGGAAGGACGTCTTCTCCCCACGTGAAGACCGCTTTACTCTACAAACCTACAGGAAGGACGTCTTCTCCCCACGTGAACACCGCTTTACTCTACAAACCTAAAGGAAGGACGTCTTCTCCCCACGTGAACACCGCTTTACTCTACAAACCTACAGGAAGGACGTCTTCTCCCCACGTGAACACCGCTTTACTCTACAAACCTACAGGAAGGACGTCTTCTCCCCACGTGAACACCGCTTTACTCTACAAACCTACAGGAAGGACGTCTTCTCCCCACGTGAACACCGCTTTACTCTACAAACCTACAGGAAGGACGTCTTCTCCCCACGTGAACACCGCTTTACTCTACAAACCTACAGGAAGGACGTCTTCTCCCCACGTGAACATCGCTTTACTGTACAAACCTACAGGAAGGACGTCTTCTCCCCACGTGAACACCGCTTTACTGTACAAACCTACAGGAAGGACGTCTTCTCCCCACGTGAACACCGCTTTACTCTACAAACCTACAAGGAAGGACGTCTTCTCCCCACGTGAACACCGCTTTACTGTACAAACCTACAGGAAGGACGTCTTCTCCCCACGTGAACACCGCTTTACTCTACAAACCTACAGGAAGGACGTCTTCTCCCCACGTGAACACCGCTTTACTCTACAAACCTACAGGAAGGACGTCTTCTTCTCCCCATGTGAACACCGCTTTACTCTACAAACCTACAGGAAGGACGTCTTCTCCCCACGTGAACACCGCTTTACTCTACAAACCTACAGGAAGGACGTCTTCTCCCCACATGAACACCGCTTTACTCTACAAACCTACAGGAAGGACGACTAGGATATTCCACTGTGTGTGTGTGCTTGTGTGTGTAAATACTAGGTCAATAATTACATATCCTTTAAAGCCTGTTAATAGACTATTTTAAACACTGCTCTCACAGGTATATCCACCTCCTATGAAACTGTATGTTCTAAAAGCACCATGACTCACCTTTGGCACACAAAGTAAATTTCTTTCAGCAGCATTTGTTTTTATTTCCCAGTGTCTGTCACGTAACCAATTAGTAATTCATGTCTGATAGAGAGATCTAGATTTTTTGAAGGCTTCCAAGAAGAAATAACAAAGAAAATATTATTTTCCACCACTTATGGAACAAATCCAGTTGAGAAACAGTTAAGGAATTCGAGTTTCCATGCAAAACAGGAAAATGTGACTGTATAAAAATCCATCTGTTTTAAGGAGAAAGACACTACTGTTCAGACCAGTTCGCTTTAGAAAAAAAAGAAAAAATTGTTAAAATAAACATTATCGTTCAAAATCCCCAGTTCCAGAATTACACAGTGGATCTAGATCCAAATTAAACACTGCAGTACAGATTGCTTTATTTTGTGTCCCTTATTTTAAACTGCAGCAGATATAAATGTAAAGGGAATCAGTACATTTACAAAATATGTTTTTAATGACTGAATTAACCGTTTAAAATGGAATGGTAAGCTATTCTCTATCTAACCACTTCCTGGAAAGGTAGACTTTTTTTATTTCATTTTTTTATTATCGCACTAATTTGATTCATTACTCAAGTCAGAGGTTTCTTCCTGGCAGTTATTGCCGCCCCAGCCTGGAGACTCAGGGGTACTTTTGAAAGACGCAATGCAGTTCGGAGGCTTGGCTGCACGCTCTTCAGATCTGTAGCTTAGTGTGACCTTGATGCAGCTTTGCGGATGATCCATCATGACAAATGTAAGGAAAGTGGAAATGACTCGAGCTATCTGTACTTGGGATTAAAGTTTCTTGTTTGATATGTGCACGTTGACCAATTCATAGAGATAGCCATTCAACTGCTGGGGGAAATTTTTTTTATCTGGCACTCTTCAACACAAACTGGGTTACGTCTGGAACTATGCTTCTGTCTAGAGAACTCCTGGATAACAAGAGGGTAAAGAGCCATTGAAGCTTTTTAGTGGGGTGTTTTCAATGTGCTTTGTCAGACAAAATCAGATGAGTACTAACTGATGGCGATACATTGAGTATTTTGAGTAAGCAGTCATCACAGGAACAGGGGATTCTTGTCTTTTTTCCTAGTGGCATTACAGGAACACTTCATACTGGAATTTATCAACTGACTCCTGCTACTGTGAGATCCAGACAGACGAGATCACCCGGTTCTCTGAAAAAGGAGCTGGCCCACCTCAACCTGTCGGTCATTCTATTATCTAGCATCTGAGGTGGGGCCGGTGCTTTTAACAAAGCAAATCTCGTAACTTGATAAACATTCAGTGTCTCTCAGAAACACTCTCCACTTGCATTTTTTTAGTTTGCTTTGTTAACCCCTTCGCGCAGATGAAAAATTTGCTCAATTCTCACACCTATTTAGGGGGTGTTTTATTTAAATATTTTAATATGAATATGAATATTTATACAGTAATTGTTTAGAATAAAAAAAATATCATTAGCCGCCAACACTCGGTCTCTTAATAGTAGGGAACAAAATCAAAGGAACAGGAGCCGAGGAGTGAAACTCCATCAACCCATTCACCCATTATACCATTCACCAATTCCACCATTCACCCATTCATCCATTCTACCATTCACCCATTCATCCATTCTACCATTCACCCATTCATCCATTCTACCATTCACCCATTCTACCATTATACCATTCACCAATTCCACCATTCATCCATTCACCCATCAACCCATTCACCCATTATACCATTCACCAATTCCACCATTCATCCATTCACACATTCACCCATTATACCATTCACCCATTCATCCATTCTACCATTCACCCATTCATCCATTCACCCATTCATCCATTCTATCATTCACCCATTCTACCATTCACCCATTCATCCATTCTACCATTCACCCATTCTACCATTATACCATTCACCAATTCCACCATTCATCCATTCACCCATCAACCCATTCACCCATTATACCATTCACCAATTCCACCATTCATCCATTCACCCATTATACCATTCACCAATTCCACCATTCATCCATTCTACCATTATACCATTCACCAATTCCACCATTCATCCATTCACCCATTCATCCATTCACCAATTCCACCATTCATCCATTCTACCATTCACCCATTATACCATTCTACCATTCACCCATTCATCCATTCTACCATTCACCCATTCATCCATTCTACCATTCACCCATTCATCCATTCTACCATTCACCCATTCATCCATTCTACCATTCACCCATTCATCCATTCTACCATTCACCCATTCATCCATTCTACCATTCACTCATTCACCCATTATACCATTCACCCATTAATCCATTCCACCATTCACCCATTCCACCATTCACTCATTCCACCATTCATCCATCCCACCATTCACCCATTCATCCATTCACCCATTCCACCATTCATCCAGAATGAACTGGAATGCATTAGACAGGTTTTCAGAGCATGGGGGGTATTATGCGTTGATGTTTCAGTGTGAGGGTTTCTGTTTGCGGAGATACAAATGCAACGGGAAGGGGAATCAGAACAAGTCACCCACAAAGGTGAGGACCACTAATGGGCAGAAAAGAAAAAAGGAATAAATACTTCTGGCTAAACAGCCAAATAATAATAACCCAGGAAAAGTGGGCGAACTCCAAAACACGAGTGAGAGAAAACAAAACAAAGTTTCCCGAGCTCAAATACTAGAGCTGAAACGGGAAACCATAACAGAAAAGAAACACCTTCGGCACGTAACACTAAAACGGTAAGAAGGTGAAAAGAAAATTAAGCAACAAAGGAGACTGTGACTGTCTCAGGGAGAACAGCACAAAGTAAGTCGGAACAGAAATAGCACCAACGAGGAATAATCCTCAACACAAAACTAACGAAGCTAAAGCAAGTCCCTCGTAAATGCAAAGCAGAGCTTTACTATCAAGAGGTCGCTTGTACCTGACCGTACCTGGCTCAGTGTTGAGTCGATAAGACACAGAAGCACCGGAAGACGAAAATGCGGGACTTAAATAGTCGACAGGCAACTAGCACAGGTGAAGCGACTGAGTGCAGGGAGAAAACAAAACCCTGAAACGGAGAACAGAAAAAATCAGATAGTGCTATCGAACTGTACAGAGGACGAACTGCCGTAGAAAAAACAAAAACCTGCTACAACCATGACATTCAGTAAATAGTGTTATAAAGTGTTGTATATTTCTCAAACGGATTGTCCCAGACAATAAATGACCACTGAATTTTGAAATGGACATTTCTATGGGTAAAACCAATGGTAGGATTGGAACTTTATTTCATATTTAGTAGCCGATATTGATAGTAGAATGATGTGGTATAATTACACAAGAATTTCACGTTTATTTTGCATTTGAGTGAGCAGGGCTTTTCACAGCTTTTTTGGCATACGATCGGGCTATTTTTGGGTTATCTTGTTGCTATGACGGAATACGAATTCTAGGTGTGAAAAAATATTTTAATGATCTCATTGTCCACCGTGTCACGCATGGGTAGGTATAGTTGCAGGTGAGACTGGGTGGGGGGTTGCTTGTTAAATGGACTTGCTATGGGATAATAGTGACACTAGAAATATTTGGCAGAGTTGTCACAAACCGTGTACTAAAAGCTAAAAGACGGAGTTTGTTTTTTCCACTCATAGTTTGGTTTCAGGAGAATGAGTATCTGAGTTGAGCAAAATCTTGGCGCTGGCACGCACATAAAAAACATATCCAGAGTAGCTTTCTTTCAGTTAAGAAGGGGACGCAGAGAAATTGATCCATGCTTTTGTTACGTCTAGGGTAGATTACTGTAATGCTGCTATCTGGCTGTCCTAAATCCTTGCTAAATAATCATCAGCTTGTGCAGAATGCAGCCGCTCACATTTTGACTAGAACTAAGAAGTTTTACCCCAGTGCTAGCATCGCTTCATTGGCTACAAATGAAGTATAGGACAAACTTTAAGGTTTCTCTTCTGACCTTTAAAGCTTTGAATGGACTTGCACCAGTGTAGATATGTAATCTGCTTTTACCATATAAACCAAAAAGATCACTTCATTCCCAAGATGCAGGCTACTTAGTAGTCCCTAGAATATAAAAAAATTTGACAGGTGGTAGAGCTTTCTCCTACAGAGCGCCACTACTGTGGAACACCCTACCAAAATGTATAAGGAAATCAGACACCGTCTCAATATTTAAGCGTAGATTAAAAACGCACCTCTATAATCAGGTTTATAATGAGTTGTAGTCTGGAGACAGGGCCAGAGAAGCCTTTAGCCGTAGAGTAATGTGGGGTGGCATCCTTTCCTTACTGTCACCTGTCAACAGCTGTGACCCCATCTTCCTGGGCTGGCTCTTGATAGGTGGGTAGGATTGTTTTCCCTCTCATGACTGCATGGGTTCTCAAACTCTATCTTCTCTATATGCAGCTATAGATTACTCCTGACTTGTGCAGCTATAGATTACTCCTGACTTGTGCAGCTATAGATTACTCCTGACTTGTGCAATCCCCAGTTGGCGCTCCTGCTGCGCTGTTACACATTCCCTAACAGTTTTGTTTTTTTCACTCTCCAACCTTTTCTACATTCTGCCGGCGGGGCTTATACCCCACATCTCGAGAGTTGCTGTCAACTGGACTCCCTCACCGCTGATGTCCGGCTTCCTTACACAGCTAACTTACACAATGGATCTGGACGGGCATACTCGCCGAGTGGTCACTGGCGTCTTGTAATTTCTGTTTACGTTTAAAACATGTTTTTTAAAAACATGAGCGTTGAGGTGGTGCTTGGTGGTTGAGGTCTGCAGGAAGACTCTATTTGGCTACACAACCCCGTCAGCTGCTGGTAGGAAGGAGGGCACCACGTCCTCTACAGGGCACGACTCCTTGAGCCCCTGACCGTGATTCGAACTCGCCCAGGGCCGTTCTGTGCGCAGCGATTCTCGCCGAGACCCTCCCCCCACACGGAAGCAGCCGCCAATTGCCGCTCCTTCCATATTTTCCTTGCGCACAAGCACGTCTGTTTAAATCGCTCTTTTTGCAGTCTTATTAAATCCGCTAATATATAAGCAATTCGCCAAATACAGATCGCTTTTAAAGAGAATGGGAGATAACACTCTGATTGATTTATTGCATGCTACACCCAAGACACACCTATAATTAATGAAGAGGCTAAGTTCAGCTCCTTTTAACTAATCACTTTTAATCGTTTATGCCTGCAGGATAAGTTTTTTTTTTAATGAACTATTTCCACAATGCTGCTTGGTAGGCTAATAATAATTCACATCTTTCTTTGTGCGCCAAGTTACTCACACATTGCCTACAGAGCGCTGTCTATAAGTCCTTAATTCCAGCTTGCAAAAACTAGGCCTGCCTTTAAAAGTATTGATATCAAAATGTGGCCAAGTTACAACTAACAATATTGCCTATCGTAGCTCACACTAAATAAACTAGCTCTATTCCAAAGCAATGCTATCCAAACTTTCCTACATTTTTTTATTTATTTTAAAAAACTGTCATAACAGTGTTATGAATCTGACATAATAAGAAACTGACCGTAGCTTGTTGTGTACCTGTCGTAAGAATTACGGCTGGACCGAGTGGCCGCAACTACAGACTGAACCCTAAGAGGGAGGAATAATTGGAATGGAATACAATGGAAAATTCTAAAAATATGTAAATGACCTGCTGTCATAGCATTTTATGTGAGTATATGATAGCATGCATAAGTCATATAAATGTATGTTGTCATAAGCTGTTACAACAGTTGATGACAGCTGTTATGTCAAGTTTATGACACTGTCCTAATGTTTTGGCCTGAACTACAACTTTTGGTTAAATCTGGTGAATGACAAAGACTGTCATGACAATTGTTATAACAGTTGGGCCTCAGTTAGCTAAATTTGGCAAGCAGCATAAGCTGTCATGCCAACGTATGTCATAACATGTTATGGCTCCTACAGCTTCACAAATCTTGACACTGTTATACAGTTTGCCATAACTGTCAAGACTGTTTATATATGGCTTATGACAGTGTCATGAATTCCTTGTCATGATGGCCGTCATCACTCTTTAGCTTCAGTAGGCACAGGTAGCTAAATTTGGCAAGTGACATAAGCCGTCATGTCAACATGTGACATAACAGCTGTCATAACGTTTACCAATAAAAGTGATGACAGTGTTATGTCATTTGACATAAACTGACATCAGCTGTTATGTCATGTTATGACAGCTGCAATGTCATGTGTATGACAGTGTTATGTCGGCCGTATGTCGCAGGGTTCAAGTAAAGTGTTACCAAAGATTCATATTGCTTCACAATATCCATTTGTTTGGTAGCAAAATACATTATAATGATTGTTAATATATAATTATAACTATGGTTATAGTATATAGTTATAGTATGGTTAAGTAAGATGAAGTACAGTTTAGGTTATACAATGGGCAGAATGCCTATTGTAATAGGAACCTTGTGCAGTTATTGAACTGAGATTAAATTTTAAGATTTAAAAACACTTGCACTCTGTACCCCTCCACTGAAAATGCTAAAAATATAATGCTCGATACAGTTGAGCCATTATGTTTGTCAGAAAAAAATCCTCTCAAAAATGGAAATCATCAAAAAGAAAGAATACATTAACATGAGATACACTAAATACTGAGTTTAAAGAACAGATTCACTGAAAGGGAAGTGCGTGATCTTGTGAGCTATGATGCTATGATGCTATAATGGGTGCGCTGGGGCCTGAGTCATTGGGGTACTTTGGCTGCCTGTATGATTTTGTGAACTAAAAAAAGATGGATAAGCCAGGATGCTGGAGGACTTGTATTAGTCATTCCACATAAAAGCAGCAAATTATTTTAAAGCAGGAGAGTACAGGTAGGAGGTAGGAGTATAGGCACATGGTATGGTATGCTTACAGCAGGAATACAGAAGCTACCATCGTCCGACTGGGTGAAACGTCACTGCTTTTATGCTGGGTGGAAAAACGGGTTTCCATAACACAGGTTGTGTCATTAACAGCAGTGATCACTAAGCAATAGGTTATTCAGTTTTTTACATATTGTATTAATTGTATTAATATCTGTATAATTTTTGTCAGTTTATATGAAGCATGAAAAATGTTGATCCACTTTATTTTTAACAATCAATTATTTGCTTAGCTTAATCACCTGAAAAACAAGAATTTGCTAAGATGTGTCTATAACTAAATAGTTTGCATTGTGCTTTGTGGATGTAGCTGTGTAATTGGACTCTTAGCTGCGTAACCCCTTCACACAGACCCCCGAGTGAGCATCGTGCCGGCACCAAGATTTTGCTCAACCCAGATATATTTGCAAGTGCGCGATACTTTGACTGCGCACTTTATGACCCCTTGATGTGGCCTTCTCATGAGTCCGCATCGAACCAAACTTCGCTGAAGCATATTGCCCATAGTTCTTTGCGTTATCGTGAATTTCAACACTCTGGCCAATCAGAGCTGTATTCTGTGTGCAAGTACTGAGCGTAGGAACGTTATGTGCACATCGATGGCTAAACAAATAATCTTCAAGTGTAAAGTGAAAACAAAAGTGAAAACTCTTACATGTAAAAAAATATTAAATAACTATATATTTATTTATTTTGCACAATAAATAAGATTTTTCCCTGTAAATTAGCATTTTATTGTAGCTAAGCATTGGTGCACTAAGGGCTACAGCCTCATACAATAGCCTATGTACTGAGCAGCAGATAGGCTTCTCAGGTTGGCTGGTAATAATAGCTAATTATATCAAATCACAAATGCGGGACCTACAGTACAGTTGACATGCATTTATTAAACTTAACTCATTACAAGGTTTTCCCAAACTGCTCTGCTGCTCTAGTTAGCTATCATGCATATGGTAAATGGTTATGTTACAAAGCAAATGTCCTCCATTACTTTTTACGCCATATACTGAACTTCAGCTCGATAGAGGTACAGATCTTAGGTAAAAAGAGCAGTTTACCGATATGTACCTCTGTCGAGCTAAAGTTCAATATATGGCTTGAGATTAATCCATAAAACCAACTGAGCAGGCGACACAAATGAGAAGTTTAAATAAGACAAAACTGGTTTGTCATTCTTGGATCTCCTGTTAACGTCCAGTGGACATCCACATTAGACAGTCTGTCTGCCTATCTTGACCATAGCTCAACTTTAAACTATACTATTATATACTAGTCTTCTAACTCACCCTAATTCACAATTTAAAGGTGATCTAAACAACGTAGGCGACGCCTTATAAACTTTCATTCTGGCCACTCGGGGGACGTCCTACAGACAACACGCCGATGTCGCCCACGTTCCACGGAAGACTAATGGACGTGATTTTGGTCAGTGGGTGTGGTTTTATAATAAAAAAAAGTGTAATATAGCGGTGACAGGAAACATGGGGATGTGCGTGTATGTAACTACAGTAACTGAATTATGTCAAGCAAGGGTGTCCCATTTCTTACCTATGCGCCATTAAGCACTTGTGCACCGCACAGCGCACTTGTACCCCTTGAGACAACGTCGGAAATACGTCACCAAAGTGCGGACTTCAAGAAAGTTCTTAGGATGAGTATTGGTACAAGGCAAATGTATCACTTTTGTCGTGTAGCAAGTCCATTTAACAAGCAACCCCCCACCCAGTCTCGCCTGCAACTATACCTACCCATGCGTGACATAGTGGACAATAGCACCTAAAATTCATATTCTGTCATAGCAAAAGATAAACCCAACAATAGCCTGATCGTATGCCAAAACAGCAGGCGAGGATTTTCTCTAGTTAAGTAACTGTTTGAAGCTAAAGCAGAGGATACGGCAGCCTGATTTACCTGACTTGTTTGTTTGTTCTGATCTTCACTAGAACCCTATCTAATCTCTCTTTTCACCACCATGTGTCTAACCCCCATTCCTCTGTGCTATATGCCTCGCCCCAGGAGGTTCAACCACCGTAGACATAGCCCGGCTAACCTGGTCTGCCCACCCCTGTCCTCTCATAAGAAACTCTCAGCGGAGGGTGGACTATGGAACCGCCGGTCAGCTGTCCAGAAAGCTGACTTCATCACTGCCTACGCCAAGATGAAGTCTCTCCACTTCCTGGCTCTCACTGAGACCTGGATTACCCCTGACAACACAACCACTCCAGCTGCTCTGTCTGCTGGCTACTCCTTCTCCCACACCCCCAGGGCCTCTGGCCGAGGCGGTGGCACTGGTTTGCTTATTTCTCCATGCCCTCTGTACACAGCCTAAATATCTCCTCCTTGAGTTTCATGCAGTCACTGTAACTCACCCGTCTAAACTTAACATTGTTGTTCTCTACCACCCTCAAGGTCCACTCTGCACTGTCCTGGATGAACTGGACACTCTCCTGAGCTCCTTCCCTGAGGATGGCACCCCTGTAATTCCACTGGGTGACTTCAACCTCCAGCCAGAGAGCTCCCAGTTATCCAGTGTCGCCTCACTCCTCCAGTCCCTCGCCCTCACTCAGTCCCCATCGCCTGCCACCCACAAGGCTGGTAACTAACTCACCAGGAGCTGCGCCACGTCTGAACTCACGGTGACTCTGCTCCATGTATCAGACCACTTTTTGTGACATGTGACAATAAAAATCCAATGGGATGCCCAAATATATGCCTGCTCCGATTGTTCATTTAACCATTCTCACACACACACACACACACACACACACACACACACACACACACTCACACATATATACAAGGGGTGGACAAAATATTGGAAACCCCATGAAAAACGGCTTTAAATTTAAAGCATCTAAACCACAATTGCAAAAGCATCTACACAGGTGGTTCCTATTAATTTGAATGCTAATTAGCAGCATGTGTCAAGATGAGGATACTAACAAAGGGGCCAAATAGTTGGTGCCCAAATTGCAGGTCCGTCGGTCACAATAACGGCAAAGTTATTTAAGGTCACAAGGGGAATAGTGTCAAAAATGATGACAGCATATGCTCAACACCAAAAAACAGCATCAACAAAAAAGAACTGTGGCCACAAGTCAACCCCCCCCGACAGGGACAGACGGACACTTGGTAGGATAGTTGCTAATAATCACAGAACTACAGCTCTAAAAATCACCACAGGATTGAATCAATCCATATATGAACCAGTCTCAACAAAAACAGTACATCGTGAGCTTCACAAAGATGGTATTTATGGCAGCGCCGCCATTCAGAAAACATTTGTATCCAAGGCTAATGCACAAAAACACATAACATGGTGTAAGGAACACAAAACCTGGACCCCTGAGCAATGGAGAAATGTGACATGGTCTGATGAGTCATCTTTTACTCTTTTTAATACATCTGGACGGGTTTATGTTTGGAGAAAGCCTAAGGAGGCATTCAATCCACAATGTCTGTTGCTAACTGTTAAGTATGGTGGTGGTTCTGTAATGGTATGGGCAGCCATTGCATGGGACTTATTGGGTCCAATGATTGCTCTCCATGGACGTGTAACGAGCAAACAATATGAAACCATTTTACAAGACCAGGTGCACTATGGTGCAAACGCTGTTCCCTCATGATGTCCCCATATTCCAACATGATAATGCCCCCATACATACTGCAAAAATCAATATTAAAAAATGGTTCCAAAAACACAAGGATGACATCCAATGCTTTCCATGGCCCGCACAATCACCAGATCTAAACATAATCAAACCTTTATGGGAAGTTATTGAGAGCAGAGTGCGAACTAGATTTCCACCTCCTTCATCCCTCAAAGAACTGGAGACTGCCCTTCTTGAACAATGGGCCAATATCCCACTACACACCGTTCAGAAATTGTATGACAGCATTCCGAGAAGAATTTAAACTGTTTTGAAGGCAAAGGGTGGGCCTACTCATTATTAGTTACTAGATATTCAGTTTTTTGTTATTTTGGTTCTGTACTCTAGGACTTTGAGTTTGAAAGGATACAATGACAATGAAGTGAAGGTTGAAGTGCAGACTATCAGTTTTTATTTGAGGGTATTTTCATCCATATTGGATGAACCGTTTAGAAATTATAGAACCTTTTGTACATAGTCCCTCCAATTTTAAGGCATCAAAAAATATTAGACAGTTGAACATAATGTAGAATAAAGTAATCATTTTAAATATTTGGTCACATATCCTTTGCATGCCATGACTTCCTGATGTCTGTGACCCAACAATATCAAAAGACTCTTGATATCTTATTTTCTGGTACTCTTACAAGCGATACTATAAATTCTCTGCATTTGAATGGATCTCTATGGGAATTGGGGGGTGGGACTATATTTAGCTGTAAATTATGTTGGAACAGTATGGAATACATGGTTGGCTCTAAGTCATCAACGGTCTGAGGTATCAAACGAGCCTCAAACCATCACTCTGCTGCCAGATATGCAGTAGATATGGATGGATCACTTTAAGGGTTGTTTCTCCTGACAAATTTTCCTATTGACCTCTATGGAAAAATAAGAAGAAACCCTTCAAGTTATCCATCCATATCAACTGCATATCTGGCAGCAGAGTGATGGTTTAAGGCTTGCTTGATATGTCAGACCCCTTGTCTTGGTGATGTAGAACCATTTAGCCAACCATGTGTTCCATGCTGTTCCAGTGTAATTCACAGCTAAATCTAGTCCCACCCCCCAATTCCTATAGAGATCCATTCAAATGCAGAGAGGTACGCTTGTAGAAGTACCAGAAAATAAGATATCAAGAGTCTTGTTGGGTCACAGACATCAGGAAGTCATGGCATGCAAAGGATATGCGACCAAATATTAAAAATTATTACTTTATTTGACATTATGTTAAACTGTCCAATATTTTTTGATGCCCGAAAATCGGGGGGGGGGGGGGGGGGGGGGACTATGTACAAAAGGTTCTATCATTTCTAAACGGTTCATCCGATGAAAATACCCTCAATTTAAAGCTGACAGTCTGCACTTCAACCTCATTGTCTTTTTATCTTTTCAAACTCAAATTGCTAGAGTACAGAACCAAAATAACATATATAGCCATACTGTATAGATATGTGAATTGTTAAATTAACACTTCATAGAACAATAAAAATGTGTATTGATTGTTGCGGCTCCACAGCTTGAGAATTGTTGTTACAGATTCAGTGTTTTGTGTCAAATAGACACAAGTACATGAACTTGTGATCAGAAAATAAAAACTATAATGTAACCGGTGGCGGCTGGTGAGTTCTAAAATTGGGGAGGACGGGAGAGACCTTCTGTCCTCAATTTGAAAAAAAAACTAAATTTGAAAAGCCATTTCCACCACCTGAGTGACCCACCACCTACTACTCTCAATTTGAGAGAAAAAAAATACTAAATTTGAACAACTATTTTACACTAGGCTATCTATTACATTCAACTGTCTCTCTCAATGTCTCAATGTCAAGCTCAACTCGATGTGAGCCAGCCAGGGCCAGGTACCATGGTTGCCAGATAATTTGTATGTTTCCAGACCAACAGCAGTAAGTGGTTAAAAGCTGCACTAATTGATAAAAACCAGACAAAATATTATATTCTATAATATAATGATACATATTCAACCCACACAAAGCCATTTTTTCAATCTACAATGCAACCAGCCAAATTGTGTATGAAATCTACAAATAATGCAACCCTGTTGTGTAGGGACTCTCCAGGGAATATAAAGCACTCTCAACAGTAAAACCCTACAGCTCTGGCTAGGAAACTCCGATTCACTCACTTTAAAAACTGGGGATGATCAGGGATACGTGCTCTACGGAATGCTCATCTCAGATTTTCATTTCCGATCATGGTATATATTTTTAGATTTTGCTCATCAAAATAACCATGATCGGAAATTAAAATCTGAGATGAGCATTCCGTAGAGCACGTATCCCTGACCATTCCCAATTTTTTAAAGTGAGTGAATCGGAGTTTCCTGGCCAGAGCTGTAGGGTTTTACTCTTTTTACCTGTTTTTTAATACCTCCATGGTTTTACTGCGTGTTTAGAGTCCTCTGTTGGCACAGCGAGCGTCATGCTCTGTCTGCAATGACCCGCCTCTTCTCATTTTCTATTGGATGAACAGGACGTCATTCTTTTGTTCTGACCATTTTTGGCTTAGGGAGGACGTCCTCCCTAGCATGTTAGTTTTACCATGGAAAATATAGGGGAGGATAAAAACACCGGGTTAGGTTGCATTTGAATGGAAGTTTATGGAGCTGTAGGGAGGACGGAGAAATATTTCCTCCCTCATCCTCCCTACTCTTTGTTTTTATGCAGGTAGGGGGCGCTGTTGAGACTTTAACATTGGCAATAGGGTTTTGTGCACTGTAAGCTAAATGCTTTGAAATGGATTTGAAAGAGATTTTTTTTAAATATATTTTTTAATAGAATCTTTTCTTTTTCTCCTTCAAATTATTGGGGAGGACCATCCTCCCTATCCTCTATGGACGAGCCTCCACTGAATGTAACCAACACTGTATGATAATGTGGCCATTCAAAATTGACCTATTGACCTTGTCTATGGATAAGATGTTTTGAATCAATACAGGTAGCTTATTGAAAAATAAATTATTGGGCATTTGAGGCCTTTACCCCCCCATCCCACCATTAACAATGTTTTTGAATTCATGACAATTAGTGTACAATGATGATGATGATACTCTTACTCACGTCGTAACATGGTTAATGAAAAAATAAGCATTTATGACGACCAAAGGGTCTGAAAGGGGTCTGTCTTCCTTCTTAATTCATACACCTGCTATTTTTCCGTGCAAATAGAACCGATGTAACAGAAGAGCAAATTATATTTGTGTACCCAGATGAAAGCGTCACCACACCATACCAACCAGCTTTAAAAGTGCACTTCAGGCAAAAAAGACACTATGACGTTGGGTTTAAATTGCTCACAGTATCGCTTAATTCCCACACAATTAAACACATGCGGTGGCAGCCATTCGAGGCCGCATGCTCTTCCATCTTGAATATGTATAACAGCAACCGTGTCTGCTTGACGAATAAAATAAATGCACATGTGTATAGCACATAAACAATCATAAAGAAAAGAAACATACCTTTGTGCACAACCCCTCAGTTCAGAGCATGTTCTCCAGGAAGACCAAAAAGTTCTTTTTCATTGACGGTGTTGTTTAGGAGGTCAAGTGACCAAAATAAAAATAATTAGTCCATATAGTCAAGGTTTCAGTAAACTTTCCTCGGAATTATGTCCGTTTTCACGTAAAGGGATCGTCATTCTCTTGTGGTATAGGCTAGTTCAAGGGCAAAGCACTTATCCGTAACAGCCATTAGATGCTGATCTTCCGCTGGTAGTAGCCTACGTAAGATGAAGGGTTGAAAAAAGAGCTCCACACTATCGCCTGCCAAGTTAACAATTCGCTGTGCATCTGTACAGGCAGCCTACACGATTACACTGCGTCGGTCGGCCTTTAAACACAAACTGAAAACTGTTTTACATTTAAGTGACGATTCATATGCCTACTAATATTATTAAATATTACAATAATATCTTCGAAACAATCACTAATTTCATGTGCGCTAGTTATACCATTCTTTAAAAGACTTGGAGTATTCATTTTTATTCAACTCATAGACTATGGCTCGTTAGCGGGTACATTTGTGCAGTTTAAATAAATAACTTGTTCTCGGTCAAAGCTAATTTATTCGTCCTTAATGGACAACTATGATGCTGTTAAGGTGATATTGGTCGGGTACTTCAAAACAAATATGACCTTCGATATGCTACTTTTCAATATTTTTGAATAGTTTGTTATGACCATATCGCAAAACATACTTTACTGAGATCCTCATGGTCAGCTTGGATAATCAACATATTGTAATAATTAAATATACAGTACGTTCTACATCTTACGACGTGGATAGCCAACCACATAATGCAGGTATAGCCTTTTCCAGGTGATTCAGTAGCCTATAATTAATCTTGCATTGTACAGTAGTGCAAAAGTGTTACTTTATTGCATAACAGCAAAACGATGAGATGCCTTTCGTCTTTCTTTCATATTTTAAAGTGACATACAGAAATGTATAAAGTGCCTTTGCAATCTGTCATATTTGTAGTTTCGTAAAATAATAATTGAATTTCGCCATAGCCAGTTTCCTCACTTGAATATATGCTTAAAGCACATGATGTCCACCTAGTTTATTTTTATTTAATCCCTCTACAAAGCCCAAATAAACGGTGCAATTCTCCTAGTCGATACGGATAGCTTTAACGTTACAAGTTGAAGGTCTACAGTAGTATGTTAAAACCACCAGGCGGGGTTAAGAATGTCATGCATGTTTCCCACTGCAGTAGCTATGGAACATATCACAGAATTGTCCCGTCGAGTTGTGTACACGCTAGACCTTAGTTCATAACATGTGGCTAACTACAAACAAAGATACGTGTTTTAGTGCTGTTGCTTTTTTTTTCACACGTCTGTTTGAAGCGATTTGGAATTGGAGCTATTCTTTCGAACTATTTCTGTACCGTTTCCTTTGCTCGGGCTTTGCTTTTCCACTCCGCACAGGGACTCGGTCACTCCTTCTTCCATTTCCATGTACTCAGCTTTGTCCCCTATCGAGGAAACCGAAGGGGATCCCCTACATTTCTTAAGGAAGTTTGTGGGGAAGTAAGGGCAGGGGGGGGCGTTCTGCACAATGGGTGGTTGTTCTTCATTGTCGGTCTCTCTATGATAAAAATAGTTGAAGTTGGACACAATAACCGGGACAGGTAGAGCAATGGTCAGCACACCGGCTATGGCACAGAGTGAACCCACTATTTTACCACCAACAGTGATTGGTTTCATGTCCCCGTATCCAACTGTGGTCATGGTAACAACTGCCCACCAGAAAGCGTCAGGGATGCTCGTGAACTGAGTCAAAGGCTCATCTGCTTCAGCAAAATACACAGCACTGGAGAACAAAATAACGCCAATGATCAGGAAGAAAATCAGCAGTGCCAGTTCTCTCAAACTCGCCCTCAGGGTATGTCCTAAAATTTGCAAACCTTTCGAGTGCCTGGAGAGCTTGAAGATACGAAAAACTCTGACAAGACGAATTATTCTGAGAATAGCAAAGGTCATTGCTTGCTGCCCGTTGCCTTGGTGTTGGGCAAGATCTGTGCCAAGAGTAATGAAATAAGGCAAGATGGATACCATGTCAATAGAATTCATAACGTTTTTAAAGAAATCAGCTTTGCTAGGGCTTGAAAAAAAGCGGACTAGTATTTCAAAAGAGAACCAAATAATGCACACAGTCTCGACAATGAAAAATGGGTCGTTGAAAGGTGTAAATCCACTGTCTAAGTATGCAGAATTGTTACCTCCGGTGAGTAAATCTCGTTCGTCCCTGAACTCCGGTAAAGTTTCTAAACAGAAAATTACTATGGATATAACGATGACCACAACAGACACAACAGCAATCGCTCTGGCAGGGGTTGAACTTTCGGGGTATTCAAACAGAAGCCAAACTTGACGTTTGAACTCGTCTTCTGGTAAGGGTTTTTCTTCCTCCTTTATGAAGCCCTCGTCTTCCCGGAATTTGAGCATTGCATCTTCTCCAAGTTCATAAAACTTAACCTCCTCTGAAAAAATGTCAAAGGGTACGTTGGCAGGTCTCTTTAACCTCCCACCCGATTGGTAATAATAAAGAATAGCGTCGAAGCTTGGTCGATTTCTGTCAAAAAAGTACTCGTTCCTCAGGGGATCAAAGTACCTGATTCGTTTTTCGGGGTCACCCAAGAGAGTATCGGGGAACTGAGCGAGAGTCTTTAATTGCGTCTCAAACTTCAGACCAGATACGTTTATCATAACTCTCTCGCAGCACCCATACTCACTGTAAACATTATCGTAGCCTGGTTTGGGATGTCTATCGGTGAGTGACACTGTCTCCTCTTCATCATCCATGTTCAAGACAAAACTTTTTCTCTTTTCTCTGGTCTCTTCGGCACCCCCTCCTCCCCCGTCCTCCTCGTCTTCTTCTTCGCCTTCCGCCTCCTCCTCTATCATAATGTCCTCCTCGGAACCAAGTAGCGCCAACTCTGAGTGGCGCAAGTCTCCGCCGAGAATCGAACGGTTCCTTCTCCGGTACTCTGCACCCCGTTGCTTTTTCCTTCCTTTAAGAGTGTGCTGTTGTGGTTCCTGGTGGTGCTGCGAGGAGGAGGCGGTTCCACTGCTACTGTTGTTGGCATGGAATGAGGAGGCGGCGCGAGACTGATGCTGTTGGTGGTTGTGGTTGTTGTGGTGATTGCCGGAGAACACCCCTTCCTCTCCAACCGATCCCGCTTCAGCAGCTGCCGCCGCTCTCGAGTGTGCCTGTCTCTCCCTCTCGCGTTCTCGCTCCTTTGCGCGCGCCTGGGCGTATCCGTAAGGCAGGTGGCTGTTGCAGCCACCACTTTCTGCGCTTACCATAGCAAACTCCATTTTGTTTTTTTGTTTTTATTCGGATTGTGAATTATATGTTGATTTCTCAAATAATATCACTAGTAGACGAAGCTATATTAGTGTTTTAGGGCGGGAGCAAATGGTGAACAGCTGGTTACAGTAGTGCAGTGTCATATGCACCTGTTTTTCGTATTCTCTGCCTGCAGCAGCAATTGTTAGTTGTCTTGAACATACATACATTTGAGTATTTTCTGTCCATATACGATGCCATTCTTGTGTTACTGCCCAGTAGTTACATGTTGAAGCTAACAGGTGAAGTTTGTATCAGATGCTCCCAGTTAGTCTTTAGTTCAACTCAAGTGTTCCCCAGGACATGCACGAGAGAAAAGCGTCATAATTCGGTTTTGGCCAACATTTTATAACCACGCACACCGCAAGTTGGCGAACAAGAGATGTTTCCAGTTGGTAACTTTTATCTCTATCATGTCACTAAATTATTTTATTTAATCCATGAACACCAGCTCTTTTGGTTTGGTATGAAATATAAATTAATGGCGAGCTAGAACACCCGCTCTCAAAAAAATGAATGGCTCTCATCTCATTCAGGTTCCAGTCACTTGTTTGCTATAAATGCGCAGCATAAATCAAACGATGCTTATTTTAGTCTCTTAGTTGCCCTTCGAAATGGGTGGTGGTAGACCGCACTGTATCGTTCTGTCGTCAGATGTTCGTTTAACTACATATTCCTTTGACGCCTGCAGAAACGGATGGAAGAAAGTGTTAGAAATCGATACAAAATCTACAGCATGTATACAAAATCATAACGTAGCTAATGATTATGTCAAATTAATTCTGATACGCATATTTTATGGAACTTGGTATAGGCTAATAAGTAGACTACTCCCTCACAGAATATCTAGGATAACATAATGAAGGCCAGCCCAGGCAACAGGAGGTGTGCGTGATTACATTGCCAAACACAGCCTCTGTGAAGTCCATCATAAATACAGACACTCCTCCGATCATGCATGCTAATTCCCCCTGTCCCCAAATACTCCACAGTTATACATCCAGTCATGATACTTACATCTGAAAAGGCCAAACAGAATATCTTCTTTTCTTCATTCATTGAATTAGTGTATTGTAGATAGGCTACGCTGCAATTTTCGCTTTTGTGCCATTTCCATTTCGTTGTGGGAGTGTAAAAATCCAGCGATGACATAGGCTAAACCTAAAATTTTAAGCTACATACGTGGTTATCGCATTCGAGGGATTTCACTTTTTGAGGGGTAGGCTAGTCTGAGGTAATTGATGCGAAAGTGAGAGGCTAAAACGAAAACACCGATTTAAGTCCCCCTCTCATCGTGGTGTGCAAAGACGAAAAATGCAACAATATAAGCATATATATTTTTGAAATCCACAAATTATATGCTGTTAAAACGAACTGCTTAATTTATCTGGCTTCTCGTTCATGAAGCTGTTTTCAACGCAATTCAGTAGCATCAATCATCACCTGCGCCTCACCTTGCAAAATCAACAAAATGTAGCTACCGCTGCATCCCTTCTTGAGAAAAACAGGTATCCGACATTCATACCAATACAATGCCTCGAAAAAACGAGCGATGCCTTTACCACGATACAAGTTTTTATATATTGTCAACTGAAATAAGAGTCAGTGTGACACGCATCTGTCCGCTGCTCTGCCTTCGCTATTCCCCATTGTGTTTCTGTTATTGAAAGACAGCGCCGTTGCGTTTCGCATGTTCTGCAGCGCTTCCTAGACTTCGATCAGCCCCCAGTGGCCAGACTGTGACATTACATCACCTACAGGCATACTGCAGTACCAAACTTTTGTCTCCAATACAACTGTTGCCATTTAACCGTTTAATGGCTTTATTAGTCCTCGTTATGGTGTGGCATTCTGGCCAATGATGTTTGATTTTATTCAGAATATAAGTAGGCTAGTTTTTTTCGATTACAAATTTCACTTGCAACATCGTTTGGATAGCAGGGGCGTCATGCATTCAAGATTTTTGAGGGGGCAGTTTTGTAACTTTATGTTAGAAGTGAAATTTACTGAAAAATGTCACTACTCAAAATGGACTTGCCAGTCAAACAATGCTGTGCTAAAAAAATGTACAAATAGCTAAGTTATGCATCCTACATGTGAAGCAAATAGCTAAAGTCTTAGGTGATTTCGCGAGTAGGCTAGCCCATTTACACACATCTTAATTACCGTAAATAGCTGTTCCTGTTGTCAGGCTCCCAATTCACTCCCATAACATTTTCAGGACCTCGCCGAAATTAATTTAAAAAACTAACTAGGCCTATGGAGGATAATAGGCTACATGAATGTCATGTTTTTTTTCCTGAATCAAAGGTAGCTTGTATCTGTTTTGTGAGCTGATACGTAGTTTTCAGATTTAGGTTGTATTGGTTCATAGCCTATAGAGCAGGGGTGGGCAACTCCAGGTCTTGCGGGCCGGTGTGTATGCAGGTTTTTACTGCCAACAGTTACCCTGGCTCAATCAGCTAATTAGTTGTATACACCATCACAGATTCACTCGTAAATCACACCACAATAACATGCTACAATACATGCATTACCAACACAAGAACATTAATCAGCTGCTTTTCATATTGTGGAATGTAGATAAAATATCAGATCATATAAATGATTGGGTTAATGAAATAATTGGTAACTGGTGGCAGCAAAAACCTGCATACACACCGGCCCGCAAGACCTGGAGTTGCCCACCCCTGCTATAGAGCATGGTTATTCAAATCTGGACCTCAAATCCAAATCTGGCCCTGGTTTTCTTTCTCGCAGATAATTGAATAATTAGTGCTACTGATTGGTCAGATTGTCTTTACACCTAAATGGAGGGCGGAAAACCAGCCGTTCTCGGACCTTGAGGACCATAATTTAGAGGGCCTACTAGAAGGGCGGAGTTGCACTCTTTTTCTAATTTAATGAAAAATATATATATTTGAAATCCGATTATTTTACTAGCCTAATATCATTCTGAAATTGTATTAGGCGACACGATAATAGGAATTATCCTATAATGGATATGATTGATGGGCTGGAGGCTATATTGTCATTTTAATGAAGTTCGTTCCTCGCAGAGAGCCACTGACTTGCGGGAGACGGGGGCGGGGCTTGCCTAGTGCCTTGTAAAACGAAGAAGTAGCCAGCCTATGCGCTCTGCGCTCAATCCTGGAGATGACCAAATGAGACAAAATGAAATAAATAAATATGCAATGAAATAAATACATATCTGTTCATTATTGAACGTCTCTTATTTATTTCATGGCGTATTTATTTCCACTTGTATTTATTTGAAGGTGTAGCCTTTATTTCAAGACGTAGGGCCTATTTATTTCACGTCATATTTATTTCAAGTCGTAGCCTATTTATTTCAAGGCATATTTATTTCAAAACGACTCGGCCTGTCAGTCAACGTGAAAGGGACGTGGTCAGCTATGATCATTGGTTGCTCAGTCCATATATATATAAAAACCTAGATCAGAGACCTTAGAGAGAGGCTAATATCTTCCTACCTCTGCCACTCATTTTTATATGTTCCATTGACGTACATTATACGGTGCCCCTATTGGTCAGTTGCGGCATTGGCCGCTTTTTGCAGTAAGTGTAGAACTGTAAAAAGGGGGGAAAAGAACTGGGAGCGGATGGGGCAACATGGATACAAGTGTTATTTGTGTAAAAATAAAAAAAAGTTGTACCATTATACAATTTTAGTTTTGACAAGACGTCAATTGTGAGATTCATAAATCATATTGATTACATAATGAATTGTTATTGTTTGTTCATAAACAACAAATATCTGACAACACTACACTAGCACCCATGCTAACCTTAACGACAGGCCGCACAGTCCTTGAATGGTGGAGTCATTCAGAGTGTATTTTATGACTGTATCAGCGCTATCACTATCATGATGCCTAAATAACATTTTGTTTTCAAATTATTTTTTGATGATTAGTCAACAAAAAGTGACATATTTTATAAGATATATGTTATCTACATAGTCTTTTTCTGGCTTATCTAGTGTGAACATGGTTACTATGTTGTAAAATCAAAGAGAATCTGGAAATATTGATTCAAATAATTCTCAAATGATGATTTTGTGCAAAACTCATTGACCTCCATACACATCTACACTTACTGGGATCCATATCGCCCCCTAGTGGTTAAGAAATGCGAAACCAGGAAGTACAGGCGAGTTGGATGTTTTTTATTTTGTTTTATTTTATTTGCCAAAATAAGCATATACAGATATAGCCAGATAATGTGTAGCACAGCTACAAGTATACATGCATTAACGATGATCCATCTTCATCTACATATTATTTGTAAAATTGAAGAGAAATAAAAATAAAATACAGAACAAGTAAAATAAATAAGTACAGGAGGTATATATAACACAGAAAAGACCAAAACATTTCAATAATTTAGCAGTCCACGTCATTCAATAATCATTCTAATTTGTCCAAAAGCATTTTTAGTATTTGTAAAGTTTTACAAACATTCGCGTTTTGTTTAATCGTTTGAAAAGTAGTATATATATATATATATATATTCGCTCATACCACCCACTGATTATTCGACCATGACAAATATGAGTTTTGCACTCCTTTGCCTACATTTCTTAGCGGCCCTGGAGAGTGCGGCCATGAAGGAGTATATTGAGGAGGTGTTAGCCAATGGGTTTATAAGGCCATCTACTTCGCCTGCTGGCACTTTTTTTGTAAAAAAGAAAGATGGAGGATTAAGGCCCTGCATTGATGACTGTTCTCTGAATACCATAACTATTAAAAACTGGTATCCGCTTCCCCTGATGAATTTGGTGTTTGAACGTCTCCAGGCCACCATTTTTCCAAACTCGACCTCCGCAATGCCTATAACCTGGTGCGCATGTGTGAGGGCAATGAATGGAAAACCGCTTTTAACTCTCACAGCGGGCGCTACAAATATTTGGCCATACCGTTCGGGCTCACTAGCACCCCTTCGGTGTTTCAAGCGTTAGTGAACAATGTACTGCGGGAGATGTTAGAGAGATTAATTTTCGTCTACTTAGACGATATTTAAATTTTCTCTTCCGATCTACAAACCCACATCGGTCATGTAAGACAAATTTTGAAAGCCCTTTTTGAGGCCAAATTGTTCGTTAAAGCAGAGAAGTGCTCATTTCACGCTAACACGGTTTCATTTTGGGGATTTATTGTATCGGAGGGCAAGGTCCGTATGGATCCTGAGAAGGTTTCTGCTGTACTTAATTGGCCCACTCTTCGCTCAGTTAAACAAGTCCAGCGCTTCCTTGGGTTCGCTCATTTTTATAGGTGTTTTATTAGTAATTTCAGTGCGCTCGCCGCACCTATTACCCCCCTGACCAAGAAAACGTCAGCGACTCACTCTCAGTGGAAGCCTCAGGCTGAGTCTGCTTTTGTGAAACTTAAGAGGAGGTTCAGTTCTGAGCCCATGGAGGTTGATGCTTCCAAATTGGGTGTAGGTGCTATATTGTCCCAGCATTCACCCATCGATCGCAAAATGCACTCGTGTGCATCGTTCTCTTGGGCTCTCACTACGGCCGAGAGGAATTACGATGTGGGGGATCGGGAGCTACTGGCAGTTAAATTGGCCCTGGAGGAGTGGCGCCATTAGTTAGAGGGAGCTGAACACCCCTTTACTGTGTGGACCGACCACAGAAATTTGGAATACGTCCAACAGGTTAGAAGACGTAATTCAAGACAGGTGCGCTGGGCATTATTTTTTTACAAATTTTAACTTTCTTTTGACGTACCGCCCGGGTTCTAAGAATGTTAAACCAGATGCTTTGTCACACATTTTTGAGCGGACTGACAGTCCCAGTATTCCGGAGCACATTGTGCCTGCTGCCCAGATAGTTGCTCCTGTGTTATGGGACGTTGAAGTGGTGGTTCAACAGGCGTTGCTACTTAACCCAGGTCTGGGTGGGGTCCCGCTAATTGCCTTCTCGTACCTCCCAAGGTGAGGTCTCGGGTACTCCAGTTTCTCTCCAGATGCTTTTGGTGGCCTGGTATGGAGAGGGAAGTGCGCAAATTTGTTGCTGCTTGTGCTGTTTGCGCCCGGAACAAGGGCTCTTGACTCCCATCCTCTGGGTTATTATGCCCTTTACCTATGCCTAGTCGACTTTGGAGCCATATTTCTTTGGATTTTGTGACCAGATTGCCAGAGAAACATGGTTATTTTAGTCATTATTGATAAGTTTTCTAAGGCAGCTCATTTTCTGGCTCTGGAAAAATTGCCATTTGGAGGCTCAGTTAGTGATCAATCACGTGTTCCGCATACACGGATTGCCTAAAGATGTAGTATCGGACGGTGGTCCTCAATTTATTGGGCGTTCCTTTTGCGCACAGTTGGGCGCGTCCGTTAGTCTGTCCTCCGGCTTTCACCCACAGACTAACGGACAAACGGAGCGCACGAACCAAACTATGGAAAACACCCTTCGCTGCTTGGTGGCCAATAATCCTACATCATGGAGTCCTTATCTTCCCTGGGCTGAGTATGCCCATAATTTAAAAACATTACAGGCATTTAGCAAACGCTCCTATCCAGAGTGACTTACACAACTTTTTAGCATTTTTTACATATTATCCATTTATACAGCTGGATATATACTGAAGCAATTCAGGTTAAGTACCTTGCTCAAGGGTACAACGGCAGTGTCCTACCTGGGAATCAAACCGGCAACCTTTCAGTTACATGGCCAGTTCCTTAACCATGATACTACACTTTCTTTTCTAGTTTCCCGTGTTAGCTCTAGTATTGAGCTCGGGAGACTTTGTTTTGTGCTCTCACTCGTGTTTTCGAGTTCGCCCTATTTTCCTGGGTTGATTATTATTTGGCTGTTTAGCTACTAGGATTTATTCCTTTTTTCCTTTCTACTTATTAGTAGTTTTTACCCTCTTAGTGGCCCTCACCTGTGTGGGTGACTTCTTCTGAACCCTCTTACTTTCACACGTGATTCACCGCTACTAAACCCATTACACACTGTTTGTAAAAGAAAATCGGGGTATCTCCACTCGTTAAGCTCAGACATGTACAGGCTCTACTAACATCGAATGTTTAAATATCCTATTGACTGTGTTAGTCTTAAAACTTTCAGTTTAGCAGCTGGTCTTAGAGTTTTCAATCAAGATAATTTGTTTTTGGGTCAATTACCGAAATCTGTCATTATAGGTTTGGAAGACAACGACGCCTTTACAGGTGTTTACAATAAGAACCCTTTCAATTTCCAACATTATAACACTGAACATATTTCCATAAATATGGAAGTGCACCAGATTCCGACCAAGGCTTATACTCCGCTGAGGTGGCTGAGTTTGTTTGCCGGCAATTTTGAAAATCTTGTAAATTGTAAATTCTCTATCAAGCACTTAAAAAATCTGAAATCGCAGATATGGACATACTATCATCCACGGCTATAAGATCTTATCTGGTAGGCGCTGTTTATGTTTTTATCTCCCTTACCTGCGCTGTTTATATTTCCCTTACCTGTATACTCGAAAATCCCGCACCACATCTTTAAGGGTTGTTTCTCCTGACTTTTTTCCCCATAGAGTTCTATAGGAAAATTAGTCAGGAGAAATAATCCTTGCAGTGATCCATCCACATCTACTCCATATCTGGTAACAGATTGATGGTTTGGGGCTCATTCGATAGATCAGACCCTTGATGACTTACAGCCATTTAGCCAGCTATGTGTTCCATACTGTACCCGTGTAATTTACAGCTGAATCTAGTCTCACCCCCCAATTCTCATAGAGATCCATTCAAATGCAGAGAGGTTATAGTATCGCTTGTAACAGTACCTGGAAATAAGAGAGTCTTTTGATGTTTATGGGTCGCAGACTTCAGCAACAGCATGCAAAGGATATGTGACCAAATATTAAATATGATACTTTAAAAATATGTTAAAGCAAAGGGTATGAATACTTATGTAAATGAGAGATTTCAGTTTTAGATTTTTTATAAATTAGCAAAAATTTCACTTTGTCATTATGGGTTATTGAGTGTAGATTGATGGGCAAAAATGGCAATTTTATCCATTTAAAATTAAATCTACAACACAATAAAGTGCGCAAAAAGTGAAGGGGTATGAATACTTTCCGTCCCCACTGTAAGTCAACCTTGCTCCATTATTGCTTTCTTTTGAAGTGCTATGTCATGCATCTATGCTTGGACAGTGCTTAAAAACCTTTTATCTATGCTTGGACAGTGCTTAAAAACCTTTTATCTATGCTTGGACAGTGCTTAAAAACCTTTTATCTATGCTTGGACAGTGCTTAAAAACCTTTTAAAGAACTCCCATAAGTTTGTCAACATTGGGAAATTGTTTTCTCAAATGCAGTGCTGTTTTGCAGAGGGGATTGCAATTTTGATAAATGCATTCAATTTGTGGTTATCCAGTTTTTCTCAAGGAAGATTTGCAATTAGAAACACATCTACCCGCCTTTCAAAGCTTCCTTCCACCCTGCTGACGTATGATTCTCCCTTGGTGTTGGTCTGCATACAATAATACCAAAGTAAGTTCATGGTTTGGTGATATATGTTGGTGATATATTGTTGTTTTGCATACATACATGAACATTGTAGCACTGCAATGATGTAGTATCATCTGTATTTAACTGTGGAATGGATGTACTGTTTGTTTCTGCAAAAGATGACATGCATATTCAGCAGGGAATGGAAGAGTTAACAGCCAATGGACATTTTCGAGTATAGTGTTGCATGAGCAAGGCCCAGCTTTCTGAGTGACTTTGGTAGGTGATCTCAAATTAATACACTCAATGTCATTTCAAAGGTTCCCTTCTGTTGTGTCACAGTGTCGAGTGCCGACCTTGGAATTTAACTCCACTCGAAGGGGAAAAACCACAATATTTTGTGTTGTATTTACATAGACATAACAACCAAGCTTAACAGATTTGAGCCGCCCCCTCCCATATACACACCTGTCCTGTCATTTGGCCCTCCTCCGCAGTCTTAGCAGCAGGAGAGGAGAGAGAATAAAAGCCAGAAGAAAAGAACATTCTGGCACTCTGCTTGGAATCAGACAGGTGAGGATTCTGCCACTGTCTCTGACCCCTTTCTGTCCAACCATCACTCTATTTTTAAAATGTTGCCTTACTTTGTCTTCTTTCCTTTATTTCCTGCTATGTAGACTGAAAAGTAGAGTGCTTGTGGTCAGTGCCGACACTAAACTTTACCATTATCTTGGAAAATACAGCTGAATAGCAAACATGGACTTCACTTGAAAATGAATTCATGGAAACTAAATGAAAAACTTCAAATGCTTGTCACTTCAACATGAAATTAAAAACAAATAATAGAAACAAAGAAAATGTGTTTGCAATTTGTGGAGTAAATTTAGGAAGCAGTCCATGCCTTGATTTGTTTTCATTTTAATTGGAAGGGGTAGATGATTTGTGTCTCTTTCCTGCATGGCAGATTCTGGTGAGGAATTCACGGCAGATTCAAGGTTGCCATGCATCTGGCTGTCACAGCACTGTGCTTGACGTTGGCTCCCGCCCTGGCACGGGCCTCTGACAGTTGTGGACTGGCCAACATCTCCATCTCCGTGGAGAACGAAGAATGTGGGGGCTGCGTCACCTTCAACACCACCTCCTGTGCAGGCCTGTGCTACACCCAGGTAACCATGTCTCCTACAGCTCCTTGCTATCAGAAGTAATGAGAACGCACATCATAATAGCATTTCACAGTACACTTCACACAATGTGGTGTGAACACTAACGGAATATATAGTGTACCGGGTCAAACAGCTCAGAACACAACCTGTTCTGTGAGATAAAACATAACAGGTCGTCTAAATACCACACCGCACACTGTAATGTTACGCCACATGACATGACAGGTAGTAGAATATGTCTTTCTGTTCTTTTCATAATCACAATCACAACATATGTAACAATGTGAATGCTCAAGAAATATTTCCATTTTGTGAACCTGTCACATCACACAAGAAGGAAAGGATACAGTCACAACAATACTGTTTATCGCACTCGGACTGCTTTATATTTCAGTACTGTAAGCTAAGCTTACTGTCAGCAGCCATACAACAGCTTAATGAGTGAAGATAGATGGGGAAAAGGCATATACAGTGCTGTGAAAAAGTTTTTGCCCCCTTCCTGATTTCCTCTATTCTTGCATATTTCTCACACTGGATGTTTTCAGATCTTTAGACAAAATATAATATTGATTTTAGGGAACCTGAGTAAACAAATGACACATTTGTTTTTTACTTATTAAATTTATTTAATGAACAATAAATCCCAACACCCATTTCCCTTGTGTGAAAAAGTAATTGCCCCCTTACAATAACTGCAGCCAATGTATAATAAAGTAATCATTTGTAATATTTGGTCACATATCCTTTGCATGCCATGACTTCCTGATGTCTTTGACCCAACAATATCAAAAGACTCTTGAAATCTTATTTTCTGGTATTTCTACAAGCGATACTATAACCTCTCTGCATTTGAATGGATCTCTATGGGAATTGGGGGGTGGGACTAGATTTAATTGTAAATTACACTGGAATAGTATGGAACACATGGTTGGCTAAATGGCTCTAAGTCATCAAGGGTCTGATGTATCAAACGAGCCTCAAACCGTCACTCTGCTGCGAGATATGCAGTCGATATGGATGGTTCACTTTAAGGGTTGTTTCTCCTGACTTATTTTTCCATAGAGTTCAATAGGAAAATTTGTCAGTTCATTAAATAAATTTAATAAGTAAAAAACAAATGTGTCATTTGTTTACTCAGGTTCCCTAAAATCAATATTATATTTTGTCTAAAGATCTGAAAACATCCAGTGTGAGAAATATGCAAGAATAGAGGAAATCAGGAAGAGGGCAAAAACTTTTTCACAGCACTGTATAATACAATATAATTACCATACATTGTAAAAAGCACAAATTATTGTGTAATTTTCATAGATATTATTAAATCTACCGGCGTAGCTGCAGTTAACGTGAACCTGGGAACTCTGTATCCAAGTCAGGCACACTAAGCACAAGGCCCTAACGTAGCTGCACGCACTGTCCTGCCTATTATGCGTTTCAGGTAGCCTACCTCGGAAAGTCATAATTACAAACTTCCGACCAGGAAAAATACACTGGAACGGCCTGTTAACTGTTATCATTTCACAGCTCCGGGTAGGAGGAAAGTGACGTCAATCAAAATGGATGAATCTGTATTTTAATTTAACAATTTAATTTATTGGTTTTCTATGTTTATGCGTGCCCGCATCCTTCACACATAGGAAGTATAGTCACTGTATTTACGGGGTTAAAGCCTAAACAGTTTGCATAAGTAAAATATGAAAATAGGCCTATTAGTATTATGAAATACATATAACGTTAGGCTATTCAACACTGGCTATTCAATACTTATTTGATACGAAGTAATACTTATTTGCTACGAAGTAATACTTATTTGCTACAAAGTAATACGTATTTGCTACGAAGTAATACTTAAGTAATCCAGTGTATGTGGTGGCGGCCGGATGACTCTGGCGTCACATTGTAGGCTTGTAGTCTCTCTAGATGTCATTCTTCATGCATTATTATCATTAGTTAGTTACCAAAAACATTACAAAAATAAGTTATATCTCAACAAAAACACGTTTTCAACGTAAAGAAATGCCAAGTTACTCACGCATAGCCTACAAAGTCCTTAATTCCAATTTGCTAAATCTAGGCCTGCCTTTAAAAGTATTGATATCAAAATGTGGCCAAGTTAAAACAAACAATATTGCCTATTGTAGCTCACACTAATTAAACTACCTCTATTCCAAAGCAATGCTATCCAAATGCATTTATTTACGTTGAAAACATGTTTTTGTTGAGATAGATTATACGTAAAAAGAACGTGTAAATTGCTATGGATTAAGTTCATCTCCATAAATGCATACAATGTGAATGTAATGTATTGAAGTGTAATTGTTTTTGGTATGGGTTGACAGGACTCTGTGTACAGGAGCTCCCTGAAACCATATACCCAACAGGCCTGCAACTTCAGGGATGTGGTCTATGAGACTGTGCACCTACCAGGGTGTTCCAATGGAATGGACCTGCACTTCACCTACCCTGTGGCTCTGAGCTGTGAGTGCAGCAAGTGTAACACTGACAGCTCCGACTGTGGCCCGCTTAACACAGAGGTATCAGGCTGCCTGACCCACTAGACCGAGAACGGAACCACGGACGCATAACTGCAGCAAGGGATAGGTGCTTCACTTCACATAATCATTTCAGTAGTCTGCATCAGAGCCTTGGGGCGGCCATTTTGGGAGAGCTTGGAATTTTAAGGGTTTGCCACATGAAGATTTCAAGTGTGTTCCTAGATTGTGTGTTTCGGAATATACAATTACATTTGTTAATGCTAATTTCAATTAAATGTCTTGCTTTGTTAATGGCTGCAACATAATGTTTCTCTCTGCAAGATTCCCATGTTATTCAATCGTTTTGCTGAAATAAGATTTCAAAATTGTGCTGCATGGCTGACTAAGATGCTTTTCATATCTTTCTTGAGTTCTGAAGTATTACTCTGAAGTATTTTCATAGCTTTCATTAAAAATGTTATTCTCAAAATGGTTTAAAAAAGCATTTATAAAGCTTACTGGCAAAGGAAATTAAATCATGTTGTTTTAAAACGGCTTAAAACGAATAAAAGCTGTAGCAGATGTCAATTAATGTGCTTTTTACATGGTAATGTAAATGGCTTGTTGATGAGGCCCAAAGTGTCATTCTTTATATGGATTTTAATTTGTGAATGAATAGTGTGTCTGTTTGATTGATCTAACATACACATTGGAATATGTACATTACAAGCATTAATGTTTTTCCTTTAGGATCTGGCTGTAATTTGTCATTTGTAGACAATGCATAAATAAAGTACTTTTATTACTGCAACTTAGTTATTATTTACTTTAACACTACTTCCCCCATAATTTTAATGGTTAAATCCACAATAATTACTGCCAGCCTAAAATACCACAGTCAGAACAATCACACAATCAGGTGTAGTGTTAGCCCTCCAAATCTGGCTAAAGAGATAAATATTAGCATTAACTGTCATTTTTTTGGCAAAAAGGTTTGAGGCATATGTATCATACCGGCAAACTTGGGACACTGGATAATATTAATGCATTTTATTAAGTTTTATTCTGAGTACATTTTAGGTTTATGTAGGAGGCAGTGTTTTTCCCCTCACTCAAGAATTTATTTTAGTTATGAGAAACATAATTTCCTGAGCAGACACAGGGCTGGAATAAAGTTCATTTTGGCAACACAGCTTCTGAAATGCCTGCTTCCTGCTCAAAAGTTTAAATGTTCTTTGTAAGAAGCTCCTCACTGCAAAGTCCTTCCTGGTACATGACTTTCAACACACTGTATATCACTAAACTAACTCTAGTCAAAGACAAAGTCAGATAGCCCAGCTAGGCTGAATCCAGGACTCTCCCAGATTAATATAACACACATGGATGCTACCAAATGATAGTTCTCCACAAATTGCAAAGCTGAAACTCAGTGGAATGAATACAACTGAATATTTATTACAAAATGCACTCATTCTTATTTAAAATGATAAAATTATAGCCCCATTATAAAGCCATTTTATTTGGTTTGATTACCCATCTCATTCACATCAAGTTTCCATTAAGAGAAAATCATAACACCACCAATCCCCTTCAAGTTATATGTTATCGTTAATGGTGACATGTGAAGAAAACACAAGGCTTTGGTACGGCAGACTGCTCTTATGTAAGCCTTGAAATAGACACACAGATAATGTATTTCTCTTGAAAGACCAAACATGTATTGCACCTGACAGACAGCTAATGGGTTGCTCCAAACAGAGAGATAATGTATTGCTCCTGTTTGAAATGTCACCCCCTCAACCTGGGCTGGACAGAATTGATACATTGGCTCAATTAAAACACAATAAACTTCACATCTGAGTTATTCTGGACTCAAATTGGATTGTGAGGGGCATCTCTGGGGGGGAAAAGCCTTAATATGTGTGTCTATCCTCACATCTGATATTTCTTCCTGAACATATTCATGATCTTGAGAAAAGTTATCCATCAAATGGTTCAGTTTTGAATGGAGGGGAAAAAACGTTTTCCTGGTTGCAAATGGATCCTCGTGATTCAAGCATGAGGGAAACCCACCTACGGCAACAATAATAATCATTTATAAAACTAATCCACCAGTCACATATTAACGTCAGTGAGTCATGCATCGGTTTCAGCAGCTTCACTGTTGCCACCCTGTCAAGGAAACAGCTCCACAGATATGTAACCCCTAAATAACCTATTTTTGTCAGTAAAATAAAATTATTTTCTTAAAACCTGTTTTCACTTCATCATTATTGGCTATTGTGTGTAGATGTTTGAGGCAAAAAATTAACTCAATCTATTGTAGTATAAGTCTGTAACGTAATAAAATGTGGAGAAGGTGAAAGGGGTGTGCAGACTTTCCGGCTTGAAAAAAAAGTATTCAAAATGTGAAATTAATTAAACACTTTATTTTAGAAAATGCCCTGTGTGAGGTTGTGTGCAGGAAATTCGTTTTAAAAGGTTCAAATTTTTATGGGGGAGAACCCAGACCCCCCGCTACTTCGTCCCCCTCTTGTGCCCCACCAACATCTCTTCAACAACTCCCCCCCAATCAAAGCAGTCTAGAAACGGCCCTGGCCTTGTCCCAATACTCAGCCTAGGGCAGGGGTCCTCAATCTTATGCAGACTGGGCCTGTGTGGGTGCAGGCTTTTTTTTTTAAACACGTGATTCTACTAATTACGGTCCTTAGCAAAAGCTCTAGTGGGTTGATTATTAGAATCGGGTGTGTTACTGCACATCGGCCCTTACTGGACAGGATTGAGGACCCCTGCCTTATGCTCTGAGGTTGGACCAAGGGGTGCAAGTGCGCTGTGCTGTGCGCAAGTGTACCAAACATGAGAGGTTGGATTTTTATAAACATTCGTACACTTTTTTTCCAAAAGCAGAATTCCTGTCGGGTTCGGGTCGGGCTCGGTTACTACTATCTCGGACTCGGTCGGGTTCGGACAGAAATATGCGACCCGATCCGCACTCTAGACAGCACTAACAGCAGCTGCTTTGTTCCTCCCTCTCTCTCTCTCTCTCTCGTTACCTCTCTCACTCATACACACACACATGCTAGCCCCAGCTGCTTTGTTCCTCTCTCTCTCTCTCTCTCGTTACCTCTCTCACTCATACACACACACACATGCTAGCCCCAGCTGCTTTGTTCCTCTCTCTCTCTCTCTCTCTCTCGTTACCTCTCTCACTCATACACACACACATGCGAGCCCCAGCTGCTTTGTTCCTCTCTCTCTCTCTCTCACTCATACACACACACATGCTAGCCCCAGCTGCTTTGTTCCTCTCTCTCTCTCTCTCTCGTTACCTCTCTCAATCATACACACACACATGCTAGCCCCAGCTGCTTTGTTCCTCTCTCTCTCTCTCTCTCGTTACCTCTCTCACTCAAACACACACACACCTGATAGCCCCAGCGGCTTTGTTCCACTCTCTCTCTCGTTACCGCACTCACTCAGACACACACACACATGCGAGCCCCAGCTGCTTTGTTACTCTCTCTCTCTCTCTCTCTCTCGTTACCTCTCTCACTCATACACACACACATGCGAGCCCCAGCTGCTTTGTTCCTCTCTCTCGTTACCTCTCTCACTCATACACACACACATGCTAGCCCCAGCTGCTTTGTTCCTCTCTCTCTCTCTCTCTCGTTACCTCTCTCACTCATACACACACACATGCTAGCCCCAGCTGCTTTGTTCCTCTCTCTCTCTCTCTCTCTCTCGTTACCTCTCTCACTCATACACACACACATGCTAGCCCCAGCTGCTTTGTTCCTCTCTCTCTCTCTCTCTCTCTCGTTACCTCTCTCACTCATACACACACACATGCTAGCCCCAGCTGCTTTGTTCCTCTCTCTCTCTCTCTCTCTCGTTACCTCTCTCACTCATACACACACACATGCTAGCCCCAGCTGCTTTGTTCCTCTCTCTCTCTCTCTCTCTCGTTACCTCTCTCACTCATACACACACACATGCTAGCCCCAGCTGCTTTGTTCCTCTCTCTCTCTCTCTCTCTCTCGTTACCTCTCTCACTCATACACACACACATGCTAGCCCCAGCTGCTTTGTTCCTCTCTCTCTCTCTCTCTCTCTCGTTACCTCTCTCTCTCATACACACACACGCTAGCCCCAGCTGCTTTGTTCCTCTCTCTCTCTCTCTCTCTCTCTCTCTCTCTCTCTCGTTACCTCTCTCACTCATACACACACACATGCGAGCCCCAGCTGCTTTGTTCCTCTCTCTCTCTCTCTCTCTCTCGTTACCTCTCTCACTCATACACACACACATGCTAGCCCCAGCTGCTTTGTTCCTCTCTCTCTCTCTCTCTCTCGTTACCTCTCTCACTCATACACACACACATGCTAGCCCCAGCTGCTTTGTTCCTCTCTCTCTCTCTCTCTCTCTCGTTACCTCTCTCACTCATACACACACACACACATGCTAGCCCCAGCTGCTGCTTTGTTCCTCTCTCTCTCTCTCTCGTTACCTCTCTCACTCATACACACACACACATGCTAGCCCCAGCTGCTTTGTTCCTCTCTCTCTCTCTCTCTCTCTCGTTACCTCTCTCACTCATACACACACACACATGCTAGCCCCAGCTGCTTTGTTCCTCTCTCTCTCTCTCTCTCTCTCTCGTTACCTCTCTCACTCATACACACACACATGCAAGCTCCAGCTGCTTTGTTCCTCTCTCTCTCTCTCGTTACCTCTCTCACTCATACACACACAAACGTGCTAGCCCCAGCGGCTGCTTTGTTCCTCTCTCTCTCTCTCTCTCTCTCGTTACCTCTCTCACTCATACACACACACATGCTAGCTCCAGCTGCTTTGTTCCTCTCTCTCTCTCTCTCTCTCGTTACCTCTCTCACTCACACACACACACATGCTAGCCCCAGCTGCTTTGTTCCTCTCTCTCTCTCTCTCTCTCTCGTTACCTCTCTCACTCATACACACACACATGCTAGCTCCAGCTGCTTTGTTCCTCTCTCTCTCTCTCTCTCTCTCGTTACCTCTCTCACTCACACACACACACATGCTAGCCCCAGCTGCTTTGTTCCTCTCTCTCTCTCTCTCTCTCTCGTTACCTCTCTCACTCATACACACACACATGCTAGCTCCAGCTGCTTTGTTCCTCTCTCTCTCTCTCTCTCTCTCGTTACCTCTCTCACTCACACACACATGCTAGCTCCAGCTGCTGCCGAGCCCCAAGTAGTGGCATAGCCTCGTTTGGACTTCTAATGATGCGACCAGCAAACAACAAATCACACGCTGTACAAATAGTTACCCATGCCATGTAGGCTACTCATTTTACACAGGCTGTAGGCAATCACACTACCCGCAAGATATCGACAATATTGGTTACCATTTCAACGGGTGCACATGTGATCACTGCACTGAACTCTTGCCAAGAGAGAATGTCGGTTGTAGGGACGTTGCAAAGGTAAACGTGTAGCATGCATATACAACTCCTGGCTCAACTATGCTTTATAGTATATATGTTATTTTACAGGCCTCTACATATATATTTTAAAATAAACTAGCTACTTGCTAAGCTAGACTGAAAAACGGACTACAAAAAAACAAGGGACTATCAAGCTAACTATAAAAGAAATGGCAAAAAATAGGCTACTCGAGCTAGAATATTCAAAAAAGCGAATCTGTAAATGAGCTATATATATCCCCTATCTCCTCTCCACACAGATCAACCACTGTGATTCGCTTTTATAGCTGGGGCGTAGCTCGTCCTCGCTCCAAAACCTCAGGGCGTAGCTGTACAGGTTTCAATTTCATCTCCAGGAGTCATACGTCAGCTGGATGAATTTTCTGGCCAATGACAGACTGAACGTGCAGTACCCAACGTTTTACCACTAGAGACACTTTTGAGCCAGATCCTTTGGGTTTATGCTGACTGCAGTAAAATGTCAAGATTTGGACGAGAATCTGTCAGTAACACTTAAAAAAAAAAAAATTGATCAGTTCTCATCTAATAAGCTTTGTTTGCGTCACAAGATGGCTCCCTCGAGGGAAGACAGCAAGGGAAGGGAGCGTGTTAAATAGATAGCTCCCTCAAGGGAAGACAGCAAGGGAAGGGAGCGTGTTAAAATGGATTCGAATGCAGCCCCGTACTCAGTCTGTTCACGTCTACCCCTTCTTCTTCTTCTCTTTCTTTTTGGTTTCATTGGTGGTTGGCAAACAGCTTTCGGGTGCATTACCGCCACCCACTGATCTGGAGTGTGGACTAAAGATCTACCCTCTCTCTAATATTTCTACCAAATCAAAACACTAAACAAATTAGTCATAATTAAATAAAAAGGAACCAAATGAAAACGAAAATCAATAAATAACTAATACTAATATTTATCAGATTCTATTCATTAATCCACTGTTCCTTCCTCTCCACAATATTCACACCTTCCATTATTATGCTTTCCAATCAAATAGAGAGAACTGTTTAGACCCGAATGACCATTCCTTAATCTCGTTATAACTCTCTCCTCTGTCCTATTTCGTCCTCCAGATCCTGCACTTCCAACTAATGGTTTATTTTAAAATATATATCTTCCTTTACTTTCTTTGTTCCGTTCATTCTGTCACCTCTTTTTGATTTGTCCCGTAATCAGCACTTCAGCTTCTACTAACTTATTAATATTTACATTAATGTGACGATTCCCACTCTTCAAAGCCCTTTTGCTTTATCGCCGTCTCATTCACATCAATTCCAATATGGGCAGGTACCCACACAAAACTAACTCATTTGTTTAATTCTGAATAATGATTGCAGTATTTCACACAATAAATCCTCTCTACACCTGGAGTTGCAAAATATTAAACTCATTAATGCTGCGCACGAATCTGATGCATTTACCACTCTCTCTCTCTCTGGCCTGACGTCCTCTACCCATTGCAAGGCAATAACCATGGCCATCATCTCACATGCAAAAACAAATATATCATCGGTAAGTCTCTTCTTACAATTTCCCCCACGTTCATTTTTTACCCATTCAAGGAGGCTAAGATCCATCTCTGGCTGTGGCAGTAACCAAGGAGGTATAGCTGACAGAACAACAGTTGGAGAGTAACTCCTATCCAGTATACCCATTTCACTAGCCCTCTCTTTAACGACCCAACCGAAGCTCTTTGTTGACCTATTTCCATGTTCCCAGCATGGTTCAATTGTAGAATTGTAGCAATTATTGTAGAATGGTTATTATGTCCTTGTAAATTTACCCAAAACTCCAACGGAGTTTCCCCCATTTCTACCTGCAACGCTGGCAGATGTTGTTTTAAACACCCCACTACATATCCTTAATGCTTGCGCTTGTATTACCTCCAATTTTTACCAACAAGGTTTTAGACGCCGACCCATATACCACACACCCAGAACTGATCTTATTAAACCTATATTCAGCTCTGGAAATAATGAAGACACTGCAAAATGATCAGTTGTCTCGTTGTTATTTTGGTTTTGTACTCTAGCACTTTGAGTTTGAAAGGATACAATGACAATGAGGTTAAAGTGTCAGCTTTAATTGGAGGGTATTTTCATCCATATTGGATGAACCGTTTAGAAATGACAGAACCTTTTGTACATGGCAGCCCCAATTATAGCATCTCTTACATTTCCATTAAATATTTCTGTTCTCTATCTATATTTTTAAAACTTGTTTCACTTATCTCTCTGAATTATTCCCACTGAGCCTTTCCAAATACCCACCTTTCTGATGTATCTTCTAATTCCACCCTGCTTTCACTACCTACTTTACATAAAATGGGGTAATGGTCACTTCCAACAGTTTAAGATTCATTACCTCCCACAAACAAATACCTGCCAATGACCGTGATGCTAATGCCAAGTCTAAACTTGACTCATTGCCTGTACTACAATCAATCCTTGTGAAATTCCCATCATTTAAACACACAAGTCCCAAGAAGTCCATCAAATCCTCCACTATCACACCATCCCTATCAGTCCTATCCCCTCCCAAAAGAGTACTATGGGCATTAAAATCACCACACCAAATTACCCTTCTTCTATCTATTCCCTTTATTGCCTCCAATGTTTCCAATTCCACCTCTGACAGATTATAAAAATTCACAATAACCAATCTTCCATCCCCTAACCAAACTTCAACAACTACATACTCCAGATCAATTTCTCTATAAGAAACACCTTGCCTAATAAAGGTAGCACATCCTCCCCCATTATCCCCTTCTCTATCCCTTCTTATACACACATGTCCTTGAATCACAAACTCTAAATTAGGTTTAAGCCATGTCTCTTCTACACATATTATATCAGGTCTACTTTCTAACCCCTTAACAAATTCTTTAAATTCTTGTCCATTCGACAGCAGACTCCTTGCATTCCACTGAAGAACTAGCACGAGTAAAACTAGTCCTGTGAACATGATTCTTTGTTTAACTGTTCCTGTGTTTTAAGCGCTTCCTGAACATCCTTCCCAGATATTCCTTGAATATTTAAATATCTTGCTGCACTCTTTTCAATAATTATTCAGATCTCCTCCTTGCTTGGAACACGTAGTTTATTGCTTCAGCCATGAAATACACAAAATTCTCCTTATTTACCATCAAAATATTTCCATCTCCCATCTGGCTTTGTCACAAGTTGTTCATTTGACTGTTCCTTCTCTGATATTTATTTTTCTCTCCTCTCCTCTGTGCTCCCTCTGAACCACCTTTACTGCTTCTGCATAAGATATATCCATCCACCATAGGCCATACTATGTGCACCTCCACAATTAACACATTTCATCTCTGCCCCATCCTCACATTTCCCATATTCATGATCACCTCCACACCTTCCACACCTTCCACACGTTTGTTTCCCTTTACACTCTGCTGCAATATGTCCATATTTTTGACATTTGAAACATCTCAAAGGTGGCGGGACATACGCTCTTACATTGCAACTCAAATATTCCACTTTCACTTTATCAGGCAACACCCTCTCTTGGAAATCCAGCAACACTGATAAACTATCAACCCTCTCTCCTCCCCTTCTTGTTTGCAGACGTTTAATGCCAATAACTTTACCACCTCTTATGCTTGACCTCAAATCCTTTCTCTGCTCCTCGTCTCTACTTGATTAACAAGCCGCTAAAAAGCTTCTTTCAAGCTTGATTGTGCAGGAATCCACCTGTACCCCAGGTGTGCTTAAATTATTTAAACCCCCCCCCCCCGTGACCAAGCCCTAACGCATTCCCATGTTCTTCTTCTTCTTAGATATTTTATGGCGGTTTGCATCCAACTTTAGGAGCTTTACCGCCACCTACCGAACTGGAGTATGGACCAGGGACCCAACCCACTAAACCCAACCAACCAAAACAAATTAAACCACCCATCTACCACCAAGAATACATACAAATGGAAAATAAACTCTTACCGTACATTAATTAAACCACAAACAAAATCTTCTAAACCCTTTTATATAAACCCGTTTCCCTCAAAAATCTAAATAAGTGCCTATATCCCCCATCCCCAGAGTGTCTATCTAAAAACCCCATCTCAAACTCCACCCCACTCTCCCTCATTCGTGCTACCATCCTCTCCCTCTCCCTCCCATACCTCCCGCACTTCATTAGCACATGCTCCACCGTCTCCTCCTCCTTACAATACCCACACCGCCCATCTGGATGTTTTTTTATTACCCTTAGACCCCCATTCAAACCCGCATGCCCCACCCTAAGCCTTGTTATTATTGTTTCCTCCCTTCTACACCTCCCCCCATGTCTGATCCTACCCACTGTCACATTCCCATGTTGCTCTGCATGAGCTTTGCAATCCTTTAATCAGCACCTAACCATCATTCAATCATTCATTTACGCTCCGCAATTACCCCATTCACCAGTTCAGGGACCGTCTCATGGGGGAGGGGAGAGGGGAGAGGGGAGAGCGCAAAATATGTGACACATACATACTGGATTTGCAGCTTTACTAAAAAGAACAGATTTTAAGTATAATATTTTTAGCCTCAACCACTCTGATGGACAATACCCTAGATCAGGGGTAGGCAACCCTGGTCCTGGAGAGCCGCAGGGTCTGCTGGTTTTTGTTGTTACTCGCCATTTAATTGATCAATTAAAGCAGTTGATTACACAGTTAACTCACCTCACCTTGTTTCTTTCGTCTAAGTAGTTGCTGTATTTAGGGTGAAAACAAAAACCAGCAGACCCTGCGGCTCTCCAGGACCAGGGTTGCCTACCCCTGCCCTAGCTTGAGCACTTGTAGGCCAAAATATTTCCATATGCATTTAAATCAGACCTTGAACTTGTATACTGGAATACAGATCAGGCTGTGAAATACCTTTCAGGTTGTCACCGAAAACTAGGACTTGGTCTCAACTAATGTGGCTAAATAGAGGTTGTTGTGTTTTGATATCTATTCTGAGGCATGACCCCCCACAAATAACCTTGATGGCATGCAAAAGTTACAGGAACAGACCGTATTTTACAATCATGCATTAAAATGTGTGAGACTTACAAAAGAGAAGCAACATGTGAGAACTGTCAAAATAAGAAACTTGTTCAAAATTAAAGGCATTTAAAAGCATAATTGAATTGAAGAAATAATATGCAAATTGCTTCACAGGTGTGAAATGCTGAATTAGTAAAGACGTGACTATAAGACGTGTGTGAGGTATTCACATTCAAGGGATCATGACTGCACGAGAATCACTAGAAATCCTTGTAAACAGAGCATAAGGTTTTTCAAAACTGCATCTATGAGCAACCTAAATGGCAAGATAAATTTAAATAAGCCACAATATAAGGCCATTTGAGGGTGTTTACTGGGCAGAGCCGCTACAAAGCTCCTTGATGTGCACACAATTACTCGGATACATATGATTTGTAATGGCACATGCCTATGTGTGTTATACGCAACAGTTCACTTGTACAAAGATTACATAAATGATGTGCACAATATTGGAACTGGTCATTTGCTCCTATTTAGTATGAAATCAATGCAAATTCTATAAATGAAGCCCCAGGACTTGACCCTGAACCTGTTTAAAGAGGTTATACTACATGGTCGCTTTGCACCAACCACATGGAATTATCCACCCCTTCTATAGAACTTAATCCCATACAAGGTTTCTCTCTTGAGGTGTAGTATTAGAAAGAGCAGACAGTGGGACATTTTACTAATAACCTCCCAACACCCACATATCACTAAACCTTGTACAGACAAGATAGGGATGAATTTGCTAGGGTAGGTAATCCTTTGATGCTTTCATTGCCTTGGATACGGCAGAGACTGCCGACTGCCCACTCAGACTGGCCTTGGGAAAGAAGAGATCTGAGGGAAATGCCTGTCATCTCCCCAGAGATACATCAAGGCTTCATAGATTACACAAGCGAGACAACAGTCACCACACCCACAGCACATGAGAGGAGAGCATCAGTTCAGGGATTTCCTTTTGCCCCTGGACAGATGAGGAGATAGAAAGCCTGGGAAACATTTATTTTATTTTTTTCTCTCCATTTTTGTATTTTATTCAGTATTTTCACACAATAAAGCATGTTTCATAGCTTTGGTAATCAAAAGGTTTCAATTGATTAAGTTTAGTTATGAGGCCTTGTTCAAATTATATTTCAACAAGACTTCAAAAAACAAGGATTCATTTAGGGTAAAGATTTAACAATTTAAAAATCTGAAAAAAAGACACTGAAAACAAGTGCTTGGTTGGATTTCTTAGACGCTTCAGTACGACTAACATACCAACAGTACATTTGCATTCTGTAAACCTTTTATACCATCTAATAGTATAGTATTTTAAATAGTCTTAATTGTAAAATTCTACTTTGAGTGGCTGCCATATTTCATGCTGCCATTTTGGGGATTGCCTTCTTGAAACAAGAAAAGGGAACGACAGTAAGAAAGCATAAATTCTGGATCCGAACACAGCCCTCCTCAAGAACATTAACTTGGCTATCATGGCAGACAAAAGGCTTTGCACCAGAACAGACGCAGGATCTCAGGTTAAGAATTCAATATGTATAGTTGATGAGTTATAGTTTGCTAGCTAGTCATTCATTTAATGCTTATTTATGTGTATGTGCCTATCTGGATTGAACAGAGGGGTAAACTACGAAGCGAGATTAAGGGGATAGCTAGCTAAATGAAGCTTCAACTAAGCTTTTTTGATCTTTTTCTCATTCTACCATAATACTGGAAGGAGTTTCCCCTTCACAAGTATCACTACTACACTGTTCCCTGAATTATCTGGAATGTATAGATAGCATGAACAGAATCCTACTGCATCCAACAGTACCAATTAAAATTAATTTGCCTCAATGAAACCCACAAAGCCAAATGATGTGACTGGATTGAAAGTCTCAATTGAACATTTACAGCCATTTTATGAATGTATCAAAGCGATTTTCCCCTGATCACAAGTTAAGAGGTTGTCTCAAACGTGAAACTTGGAAAATTCTCTCGCATTAACGAGACCCTTGCTTGACCCAAATAGGATGGGTATTCCAATTTTGGAAATGGTTGCCCTCATTTTTGTGTAACGATTAGTTTGCATCGTAATCTTTAATAATTCAGCAGAGGTGAGGGAGGGGGCTATGCATAAAACTATTATGGGATGGATAAAACAGTCAAAACAACAGTAGCAACTGGTATATCATTTTTATTAACACAGATGGAATGCTAGTTAAATAAAAGCAGAAATTTTGAAGAATGGTATTCTGAATGGAAAGCTGGACCACCTGATCTATTATTCAACAGTCATTTAATATGAAAGGGTGATTAACTGCTCTTATTCCAGAATGATGTCATCAAAAGAACAATTCAAACACAATAATAAAAAAATGAAGTCCACCTGAACAGGGTTCATGGTTGCACAGGATGCAAAAGGAAGCGGTCGCTGATTTGAGGGCCAACGTTGCCTAACGTACTGCAAGGCATCAAATGAAGGGTTTGGAACATCAGGGAGTTGAGCCAGGCTTAGCCGGCGTACTTGTTCCGGATGATCTCCCCCCCCTCCACCTCCACCTGCTCGTACAGCCACTTGCGATCACAGCGGCATTCCACGCCGCACTTGCGCGAGCTGCAGTCGGGGCACGGGTAGAAGCAGCCCATGCAGTCCACATCCAGGCAGTCACACATGTCCCGGCCGCTCGCTATCAGCAGGCCTCGGCTATCGTACACTTTGCTCTTCGCGCCCATGGTCTGCCTGAGAATAGAAGAAGTCAAAAGCATACTGAGCAACACCGAGATGCATCGGACCGCAGGGCTTGTCCTTCAGTTCCCCAGACAAAAATATACAGGAACCCCCGTCTAAGCCCATCTATACTCCTCCCTCCACTCTCATATCCATCCATTAGCCACCACCATCACCTAGCAGTAGGGATGGGAATAGTTCTATTTTATTGATACCGATGCCATTATCGATTCTGCTTATCGATCAGATTCTTTATCGATTCCTTAAATATTATTTGCTCCCAGGCTATGAAAGGACCAACTATTACTATTACTACAGGTGGTCATCTAAAATGGATTCAATGACATAATATTTATAAAGTATAAAACATTTGTTTTTCATTCATATTTCTTAAGTCATATCATGGAAAATATTTATCTGCTATATTTATTCCTGCACAAGTGGCAGAGCGTCCAATAAAACAGTCAGAATTGTATAATTCTGTAAATGATAAATGTAATTTGCTTGATCAATACGAGTGCTTTAAAATATCAGACGTGAAAGAAAATAAGACACCGGAAAATTATGAGGACGCGAGAAGAGAGGATACATTATCAGAGAGAAGAGAGGATAAATTATCAGAGAGAAGAGAGGATAAATTATCAGAGAAGAAGAGAGGATAAATTATCAGTGATATTTAGGAGTTTAATTTTGTAACGAAGATCGCAAACTTTACTTATGAGTTAATTACGCTCCTAGACGTGTTTCATAAAGCTGCACCGTAACGTTTGCGTTGGTTTCTGTATTATCAGAACAGCTTCAACCATTCAACAGTCACCATTCTTCCCCGATCTAATTTAGCCTATACATTTACATGGAAGAAAGACGAGATCTTTAACGTTACCTGACCATTTTTTTAGGAGGCAAGCTGGCTCCTCTTATTGGCTGAAGATGACAAAGATTTAAGATTATCATTTAGCTAATTCAGGTTAGTTATTCGCTTTCCAACTCTAGGATACATCTGTGCGTGAGCAAGCAGGCGATCGTTGTCAGATTAGTCTACCGCCAATCAAAACACTATAGTTTTACACTTGTAGTTGGTTAGCCTATAGCCTTATAGGCTCCCGAGGAAAGTCCACACACTTTTTTTTTTTCTTTCCGAAGACGGATAACAAAATGGAGCTTACGCGAACACATTTTCTATTGATTTTTAAACGACAGTAGCTTAAATTTGTTTATTTTTTATTTTTTAAATGACGTTTACATTTTATATTTTTAGACTCTGCCTGCCAACATGCGTTGACTGAATGAAAAATGACAGCACGCATTTTTTTTGTTTGTTGTTGCTATGCGTAGCTGTCGGGAATACGTGCTGGAACCGATAAGAGTCAATTCTCTCGAAGCTCGAAGGCAAACGATTCCTAATGGAAACCGGTTCTCGATTCCCACCCCAACCCAGCAGAGAATGCAAAAGACTGCCGTCTGTTTGGATCTCAGAAAGATGTTTGAGCTTCAAGGCCCTGCACTGGCTAGCAGACAGCTGGTTGTAGAGAACCAAGTCATTGGTGAGATCAGATACAAAGGCATAAATCCACGATATTGATAAATTTTTTGTTTTTTGCTTCTGAGACTAAATAACCACCCGGAAGGGTATTCAGAGCCATGCAATCGTTTCTCCCGGCTCCTATTGAACTCGAATACGAAAAATAGGGTAAAGGGTAATTCCACCAAAAAACAACATTAAGCTTATTTAACAGATCAATGAGCAACTGATTAAGTTTCTCTTTGTCGCTGGTGAAAACAATCCGTGAACTTTAATATTGACAGTTAAAGTTACACATTTGATAGAGTTCCAGCATTTTTTTTTAAAAGGAACCTTGCACCACATTGTCTCATGAGCAAAACAGCAGTTTGCTATGCTTTTTCATCCTATATACAAAGCAGTGCAAATTATGGAAATGAAATCTAAACATTTCCAAATACACATCATCACAGTAAACATGTCCTATGATGCTTGCAGCCTGAGACAGTAAGCATGTCCTATGATGCTTGCAGCCTGAGACAGTAAGCATGTCCTATGATGCTTGCAGCCTGAGACAGTAAGCATGTCCTATGATGCTTGCAGCCTGAGACAGTAAACATGTCCTATGATGCTTGCAGCCTGAGACAGTAAGCATGTCCTATGATGCTTGCAGCCTGAGACAGTAAACATGTCCTATGATGCTTGCAGCCTGAGACAGTAAACATGTCCTATGATGCTTGCAGCCTGAGACAGTAAACATGTCCTATGATGCTTGCAGCCTGAGGCCACTGTGATTAAGGGGAACCGCTCTGGAGACAGTGGAATAAAAAGGCAAGCTCCGCCATGATGGAATTTTCCCGTTTTTTGGATTTAAAAAAAAGTTCCACTTCTGAGAAACGGGATCAGCCGCTTACCGGTCATTTGAGGAAAGCTTAGTCGCTCGCCTCTTGTCTCTCCGGTTACTTTCAGAAGCAAAATCCGTTTGGCGACCAGGGTTGGCAAATTCTAGTGACTTCAAAGCTTTTGCTGTCTTTCCCTGAAAGAAATGAAAAATAAACCTAGGAACACAGTAATGACTTTCACTATATATTAGCAAATTATACTGGATGACAAATTACCAAAACACCAAAATCTCTGAAGCTATTGACTAAACAAGAGCAGACATAGGGCAATACATGACTGGTGAAATACAATTGTTAAAAACCAAAGCACAATTTCAGTATTTTCCTTTGTAGAAACTAAGTTTACCATGCACCATTTCTTTCTTTAGCATAATCAGTTTAATCACAACTTTATTTCACACATTGTTATAATGTTACAGAAAATTTGTACTAGGCTATAATTCAAGTAAGGTGACAAGCATATAGTTGCACAAATGTTGATTTTGTCTTTAATTTAAAAAAGGAAACTATTCAAATAAATATTTGATCTTCACAGGCAAAATGAAAAGCTAAGGGGTGAAAAGAATAAGCAAGAAAAGATTTTGGCTATTTATTATTATTTTTTAAAAATCAGTCTTTTTTTTTTTTTTTTAAATCAAGGTAGTTCAATATATGTGTACATTTTATGGAACATAATTGTGTTAAATTACAGTATTAATACCAGAGTATTAAAAATGAATAAAGTAATCCTAGAGCCGATTCACACCATAGGTTTTTTTTTGCTTTTAAATACACTATTTTGAAAGACCTGCCACAAGGTAAAGCAGCACTGGCTGCACTCCTCTACTCTGCCAACATGACATACATACTTCCCTATCCCGCTTCCGCCTTTGACGCAAACCAACATCCAGATCGGCGTATCCGTTGAGCAGTTGAGCACACCGGGTACAAAGCTTCCAGCCGGGCACAAATTGCAGGGCAAAACGATCCGTTAGGAAGGTGGCCTCGTCCAGATCGATGGACCGCAGGCCCTTCCGGACGGCCTTCTTGTGGTTGTTGAACGGGTCGCAGCAGCTCCGCTGCATGCACTCAAAGCGCTCCACAAAGACCTTCTCGTGATGCAGGCACACCGTGTCCCCTTCCATCAGGCCCATGAGACCGGTGCGCAGCTGGAGGAGGAGCGTGTCGCTCTCGAGCAGTTCCCCCAGCTGCCGTAGTCCGGTCTGCCGGCAGATGGAGGTCTTGTGGCAGTCCAGAGTCATCCGCAGGTGCTTTCCCACCGTGCAGGGGGCGGGTTCCATTATGTCTCTCAATTTCATCGACTGTTGGCTATTGGCCAAATCTTTTTCGGCATCATGCAGTGAACACATCTGGGACTCAAGACTTATTTCATGCAATTAGAGCACAACTCCTAAGCCCACCCTGGGAAAAGTATCAAGGAAGAACGAGGAGGATCATTTCACACTGCTTAAACAAGGATTTCAGTAAAGGGCTATAGTGATTTGATGCACACATGCTGCAACTATTCTGAGGCATACAGCAAGAGAAGTAGACTGATATCCTGATCACTGACCTGGTGACAGGTTAAATAAATTCTTATATAAATAAGATTATATCATACTATAGATACACATCTTGCTGCACTAAAATAAAATTTAAAACGGCTACATACATATATATATATATATATACACACACTACCGTTCAAAAGTTTGGGGTCACCCAGGCAATTTCGTGTTTTCCATGAAAACTCACTTTTATTTATCAAATGAGTTGAAAAATGAATAGAAAATATAGTCAAGACATTGACAAGGTTAGAAGTAATGATTTTTATTTGACATAATTTTGTCCTTCAAACTTTGCTTTCGTCAAAGAATGCTCCCTTTGCAGCAATTACAGCATTGCAGACCTTTGGCATTCTAGCTGTTAATTTGTTGAGGTAATCTGAAGAAATTTCACCCCACGCTTCCTGAAGCACCTCCCACAAGTTGGATTGGCTTGATGGGCACTTCTTGCGTACCATACGGTCAAGCTGCTCCCACAACAGCTCAAAGGGGTTGAGATCTGGTGACTGTGCTGGCCACTCCATTACAGACAGAATTCCAGCTGCCTGCTTCTTCCCTAAATAGTTCTTGCATAATTTGGAGGTGTGCTTTGGGTCATTGTCCTGTTGTAGGAGGAAATTGGCTCCAATCAAGCGCTGTCCACAGGGTATGGCATGGCGTTGCAAAATTGAGTGATAGCCTTCCTTATTCAAAATCCCTTTTACCTTGTAGAAATCTCCCACTTTACCAGCACCAAAGCAGCCCCAGACCATCACATTACCTCCACCATGCTTGACAGATGGCGTCAGGCACTCTTCCAGCATCTTTTCACTTGTTCTGCGTCTCACAAATGTTCTTCTGTGTGATACAAACACCTCAAACTTCGATTCGTCTGTCCATAACACTTTTTTCCAATCTTCCTCTGTCCAATGTCTGTGTTCTTTTGCCCATATTAATCTTTTCCTTTTATTGGCCAGTCTCAGATATGGCTTTTTCTTTGCCACTCTGCCTAGAAGGCCAGCATCCCGGAGTCGCCTCTTCACTGTAGACGTTGACACTGGCGTTTTGCGGGTACCATTTAATGAAGCTGCCAGTTCAGGACCTGTGAGGCGTCTATTTCTCAAACTAGAGACTCTAATGTACTTGTCTTCTTGCTCAGTTGTGCACCGGGGCCTCCCACTTCTCTTTCTACTCTGGTTAGAGCCTGTTTGTGCTGTTCTCTGAAGGGAGTAGTACACACCGTTGTAGGAAATGTTCCGTTTCTTGGCAATTTCTCGCATGGAATAGCCTTAATTTCTAAGAACAAGAATAGACTGTCGAGTTTCATATGAAAGTTATCCTTTTCTGGCCATTTTGAGAGTATAATCGAACCCACAAATGTGATGCTCCAGATACTCAACTAGCTCAAAGGAAGGCCAGTTTTATAGCTTCTCTAACCAGCAAAACCGTTTTCAGCTGTGCTAACGTAATTGCACAATGGTTTTCAAGGTTTTTCTAATCATCCATTAGCTTTCTAACGCGATTAGCAAACACAATGTACCATTAGAACACTGGAGTGATGGTTGCTGGAAATGGGCCTCTATACACCTATGTATGTAGATATTCCATTAAAAACCAGATGTTTGCAGCTAGAATAGTCATTTACCACATTAACAATGTATAGAGTGTATTTCTGATTAATTTAATGTTATCTTCATTGAAAAAAACAGTGCTTTTCTTTCAAAAAGAAGAAAATTTCTAAGTGACCCCAAACTTTTGAACGGTAGTGTATATATAAGCTACAGCCTACAAAGTGCACTTCAAATTGAGTTATAAATCTCAATAATATCCAGTCATTCCTTTAAAATTTTTGAATAGATCAAATCAAATTTAAAAGATGAATTTAAACTGGAAATATGCGAGCACATCAAGTGCTTGGTATAATTACAAAGAAATAGCCATCCAGAGAATTTAATCGTCATGAAAGAAAGGCAGTAAAATAAGTTGGCTATCGTTATATAAATTCGAAGAGTAGGCTTAACGTTACAGTAAAACAAAGGATGGAAAAGGAGTACTAACGGAAAAAGTAAATTAACACGAACATGATCGTGGAAAACCCGTTAACCTAAAAATGCAATTACAATGGTAACGTTAAGTAACTCTGCTATTCTAACGTTAGAGCACGTAATACAGAAAAGAGCAAGGTGTGCAGCACCTAGATAAATAACAACAGACTGCTAAATATTATAGACCTACAAATACCACATTTTAAATAAAAAAAGAAACTTAACTGTTTTTCCATCGGTTTGTTGGTAGGTTTGAAAAGGTGTACACTTAACGTGGTTATGGGATCTAAAGTAGCCTGGGAACGGCCGATGTCTTTCATGCCATTATAATAATAAGCAGATGCAATAGAAAGGGCGGAGGAGCGATTCTTTCAGCCTTCAGTTAGAATAGCCAAGTAAATGAATGACCGCTCAGGGCGCATGTTTTAAAAAATAATAATAATCGCGCCAATTTATTGAGCTACCATTATAATTTACCTTTAAAACTGTTCAAACTGACTCGCCAGCTCGCCTGTTTATCGCTGTGCAGTGCGCACCTAATACTGCAATGCTGGACAACACTCATTCAATGAAATAAAATAAACCAGTTAGATAAAGTATGACAGCAGGATAGCGTTAGCCGTGCCAAATATAAATACTTCCAGTAGCTAACGTTACATTTCTCAAACCAAACTGGGGCTAACCAGCCGGATGGTTAAAAACGAAACTAAACTAACTGGCAAATCCACCCACTGAACCAGAAACGGACACAAACGTTATGAAACAAAGGGAATTGTGAACGTATCCAGCCGCTTGATATCGCCTAATATTTACACACTGCTGCTACCAACGTGGTCGTGTGACTTTCTGAAACGTCCTCAGATAAAGCCCCCGTTCATATTGGACACAATGGACAGTCTAACTATTTAAACAGGTCCAAAAAACCCCCAGCGAATGCAGAACAGCGATGCCCAACTACGAGCGCTAACACACGGGTCAGACCTCCGGGAAAGCGACGCTCCAGTTCATTAAGTGCTAAACTAACGTTAACCAAACCAAAAAGGTTTTTTCTTGTAAGCTACGTTCGCGGAATATCCCTTCTGTCCTACACCTCACCTCAGCCTCCTTGCAGACACACTTAGCTAGCATGCATGCTAACAATGGCGGCAGCTGTGCGGAACATTTTGAGCTCCCTCAAGTCATAAGAGTCTCCTGCAGCTGCAGCCAGAAACTACTGATGCGCATTCCGAGTCTTTTCGAAGAACCGGGGATGCGTCCCAATACTGGAAACATGCACCCTCCTTTCCTCCACTACCACCTCCTCTACTCCGTGCCCCGGAAATGATCTAATGTTGCTGATTACATCTTAATTACGTATTAATGTTTACATATTAATTAATGTCTCAAACCGCAATATTGGGTTGACATCATCGCGCTCAAGCCCACAGAGGCAACAGTGATGATGCGTAACTATGACTTATATGAATTTCCCCAATATAATGATGCCCCAATGAAAGATATTTAGAGTAAATTGTGTGTGCTTCAGTTATTCAATTATTAGCACACAAAAGACTTAGCATCCTACAACGGATAACAAAATGCCAGTCCGTTTTTGTGGTTTATATCCTACATAAAATTCGGCAATTTAAGTCGGGGAAACAGCTTTATTTATTTGCTTGCACATTAACGTTTTCAAACGCTTATTAACGAACATGACTATATGTGAATATGGATTAATTAATTTATTCAACCATTCCAAAGGACGTTTTTAAATTTGATTCCAAATGTTAGTGGGAAATAGGCCTAATTGTTTTTCGGTGTGACCACTACGATTCTATGAACATATATGTGATAATACGACGATAACTTGTTCCATAATCTACGGAAATGTTTCCGAATTTGCCGATGTGAGATGCAAGGAACTGCCAATAGTAGGCGGTAGTGTAGCTACAGTTGCTTATATGAGGTGAATTAGTGGTCGATATGTTCAGATATCGGGATTCTGGAATTACAGTAAATTGTTATGTTTGCATATACTACGTGATGTTTACTTTGATCTAATGTTACTGATTACACATTAATTAGTTTCTCGACGCGAACTGCAATGTCAACTTAACAAACTAAACTTACAATTGAGTTTCTAATAGAGACATAAAAACAATTAGTTGATCTAATATGGGGAGAGTCAGAGGAAGGAAAGTGAACATGGAAGAAAGGATCAATGCTATTTGATATTAAAAGCATGCCGTTGAGTGACGCAGTATCCACCTAGTACACTGCATACCGACGGATTGAATTTATTTTGCACAACTTGCAATTTAACAATAAATTACGAAAAGAAGATAACAATAGACTGACATTTAAAAAAAACATAATTTTAGCTTTTTTGTTTAATATACCTGAACTGCAAACTATTTTCTTAGTACCAACATGATTTTTTTTGTGTGTTAGTAAAATGTTATATACAGTACATTCCAAAAGTATTTAGACCGTGACACTTTTTGTTGTTGTTTTGGCTTTGTACTACAGCACATTTTAAATGGAACAGTGACTATGAGGTTAAAGTGCAGACTTTCACCTTTAATTTGAGGTCGTGTACATCCATAACGGGTGAACCGTGTACCAATTGCAGCCCTTTTTATACTAAGTCCCCCTCCATTTTAGGGGACCAAAAGTAATTGGACGATTGGCCGCACAGCGGTTTCATGGGCAGGTGTGTTTCATGTTATCGTTAACTAGCGTTGACTCAAGGTGTGACATTTGGATTTGGAGTCGGTTGTTGTTGTTTCTCAACATGAGGACCAAAGAAGTGTCAATGCCAGTAAAGCAGGCCATCATGAGGCTGAAAAATCTGAATAAATCAGACACATACCCAAAACATTAGGTGTGTCAAAATCGACTGTTTGGTACATTTTTATGAAGCAAAAACGCACTGATGAGCTCAGGAATTGCAAACGACCTTGCAGACCACGATAAATCAGTGTAGTGTGTGTGATATAAGAATACTTGGAATGGTGAATAAAAATTCATTTTCAGCTGTTGAACAGATCAATAACACTGTCCAGGATGTAGGTATGCCGAAGTTTACAGAAACGTCTTGTCTGTTCAGATCCAAGAAAGTTTATCAAAACTCATTGGACGGCGCCATGCAGCAGGACAATATCCAAAACATACAACCAAAGCAACATTTTTAGGGCCAAAAAAGTGGAATGCTCTTGACTGGCTAAGTCAATCATCGGACCTCAATCCAATTGAGCATGTGTTTCACGTGCTGAAGAACGGACTCAAGGAAAAAAGTCCAGTCCCACCAGAATCTAAGTTTTTTTGTGATTGTTGCGGCCTAAAATGCTTGATTTTGCGGCAGCTTTTCTTAAAAGTTGCGCTGCAACGTGTGATGTTTGTTGCGATGAAGTTGCGGTAGTAAAAGTTGCAAATAAAAATTGTGATTTCAAAAAGATATATGTAATTCAATATGAAATCATATGTAATATAATTTCAGTGAGAATGAAACAGTACTGTATAACACAACTGGAAATATTGTGGAGCTTGTGTTCTGAGAAACCATACAAAAAGGCTCAATATAACAAAAATGTTTTGTTTTATTTGTAAATTGAAATGTGAAACTTAATTTATTTGGACCTGAAAATCAGAGTTAACATGGAGTAATTTTGAGTAATCTCTGCATGCAACTACTTGTACTCAAAACGTTCAGGCAGTTTTGCATACTTCCGGGTAGGAGAGGAGTGGTAGTGGAGGAAAGGAGATGGGGACGGAAGAACATTGCGACGCAGCCGGGGAGACTCGCGACAGGAGAACCCAAACGCGCTTTTATTATGAAACCATTTATACTGTTGAGATATTTTAATAAAAAAACATTTTGTGAGTTGCCTATTTGTGTTTTTCGAGCCGGGGTCGTAACACAACGATTTGACCATTTTTCGCGGGAAAGTTGCAGTGATTGGGATACCAAGGAATGCTAAATATTAAATCGGTTGTCAAGGGAAAAATTCTAAAACCACCGAATTCAGAATTCTAAAACCACAGAATGTCTGCAAGTAATGTGTACTTTGTGGACTGCAGGTCAAGGTAGCGAAAACCTCAAAACTAAAACGTTTCAGAAACGTACATATTGGCAATTTTACAATTTATTAAATAACAAACAGTCAGGAGCCTCAGTAACGTGTGGAAGAACCATACACAGCCACAACAGCCTGGCACCTCCTCCTCATGCTGGTCACCAGCATGGTCACACACTGCTGTGGGATGGCATTCCACTCCTCAACCAGGATTTGTCGCAAGTCAGCCAACGTGGTTGTGTTGGTCACTCTAGCATGAACAGCACGCCCAAGCTGATCCCACAAGTGTTCAATTGGGTTGAGGTCAGGACTGTTGGCAGGCCATTCCATTTTCTCTACTCCCAAATTCTGGAGGTAGTCTCTGATAAACCCCGCTCTGTGGGGGCGAGCGTTGTCATCTTGGAGGATGGAGTTCGGTCCCAGACTGTGGAGATATGGGATTGCCACTGGTTGCAAAATCTCATCTCGATATCTCTCTGCATTGAGATTGCCTCCAATGATGACAAGCCTCGTTTTTCCAGTGATGGAGATGCCGCCCCACACCATCACACTGCCTCCACCAAAAGGTGTTACTCTATCGGTGCAGCAATCAGCATAGCGTTCTCCCCGTCTTCTCCACACTTTGACCCTACGATCCAACTTCCGTAGGCAGAATCTGGACTCATCGCTGAACATAACGTTCCTCCACATGTTCAGGTTCCAGTGCAGGTGTTGCCGACACCAGCGCAAACGGGCCTGACGGTGAAGGGCAGTCATGGCAGGCCTCCTGGCAGCCCTATGAGCCCGGAGATTGGCTGCGTGCAGTCTGTTCCAGATTGTCTGGGCCGAGAGCCGTGTGCCATATCGTCCTGCAAACCTTGACTGCAAATCTGTAGAAGACAGCCTACGGTTCCAAAGTGCTGAAAGGGTGATGAACCGGTCTTCTTGGGGTGTCGTCTTCTTGGGACGCCCACTTCGCGGTCTGTCTCTGACATCCCCCGTTTCATGGAACTTGGCCTTCAGTTTGGAGATGGTACTAGGGCTCACTCCAAATAATGCCGCAACTTGCTTTTGTGGAACACCAGCTTGAAGTTGCCCTATCGCACGGGCCTTATCGAGATCAGACAAACGTGGCATGCCGATTCTTGGAGCAGACACCAATTGACCACTGTAGCAGGGCCCATGCTCACAGGTGCTGCCAATCAGGTGCCAATCAGGCACCTGTTTGTCAGCACCTGGGGGTACCGGAAGCTCAAAACAAGAGTCAATAGCAACAGCAGAATAAGCTGTTTGGCATTGGCAGAGAAGATTTGGCAAATTTTTCATGGACGCAACCCACATACTCAGCTGTGCTGCTCATCCCACAAATGCATGTTCCTTACAAATGGGGCACCATTTAAAAGGGAAATAAACAGGCTTTCCAACAGTATAAAATGTATTGCCAAGAAGCATTGTTACAACAGAGAAATAAGTAAGCTAGCTATATCACTCACTCGCTCGCTCTCTCTATCTATCTCCTGATTCTCCTCTCCACGCAGACCAACCGCTGCGCTGAGATTCGCGTTTATAGCCCACCCTCGCTCCAAAACTTCAGGGCGTAGCCACCGAACTATCGGTGGGCGTAGATGTACAGGTTTCTATTTCGTCACCGGGAGGAATACGTCAGCTGGTTGAAATTTCTGGCCAATCACAGATTGAACGTGCAGTACCACTTTTTTTTACCACTTTGAAATTGTGGTAAAAAGTGTGGACACTTTTGAGCCAGATTCTTAAACTTTACACTTTTTTGCGCTGACTGCTGTAATTTGTCAAGATTTGGATCTGAATCAATCAGTAATACTTAGAAAAAAAACAAATGTATTAGTTCTCATCTAAAATAAGTTATTTTAGTGCTTTGTTACCCTTTAAGGACATTGTGAGGACAAGATGAGGGTTAGTCATGTCCTCATGCGTAAAGCCATATAATACAATACAGTGTTACTAATACTTACTTACAGGAAACAGTTTATTGCAGGTGCTTTGCAGAACCATTAACATTTTCGGACATAGTTCACAGCCAAAGATCAACCTCCATGCATTTACACTAAAGCTCTCAGAATTCAACATAATTTGAGATGTGTGCAGCCGGCACATAGTTGTCGTTTCAACTGTGTCCATTAAATACTTCATACTCTAAGTGTTTTTGGATCTGGTTTGGCTTCATTTGAGTAGTTTCCACACCTGCTGAGGAATACAAGTTGCATATAACAAGAATGCGCAGCACTAAAATGTATTTGTTTCTTCTTACCTTAAAGGAGGCAGCACTGCCCTCCTTAAATTTTTGCCGCTTTTCCCCTGTGCGTAGTCTTGCTTTCTCCCTCTCCTTTAGCTTTTCCTTCTCTGACAAAGTGTTGAACTGGTTGGCTGGTTGAACTTTATTAGCCTCTTTTGTCACAATCCCTCCACGATTCCTTCGTAATTCAATCTGTAAGATATTACGAAAGACCATTTACTGTAACAAATCTCTCAATGCATGATTCATGCCATATATTGCGTACCCTTACAGAAATGTAGGCCTTCTGGCAAATTTGCGTCAAATCTTTGCCATTGTTGTTGCAGGTTTGCGGCAAGCCCATATTTTCATATTGTAGGAACTGCCATTGTTGCAAGAAGTTCACCAGAATTTCACCACTACTGGCAAAGTCTGCCAAACCTCTGGAAACATTTTGTGGAAAACAATTTAGTTTGCAGCAAACTGTCCAATTTTGTAAGTGTATTAACAGTTTGTAACTTAATCAAAATCCTAGTTTTGGATGCCATTTTCAATTTAAGTTAGCCTAGCCTTCACGTACAATTTCTCTGTAAACAAAAACCGAATTATTTTTTTACCTTCTGTATGTCTGGGCCGGGGCTTTGGGAGGTTGTGAAAATTGTGGGAACAGCATCTTCTCTCAAAAACTGTCTTCCGTTGTAGTCGCGAAAACAGTCTGTTTCAAAGTGTTCTGAACAGAGACATGAATTTGGTGTTGGTATGAATCCCTTCCGACCCAGACTATGCACCCATTGAGAGGCAAGCTGAGGCTTGCTGATTGGAAACCTGCAGAGAGGAAATGGTTAAATGCAATAGCTGTAACCTTTAAAGCAGTATTAAAATATGGTAAAAGCATAACATCCGGGCATATAGTAAATGCCCATTTATTGAGATTTGGTTTAGAGCATGGCTATTCATCTGGTGGCTAACATGTATGTAATCTTGGATCTTTGATCACAGAAGCTGAAAACGCTAAATTCTTAATTGGCTATGTCCAAATCTACATCTGCGGTGTCAGCATCCATCCCACGAGGTTTAAATAATGTGGCTTTTTAAAAGTAACGTTAGTAGGGGAAACTGGTCTGGTTATTATGGTCAGGATGAATAACGTGTGCCAATGTACCTTTATACTCATAATAATGCAATATTGCAGCAGTAGGTTTAACATTTCCGATCTGAAACAAACTAAGGTTACATTAACATCACTTAATGGAAAAACTCGTGGTTTCACTGTTAGTCTAACGATTAAGATTACCCCTATTCAGCCATTAGCCACCATTTTCATGTGGAAAACTGGCTCATCAGCTATGCATTTGGTAAAGTTAAATGCATAATTAGCGATTAATACAATGCGGGAAGATGCAGGCGTAACGAAAACAAGGGAAGTCCTGATAATAATGATGCGGTAAAGCCAACACAGAAAACAAGAATAGATACAGGCTAGCTGCCAATGAATAACGTCAATATGCAAATTAGCATAACTATCATGTGTAACATATCCTACGGAATTTATTTAGATTTACTTAATCATAATCAGGAAACCATAGCACGTGCTGGCACTGAGTTTGCGCAGATAAACGAAAGTAATTTCTTCAGTCAAGGAAGACAGGAAAACACAAAAAAGCAACCTTAGCGTTTCATCGCTCATTAGCATAACTAGGATCGTAATCGTACCTGTAGAAGCGTATCTCAGACCCTTTTATGAATCTATTTGTACAGCCCATAGCAGCACACGAAACTGGCATGACGAAAAAACAAGATATAACCGGCAGAAAAAAATATCAGTCGCTGCGTTCTGTCCTGCCTCTAACATTACAAAATGGCAACAAGAACACCGAGTCGTATAAAACCGGAGAGGCGGAGTCCTCCTCTCCTCACAGGCGACCACTGAGCTGCATGTAAAGTTGAAGGGCGGTGTCTTCATTTGGGTTTTAGCGTAGAGAACTGGAGAGGGTGGGAGGGGCCAGAAAGTGACGCAGCCGGAAGTATGCACAGAGCGTATATTGGAACTGGAGAGGGTGGGAGGGGCCAAACAGTGACGCAGCCGGAAGTATGCTTGCTGAGCATAAAAGCAAAGATTGTAGAAACACGACAAGATACGCAACTGGCGCTTTTCCCCATAGAGTACTCAAGTGACTACATCACGCTGGTTTCGGATGTAAATTCCCCATTCATTTAGAGCGAAGACATTAACTAAAGCTTACTTTTAAACCATTTCTGTTTAAAAACTCCACATCCCATAATTCCCTCCCAACGTGCAGCCTTGTCTCCAGATGTTGTCATATAACGTTAGCCAGCAGTAGCACACAGCTCCGTTTTTAAACACCTTTTTCTAACGTTAGCTAGCTAGCTTGAAGGACTAAAAGCTAGAATTGCTTTATGTGGTTAACCGTAGTGCAGTTTCTGACCTTGTCGGGCAGGCTTCTCTACTTAGCAAGCTAACGTTAGCTCATCTTCAGCTGCAAGCATCTGCCCAAGAATGTCCAGACAGACGAGATGATGATATCTTATTGGTCGAGAACCATCCGTGCGTTGCAGTACTGGATATGTAGTCCGTTAAAGTGGACTACAAGTCGAACTACAATCATTAATGTATTACTTTAAATAAATGTAATTGGAACATGCGATATATGGAATATATCCTTGTACCACACAGGCTAATCCAGGAATGTTTCAGCTCATTCTAAAAATCTGATTTCAAGAAATAATCGATAGTCTCCGAAGCCCATTCTATCGTCCATAGGGAATTTACTTCCGAAACCAGACTCCGCCCACGACTGACGTACTCACTTGAGTACTTTATTGGATTTTTTGTCCACACAAGAGGAAGTGATCAGGCATGCGCAGTAGTGTTTTCAGTTAGCTTAGCAACTGAAGTTACATAACATTTCAGTTAGCTTAGCAACTGAAGTTACATAACATTTCAGTTAGCTTAGAGTGGCATGCATCTGACCGGTGCTAGCCGGATTTAAAGTTGTTTTTTGTTGGATAGTCAAAATCATAACGAGTTGTAAGTAGTAGTACTGGGTCCTGACAACCTAAGCACATATAATCGAAAAAGAAAAGGGAAAGTTTTGATTTTGTATGTCTGATAATGACCCGTTTAGCGAACTGTTTAGTAAAAGCTCCATTGACCGCCAGTCATTCAATGAGTGCCTGTTGTCTGTCTAATAAGTTCCAAGTGTGGACGTTCCAGCCCCAAAGTTGGACCTCTTGCTCCACTTACCCTCTTTGGTAAAAGGGCCTGCGGTCCAATCCATTAAATGTTCTGCCCTCCAGGGCTGTGTTTGGATCCGAAATGTATCCTTTCTTCCTGTCGTTCCCTTCCCTTGTTTCAAGGGGTGAATCCCCAAAATGCCAGGATGAAATATGGCAGCCACACCATGGCCGTGTCCGAATCAAGAGGCTAAGACTGGGGCTGCATTTGAATAGTCAAATTCGACCAAGGATCCTTTAGATCGCATGAACCGGAAATACACTGCTCAACGAAATTAAAGGAACACATAAATCACACATCGCGGATCTTGATGAATTAAATATTCAAGTTGAAAATCTTTATTGATTACAGTGTGTAATTCGTCGAGAACAAAATGACGTAAGAATGGTCAATGGAAACCAAAATCATTAATCCATTGAAGGCTGGATTCAAAATCACACCGAAAATCAAAGTGAAAAATTGAGATCACAGGCTGATCCAACTTGTGTGAATTTCATCACGACAACTCATAATGTGGCTCAGTAGTGTGTATAGCCCCCACGTGCCTGTATGCACTCCCGACAATGTCTGGGCATGCTCCTGATGAGACGGCGGATGGTGTTCTGGGAGATCTCCTCCCCGACCTGGATCAGGGCATCAGTGAGCTCCTGGATCAGGGCATCAGTGAGCTCCTGGATCAGGGCATCAGTGAGCTCCTGGATCAGGGCATCAGTGAGCTCCTGGACAGTCTATGGCACTACTTAGCGGTGGCAGATGCAGCGATACATTACGTCCCAGACCAGGAGGAACCCAGGGCCCACTGCACCAGCGTAAGGTCTGACAATGGGTCTGAGGATTTCATCCCGGTACCTAACAGCAGTCATACTGGATGATGTTTCAGGCAGCATAACGTTTGCCACGGCGTGGCAACTCTTTCACGTCTGTCACAGGTGCTCAGAGTGAACCTGCTCTCATCTGTGAAGAGAACGGGGCGCTAATGGCGAACCTGCCAATTTTGGTGTTCTCTGGCAAATGCCAATCGAGCTGCACGGTGCTGGGCTGTGAGCACAGGTCCCACTACAGAACGCCGGGCCCTCATGACACCCTCATGGAGTCTGTTTCTGACAGTTTGGTCAGAAACATGCACACACGAGTAGCCCGCTGGAGGTCATTTTGTAGGGCTCTGGCAGTGCTCCTCCTGTTCCTCCTCACACAAAGGAGCAGATACCGATCCTGCCGCTGGGTTGTTGCCCTTCTATGGCCCTGTCCAGCTCTCCTTGTGTAATGGTCCGTCTCCCGGTATCTCCTCCATGCTCTTGAGACTGCTGGGAGACACAGCAAACCTTCTTGCGACGGCACATATGGATGTGCCATCCTGGAGGAGCTGGACTACCTGTGCAACCTGAATGGGCTGCAGGTACCGCCTTAAGTTTGCTTGCTGCCCGTAGAAAATTGCGTCACAAGATAGCTCCCTCGAGTAAAGACAGCAAGGGAAGGGAGCGTGTTAAATTGGATTTGAATGAGCCCAGTGGTGCGTCCCAATACTCTAAAAATGCACCCTCCCTTTCTCCTCTACTCCGTGCCCCGGAAACAGATTTTTGTGTTTTAATCTAATGTCACTGATTACATCTTAATTACGTATTAATGGTTACATATGAATTAATGTCACGACACAAACTGCAATGTCAGGTACACTGTATACTGTACATGCAAATACTTGTACTCGAAACGTTTAGACAGTTTTGCATACTTCCGGGTAGGAGAGGAGTGGTAGTGGGGGAGTGGAGGAAGGGAGGTGGGAAGTGAATAATATTGGGACACACCCAATGAATGACTGGATGGGTTTGCTTTTGGCACCGGAGGCTGCAATACCTCCGGTGACCACTGGCGTTTGCCAGCTTCAGGGAGAATGTCAATCCCTGGTCCCTGGTTCCAGTGTATCTTTCCCTTTTTTTACAGCCTATGATCTTTCCTGGTCGGAAGGTCGTAATTACGAGGTATCTGGAACGCAGTGACAAAGTCCGAAGTAGGCGGAGATACGCACACGCATAACTGGGCAACATGTGATTGCGCGAGTCGTCTGGTTTTAAGTGACGTCACTGTTGTTCGGCAGCTGTGCGAAGCCCTGCTTGCTCAATTTCTAAAATTAAATCATCCACAAAGAAAGTAGATCCTTTTCGGTTTTGCCTCCAGCCTTCCTCCTATTTCCTGCTTGGGTCACATGATTGGATATGCTTCGATGTGCTGGCTTCGTTTGAAAAGGTCTTCTAATAAATCAGGTAGCTATCTTTGTTGGCTAGCCTAAGTAACGTTAGCGAGCTAACTTAACATTTAGGAATTGTCCTGAGCTAAACCAGCAGGCAAAGCTCGCAAAGGGTCTGGGAGTAAAAGCCTGGTGTCAAAGTGACCAAGTTTAGCTTGCTTTCTAGGTACTGAGGAGGGAGCTGGTTCCTGTCTCAACGAAACACACTTAAGACTAAAGCAAATAACATTACCAACGAACTAACCGTTAGCTAAGTTTGAAAAGTACCTAACGTTAGTTACCTAGTTACCACCAGCTTAGCTAACCTCATGTAGCCAGCCGGCTAACTGTTAGCTTAAAATGACGTTTACACTCTAGATTAACGTTAGCCTGCGGGTCGTTAGCAAACAGCTAGGTCTCACTGTAAACATTGTGCATCTAACCATAACATAGCTTGACCGACTTTTAGCTAGCGACATTTTTGGATTAACGACAGTCATTGTAATATCTCAATGCCCTTGCTACACTAGTTAGCTAGCACTGACGCTACCGGACGGTATGGACATAATGGGAGTTAACTTAACTGATTATATCTAAGCTAACGCTATGAGCATAAAGCCCTGAACACACTAACGTTAGCTACCAGACAACATTAGTGTGTGTGCCTTGCAGGGTTACTAAAACAGGATATGTCTTAATTAGATCGGTATGCTAACAAACCAGTGAGCAAAACAAATAAGTTAGCGAACGACATTTGTGCTAAAATGGAGATATGTACTACATAATGTAGGCTACTGCTAAACTCACATTCGCTAGTAAACTAGCTTGCTGGGAGGGACATACGTCACTGAGACCTTATATACCTTATAGCCTAACGTTAGTTATGAGTAACATTATGAGTAACATTACTAGATAACTCGTATGCTTAACGTTATTATCGATATCAACACGTTTGCTAGTCAGTGACTTACGAGCAGTCGTAACGTTAGCGAGGAGTAGCACCTGCTGGTTCGCCTGCTAATGGGCTTACTGGGTAACTCGTGTAGCTTTGCTAACTTCCGTTTTATGTTTTGATAGCTAAGCTAAGCCAAACGTTAAAATGGTCAAATCAGCTATTATCTTATCTTGTTTTTAATATAACTATAACGTTAGTGTCGTAGAATACCCACGTTAGCATGTTAACTTAACTTTGATGATGAACGCATAAGAATGATCACAAGCTATCTAATTGTCATGAAAATGTACGACTGGTTTGTACCTTTAGCTAGCTACCTTTTCCCCAAAACGATTTGGCTACTTTAATAGCTTGGTAACATTATGGATGTTAATGGTGTCAAAGGTACCGTTTGAATTCGGCTAACGTTGGTTTAAAAGGAAACGTATCCTACCTGCTAACGTTATTGCATTTGCAGTATTGCCAATGCTTCATTTTGACAACAAACCCTTGAAGACAGTAGGATAAATATGCACGTTAATTCACTAGTGTTTACTTTTTTGTTGTTGCTCATTTAACGATCGACTTGTTGAATAATTTGTACATTTTTATCGTCCAGTTTGTCTCGGAAATGGTCAAATTCCCCGTGGTTGTATTCTTTAATCCTATATAGCATATCAGTAAAACGTATAGCCTATCAGAAAATATCATATCAGAAAAACTTATATTGCATGTAAGACCTGTCTTAATAGTCTATTATGCATAAGGAACCATTTTAAAACTCATGACAATTAGACGATGCACAGTATCCCAATCAGCGAATTAGGCGGTTTCTCATTGGGAACTTTAGAGTAGTTTCTTTTCATAACAAATGAAATGCTTGTGCCTAAAAGCACGAGTTATTGCAAAGTAGCTAGTTATGATATAACAGTTATTCAGCGGGAGAACAAATATTTTCTGCCATTTGTTGTCATCTGGTTGGCGTTGTGAGATGTGAGCAGAATTTCTGTTATTGAGGCTGCTTAAGGTATAGCTTTATGGATTTATCAGGTCCCTGTTTGATGACCACCATTGTTTTTTGGCAGTATCAAAGTGTGCAGGTATGAGTCTGGTGGTCTCTGCGAGGTTATGTATTTATTCAGACATAAATGTTAGACTTTAAAGAAGGAAAAAATAACATGCTGAAAGTAATACTTAAGGAGAAGCTTATCAACAACGCTATACAAACATGTTCTTTTACAAACAGTTGGAGGGTTAAAAAAATGTAGTCACACGTCCCTTGATTCTGTATTCTGTGAATCTACTTTGAAATCAACCTGGCTGTGATGACGTTGGAAATGTGCTTACTATAGTGTTTTATAAGGTTGTGCCAATGCTCTGTTTATGGTGATTCATTCAGGAGGATTTCATGACCTTCGGATTTGTTACTTTTCTTCTGTTAAATACTTTCTGGTGTTTTTTTCTGCTGTTAAATCTTCTGATTTATTCTGATTACATTTGATTGTTTTACTATTGTTCATCAATTTAGCTCACTGCTGACATTGTGTGGGAAGCAGATGCTTTTAAAAATGGATTACTTTTTTAATTTTTAATTTTATTGACAGTTAACAAAATTACAATTCAAGTAGGGACACAAATACAAATTAACATTCATAACATAAAAAAGAAAGAAAAAACACGAAGACAAACAAACATACAGGGGTGTACTGTACAGTCTACAATCATAAAATAACAACAAACACTTTCTAATTGACAAAGGTTAACATGGCATTAAAGGGGCAGCATTTAAAACAAAAGGTGTTGAGATATAGTCTTATAAATCTTCATGGAAAGCAGAGTTGCTTGTCATGTTATTTGCAGCCTGTGCAGACAGACTGTCGGTGCCCAATTGACCGGAAGTGTTTTTTTTCATGTGTGATGAGATACGTTCGTCCTGCTTTCGGTACATTGGTAACATTATGGACAATTATGTGACGCTGTGCTGATTTAGCACTGGCATGGTCCAAATTCAATACCACACTGTTGAACCTATTCTCTCACACTGAAACCGTACCTTAACAGGATGAGTCACCTGGCTGCCTTCTTATACTTTTTTTAAGAATACATTTTTGTTTCTGATTTTATGCTTCTCCCTGTTTGGAATGCCCTGTTTATTCGCGATGCCGTTTCATCGCTGCAATAGCCACAGGAGTTGTGGGAGAGCACAGACGAGCCTGACCCCTCTTCCTTTGCACACTGCCAGCTGTTGCATCTGGTCATGGTGCTGTTTACCAGCTGAGCTGCTCAGTGACTGCACAAAAGAGCACTCTTCATCTGCAGCTAACGCAGACAGACTGCCGGCATGTGATCACACAACTAAGCCAAATGATGCTATTATGCTGTCTCTCCTTGGGCAACGCTACCAGCATATTATGCACTGTTCTGCATTGCAGCTGGTCAGAGAAGGCATTTTTACATGGAGTATTTGATGCTAGAATGCGTGGTGTGGGCGGCACATACTAAAGCTCAAAGTATTAGTAGGCCGTATGAACCACTCCGCAACACCACGAGACCCTCATGCTTGAGCCAAACGCTAATTAGGCTATGTGTTTTGTTTCAACTGAAGTAGACTTGGCAGCCTGTTTAGACCATGATACAAAGACTTTGGGATTGGTACTAGACTGCTTGCTGTTTATGATTAGGCTTTCTGAGCGTCCATCTTAAGTGTAGTTTCAGATTCAGTACCATTTCAGTTCAAAATGAAATGCAATAGTTGGCACAGTATTTTTTGTACACGCTCTCCTGTGTGCATTCATCTCATTTTGGGAAATATAGACACTTATGCCTATGGGTATTTCAGCAAGTCTTAGTGGTGCTTTAACTACTCTGGTCTAGAATTAAATTCTCCACAAAGTATAAATGAAAACAAAATCTTTGCTCCATTGGTTAAGTTTAAAACAGAATCTACATTCAGAATCTCCATAGTTTGAAAACTATTTTGCACACCAAAATCTGACTGTCAATACCAGAAATAATTGAATGAGTCTGCTTTATCATTTTATTTCCTTGCTAGTCCTAAAATATTAATCGAAGACCCATTGCTTGGGTATGTATGGCTGGATTCTTGCCATCAGTTTTCAGTTGCCGTAATTTAATGTATGCTGTACAGGAAGGTAATAAAAAGAACTATCTTATCGGAATTCACACACGGTGTGGCAGCAGTGTAGTATAACAGATAAGGAACTGGCCTTGTAACTGAAAGGTTGCGGGTTCGATTCCCAGGTAGGACACTGCTGTTGTACCCCTGAGCAAGTTACTTAACCTGCATTGCTTCAGTCGCCTATATATCCAGCTGTATGAGTGGATACATCTGTGGCCCCCTTTACGCCGGGCATTAAAATGCGTCTCGTATCCAGATTGTATCTAGATATGATTTAACCTGATTACATTTACACCTGGTATTAATATGTGTCTCCAGTGTCCGCATTGAGATCCGATCGCTCTGTCCACCGAACGTCACATCCTCCTCTCGTTCACCAGGGCAAAACGCGGGTCGATCACCCAGCACTGCATCCAGTTTATTAACAAAGGGACAAGTTACCCTGCCCCTGCCACTTCTTAATTAATACTGATTCATAAATATAAGCGTTTGAGGAAAATGAGTCACGCTTTCCAGCAGTAAAACATTTTTTGTTGAAAATTTAGCTTTGTAGCCTACTACACTTCTATGGGAAGTTTTTATATAAAATGTATAGACATCCCTTTTTACCACAGACTTTTATCAATGATTGTTAAATGAAGAATTACTACGATGAGAGTAGCCCGTTTATAAGGACAAGTCTACTGTAATGCTAGTGCAATTCAATAGATATTGTTAAAATTATTTTGATGTCAAAATAAAACATAAAAAAACATTTCAGAGTTCCAAATAAGGTTTTATTGTACTTGATTTTCACAATCAGCATAATAATGTGTAACTGTTGGCATAACACAACTCTAAACCTTATTTAATTCTTGGTTTAATTACTTTAATTTTTATAAATGTCTATTAAATGTCTGCTTTTTTTCAGCACACCAATTCACTGTACAAAGGCCAATCACAGACTGATAAGTGGCACAGACATTGGACCCTGGGCTGTGGGGTTACTTTAGGTCAACATCATTTGTTGAGTTAAACATGTCACTCCCCTATGCTGAATTTGTTATTTTCAGATAGAGATGTGGGTGAATTAGCCTACATTTACATAACATGTCAGGTATTTAGCTGATGCTCATATCCAGAGCGACTTACAATTAGTGCAGAAAGGAAAGGCCTAGATTCATGAATCAGCAATTATTGAGTGCAATGGTCGGTCTATAACACCCCAGCTACAGGTAAGCCTTTGTCGCTTGAAGTAACACACGGAAGGGAGGGTAGAGAGGCTTTTTTCTTTTTCGGGAGTAAAGGAAGTAGAATATAGGGCAGATGGGCGATATGTACCAGCCAAAGCACTCTTGAGCTGTTCTTTCTTTAGTGTAGACCAATTCCATACAGTCTAGAGCTACCCAATAATAACGCTTATATTGTGAAGTTGATAGATTGATATTTTTATCTTTGGCAGAATCCGGCATGTAAAAAGCAGGTGTGAAGGGAACATTTGAGACATGGTTTTTATTATCTCTCAATGATACTTAATAGTCCTGCTTCACCACAGGACTCTTTCAAAATAAACAGTTCAACATCTGCACATTTGTCATAACCAGTGTGATTTTGAGTCTTCAGGGCTACTTTGTCTTTAAACAAGAAAGCAGAAGTTCCAGTCTGTGCACGTGCGTGTGCATGTGTTTTAAGTGAATGTAAATGTGTGGGTCACCAGGCAAGAAGTGGTTGCAAATCCCTAAACCTACATTTGTGACAGAAAGTAGTTTTGAGGTGTAATTAAAGCATGTTCTCTGACTGGATTGAAATGGAGCTCTTGTAGGAGTGGACATCTGTGGAAATGAGTCTTACCCCTCCTTTTCTGTGAGTGATCTTGTTGATTTATTCTGGACTTTTCCCTCCACATCACTGGAAAGTGATTGCTATTCAGAGTCATAAAATCTCTGTTGCAACAAAGACAAAAGATGATGTGATGTGTCCTCTCCCACACCAATTCCCATGTAAAGCCACTCTCCTAAAATGAAGTTTGTTCAAGGCATGGAACAAAGTGAAAATGTTTGATTATGGAAAGCAAGGAGTCTGTTACCTTGGTGGATGGTGGCACAGACTGTCAAACAGGAAGAGACTTGCAAAGGCCCTTCGGGTATATAAGTGGTGTGAATAACCTATAGTAACCCCTCTCATTTTCTCTCTCTCTCTCTCCCTCCCTTCCCTCTGTCTCCCTCTTGTTCTGTCTGTGTTTCATCTGTTTTCCACAGGGCCAAGGGGAGAGTTTGTTGTCCTCAGGAACTTGGCACGTGAAACTTTGAGGCAAACAAACCTAGGTATCGTTTTTGCCTGGGGTGGAACACTCCAGCAATCACTTCTGAATACATTTTATCCTGGACGTGCTGCCACTTTCTTTGGGTGACAGAAAGAGGGCATAACAACCCTTCCCTTAATTGTCTTCTATTGGCACTTTGGAAGAATCAAAACCCAAAGCAGGAGTAATACGGAGGTATGTGTGAATAATTATATACTTTTCGTTTTGAGGATTGTCTTAGTAATTATTCATGATGAACTCAGATTAATGAGTCTTTTTGAAGCATATCTTATTTGTATGAATATATATTGCTTTACCAACAACAAAACATGTAAGGGCATATTTATCTGAAACATGGTATGTATGTTGCTCAGTTAACAGCATGTTGTAAGAACGGGGGAATTTCATGTTAATTGTGCTTATTGGGACAATACTGCCTTATGAATCTGTAAAAGTTCCTTTAGGCTATTGCACATCCAGAATGATCATTTCCATCTCACGTATGTAGGGAAGACGGTCTGTGTAGCATTGCCAAACATGAAATACCAGTGCATTAACACATTGTAATATTTCTTGGATGTTTTTTTATGTCATTTTGAACATACAGGATTTGTTTCACATGCTGTACAATGATGTCTTCAAGAAGGAGGCTCTTACACACTCACTGCATCATTGGAAATATTCAAATAAGTGTTTCTTTAGGGTATGTTAAAACATGGTGGCCGCTAATTAAAGAACACCTGGGGCTGTTCTGGGAAACGATCAGTGGTTTTCTTTACGAGTACCCTGTAGGCCTAACATACATTTCTAACTGTCGGCTGCAATTAATATTGCCTCTTGGAAAATGTAGGATAAAAAAGGCTGTATGCGTACCACGCAACCCATTTGTAAGCTTATCAGATGTAGAAATAACACGGACCTAGTGACGAAAGCTTGGTTGGAAGGGAGGAATCACTCCTGTTCAGATGCTCTTTAAATCCTATGTGTATAATTATAATGCACCCTGTTTCAAATCATTTTTGGCTGAATGAAAACATGAAGGGATCTTGTAATGCCATGCAGTTGTTAATGTCTAGCTTTTTCATTCAGCATAATAAATGGGCTAATAAGTGCCATTTTGGTTCAAACCTGTTTATGCTCTAGCCTAGCTGAACCCAATATCTTGCAGGCTCACATAAAATGCTTACGTGGACATGCTCACATGAAACAAGTATTTTTCAACATGGCAACTGGACTAGATTAAGCTGTAAATTACACGGGAATAGTATGGAACCCATGGTTGGCTAAATGGATGTAAGTCATCAAGGGTCTGAGGTATCAAACAAGCTTCAAACCATCACTCTGCTGCCAGATATGCAGTAGATATGGATGGATCACTTTAAGGGTTGTTTCTACTGACTTATTTTCCCATAGAGTTCAATAGGAAAATGATTCAGAAGAAATATCCATTCATATCTACTGCATATCTGAGTGATGGTTTGAAGCTTGTTTGATACCTCAGACCCTTGATCTTTTTTTTTGCCCCTGTCCCAACTTTTTTGGAACGTGTTGCAGGCATAAAATTTGCAATTAACGTATATTTCCAAAAATTGAGATGGTAAAACATGAAATATCTTATTTTTGTACTGTTTTCAATTAATTATATGTAAAAGAAAATGTACGTGTCACTGCTTTCTGCTTTTATGTGCATTTTACATACTGTCCAAACTTCTTTGGAATTGGGGTTTGTACAAATGTTGTGCAATTTTGTGATCTAAGTGAAATAATATGTTGGCACAACCAACAATTGAGTGAGGGAGTTTGCTACATTTTTGAATGGATAATTCAGTTAATTAGCTGCTTCCTCTATTTCCATCTCAAAGGGCAACACTGATGGGACCTCAGCTTTTAGTATCAACTACTGGTCAGAATGGGTTCTGAGAATAACAATGACGAGAGGTCAGCATGGTCTTTGAAAAATGAAGCGAGCCTTTGTGGTGTACTAATTACGGTACAGCATTATTATGTGGAGGAAGGATCCTTTTTAATGACCAATGATAATAGGCATCCATTCAAGTCCAATGACTCAAACACTTTGCCTCAGCAGTTAAAACCAGGAAAGTCAGTCTGAACCTTTTGACTCCCACCACGGGGAGTGACTCCCAAGGCCATGGATATTCAAATCCAAATCTGGCTCTGGTTTTCACTCTCTCTGGTAATTAACTGAACAAATAGTGCTCCTGATTGGCCAGACTGTCTTCACACCTGACTCTCAGGTAAGGGGAGGGTGGAAAACCAGCAGGTCTCAGACCTTGAGGAACGTGATTTGAATACCAGGGCCCTCGGCGAACGCGGTGGGAAGCCTCTCAACTCTGAGCATTTTTTATTTATTTTCTATTTGTTTTTTTGCAATTTTAATAGTTAAGAATGTATAGCTGACTGTATTCTATGTTCATTACTAGGGATAGCTCCTATGTTGTGACTGTATTCTATGTTCATTACTAGGGATAGCTCCTATGTTGTGAGAAAGTTATGCTTCATGGGATTTGCTTTGTAGTTGTGTCAATGACCGTCAATATGCACGTTGGATAAAAGCGTCTGCCAAATAACTAATGTAATGACACCTTTTAGAATGGGTGCGATTGTGTAAAAAGCAAAAGGACAGAGACCTTGGTGCTCTTAGCAGAGGAAGACATGTGGTCTGCTGAGAAGGTTGCGACTGTGTGACAGAACTGTAGCCTGATCTTAGCTGTGGAATTGTTTTTGGAGCCTTAACCCTGGCAAGCTTTATAGGCCCGATAGGCAGTTGGTATATTATGTTTTCTCTTTGCTTTTTATAAAGGATTGTACATGATGAAGGGTTCTGTTCTGTTTAAGTTGGACACTGACATTTTAACGGTGTAAAATCCAGTGTTTTTCTGCCTTGCATCAATAATGAAGGAAGGAGTTTGGCTTTATGCTTAGCTGAGCTATAATATCATCGTAGCTCCCAGGTTACTCTACCCTCACAGTATAATGGAATAAAGCAGGGCAGAAGATGTGTGATTAAAGGGGAACTGAAAAACTCATATTGAAAGGGAAAATGTGCTGTTTGACCGTGTCAGGACACCGTGAGAAACTGTAGGTGGAATTATGAAATCTGCTGCAAATGACTGCTAAATGGTTGGACAGCCAGGTTTAAAAGTAAACACCTTTGAAAGCTGCTGTATATGACTTTATTGTTTTATATTAAATAGTAGTAGTAGAAAAAGTTATTATCCCTGGTGGGGAAATTGGTTTTGCAGCCAAAATTAAATCAGTAATACAAACAACAACACAGTACTTACTTTACAAAAATCAATTATACAGTTAATCTTTATAAAATAAGTGTTATTTTCAGGGCCCTGGAAGCACTAATGTTTCCGTGTGTTTTAATTTTACATGCATTGAATAGGATTTAACCTTCACATTATTTTTGGGCTTAAATGGAAGCTGTGACTTCTACAACTGGATGCCACTTGGGCCAGAAATTATTTAAAACATTGATCTTGAATTTAAAGAGCTACTGTAGCACACAAGGGGCCCTATCTTACACCCGGCGCAAACCCAAACGCAAGTGTCTTTGCTATCTTACACAAGTCGGTTAAATACCAAGTGATATTGCGCCCATAGCAAGTGAACTGGGCGGGCTGGTCTTAAGATATTTTTTGGCGTATTGCTATCTTGAGCTAGCGGAAAGCACTTGCGCTAAAACCACCACAAACCTGGTCTAAAGTCATGTGGCAGTTGTTTACATGTTATTTTAACGGCACAGATAAGTGCGTCTACATCGGCGTGTGCACAACGTGCGTAAAGACAAAGGGCAAATGGGTTGGGGGGCAGAATAACTTCTATTTAAAAAAAAAAACCTCTCGGCAGTCCCCTTGACAAAATTAAAGTGAAACGCTGTTGTTACAGTTGTGCTGATACGTACAGAAGCACAAGATGCAAGGATTAGGGGACTCATCTTCTGCACACTTTCTGAAATAGTTTTTAGCCTAACAAAGAATTTTGTGACACCTTTGCCATCTCTTAGTAACTGGTGTCCACCCCTATCAAAAAGTATGTGGCTCAACATAGGATGGATTGTGAATCTAATGGATCTCTTGTTTTAATAATTGTATAAGCTACCTTACGGTGGTTACAGAGTGTGTAAAACAGGGAGCAGTCACGCACGCGGACGGACAGTCTGCTTTTGCCTTTCATAGTAGAGCGTACCAACCCCCCTTTGTGGACCAAATTTCCCATCATTTGTGCGCGCAAATTGCAAACAACGATGTCCTTCATGGAAGAACATTACGGTAAGCAGAAGGTACGCTTGTAGGCGGGTCCTGTGCACGTCTGTACGCATACTTCTTTTGGCGACTATGAATTGGCCTTAAGAGTACAATTCAGAAATGGCACTTATGAAAACATTCCTTTTCTTTTCAATTATTGATGACTTCGAAGTTGAGCTTGAAGGACAGTAATGTTTTTAAATTGAAAGGATCTCATACAATAGTGATTTATGTGAGGCATCATATACGCTGAATCATTTCAGCCTAATGATTCAATGATGAGTCTCAACTGATCAAAACGCATCACTGAAAATTTGTTTGGTTTCAATCTCATTTTTGGATCCTGCTTTTTTCAGTAAGGATTGCTAGAGGTTTGTTTTTTTCCCGCAATTTCCAGTTTCGTTGAAGACTACAGAAGTCAGTTTTTTGCCACAATGGGGTTTATATAATTAAATTATTTGTATATAGTAAATATATGAATATATTACATAGATACTGTATATAAAATAATCTACAGTATCAAAGCTGCTGTAGTAAGCAATGTAAGAAGTTGTGTAAGTCGCTCTGGATAAGAGTGTCTGCTAAATGCCTGTAATGTAGCGTCTGCTAAATGCCTGTAATGTAATGTAAGCTCTGGATATTAAATCATTATTATTCCATAAATTCAGAATTGAAAATTGTGATGTATTATTGTAAAGTATGTTATATTAGCATCCTGGCTAGTTGTAGCATGGAGTTCCTTTATAGTATGGAGCTAGATGTAGCATGGAGTTCTTTTATAGTATGGAGCTAGATGTAGCATGGAGCTTCTTTATAGTATGGAGCTAGATGTAGCATGGAGCTAGATGTAGCATGGAGCTTCTTTATAGTATGGAGCTAGATGTAGCATGGAGCTTCTTTATAGTATGGAGCTAGATGTAGCATGGAGCTCCTTTATAGTATGGAGCTAGATGTAGCATGGAGCTCCTTTATAGTATGGAGCTAGATGGAGCATGGAGCTCCTTTATAGTATGGAGCTAGATGTAGCATGGAGCTCCTTTATAGTATGGAGCTAGATGTAGCATGGAGCTCCTTTATAGTATGGAGCTAGATGTCGCATGGAGCTTCTTTATAGTATGGAGCTAGATGTAACATGGAGCTTCTTTATAGTATGGAGCTAGATGTAGCATGGAGCTTCTTTATAGTATGGAGCTAGATGTAGCATGGAGCTCCTTTATAGTATGGAGCTAGATGTAGCATGGAGCTCCTTTATAGTATGGAGCTAGATGTAGCATGGAGCTTCTTTATAGTATGGAGCTAGATGTAACATGGAGCTTCTTTATAGTATGGAGCTAGATGTAGCATGGAGCTCCTTTATAGTATGGAGCTAGATGTCGCATGGAGCTTCTTTATAGTATGGAGCTAGATGTAGCATGGAGCTCCTTTATAGTATGGAGCTAGATGTAGCATGGAGCTTCTTTATAGTATGGAGCTAGATGTAGCATGGAGCTTCTTTATAGTATGGAGCTAGATGTAGCATGGAGCTCCTTTATAGTATGGAGCTAGATGTAGCATGGAGTTCCTTTATAGTATGGAGCTAGATGTAGCATGGAGCTTCTTTATAGTATGGAGCTAGATGTAGCATGGAGCTTCTTTATAGTATGGAGCTAGATGTAGCATGGAGCTCCTTTATAGTATGGAGCTAGATGTAGCATGGAGTTCCTTTATAGTATGGAGCTAGATGTAGCATGGAGTTCCTTTATAGTATGGAGCTAGATGTAGCATGGAGCTTCTTTATAGTATGGAGCTAGATGTAGCATGGAGCTTCTTTATAGTATGGAGCTAGATGTAGCATGGAGCTTCTTTATAGTATGGAGCTAGATGTCGCATGGGGTTCCTTTATAGTATGGAGCTAGATGTAGCATGGAGTTCCTTTATAGTATGGAGCTAGTTGTAGCATGGAGTTCCTTTATAGTATGGAGCTAGATGTAGCATGGAGTTCCTTTATAGTATGGAGCTAGATGTAGCATGGAGCTTCTTTATAGTATGGAGCTAGATGTAGCATGGAGCTTCTTTATAGTATGGAGCTAGATGTAGCATGGAGCTTCTTTATAGTATGGAGCTAGATGTCGCATGGAGTTCCTTTATAGTATGGAGCTAGATGGAGCATGGAGCTTCTTTATAGTATGGAGCTAGATGTAGCATGGAGCTTCTTTATAGTATGGAGCTAGATGTAGCATGGAGCTTCTTTATAGTATGGAGCTAGATGTCGCATGGAGTTCCTTTATAGTATGGAGCTAGATGTAGCATGGAGCTTCTTTATAGTATGGAGCTAGATGTAGCATGGAGCTCCTTTATAGTATGGAGCTAGGTGTAGTATGGAGCTTCTTTATAGTATGGAGCTAGATGTAGCATGGAGCTCCTTTATAGTATGGAGCTAGGTGTAGTATGGAGTTCCTTTATAGTATGGAGCTAGATGTAGCATGGAGCTTCTTTATAGTATGGAGCTAGATGTAGCATGGAGCTCCTTTATAGTATGGAGCTAGGTGTAGCATGGAGCTTCTTTATAGTATGGAGCTAGATGTAGCATGGAGTTCCTTTATAGTATGGAGCTAGATGTAACATCGAGCTCCTTTATAGTATGGAGCTAGATGTAGCAGGGAGCTCCTTTATAGTATGGAGCTAGATGTAGCATGGAGCTCCTTTATAGTATGGAGCTAATTTAAATTTCTGTATTGCCAAACTCTCTGCAGTGGTGCATAGTGATTTGTTTTTGCAGGAATCCCATTCTGTGGAATGAGAAACCAAGATACATTTACTTCATGTATAGTTTTGGCACATTTAATATCTACATTTCTATCAGGTAGTCTAGCACTCAACTAAAGGAAGGACAGCCAATTTTTAACTTGCCACGTTTTGGAATAGTTCAGTCTCGAGTGTTTTAAGTTGCTTCGCTGACCTCTGGGATGGCCAGGGTTTAATTGTAAAGAAGACCTTCTGCTGAGGGTTCCCACGGCTGTGTGCTCCACCCTGGTTTGTAGTCTACTCCCAGGCGCCGTTGGACTGCTGGCGTTTTCCTCTCGTCAGCAAGAGCAAGGTGAAAAAGAAGAAGGAAACCTTTGACACCCTGCTGAACGTGGAGGTTTCCGCTCCTCAATGTCTGCAGCTCATCACTTTCACTACCCCTGAACAGAGAGGCGTGACCCCACCCACCCAGCTGATCTATGTGCCACCTGAGCCCACTCTGTTGGCCCCTGGCCTTTATGATGCATTGGCTAGTGAAAGCCCATCATCGCTATATTGACCTAGAAGAGAGATGACACAATGTATGATGGCAATAGAAATGTTACAAAGCAAATTATTATATCGACACATATTTATTGAGTGACCGTGGTGGCTGCTGTGAGGATATTGAAGTAGCTTGTTCCTTTCTAGCAAATGATCTGGCAAAAAAATGGTATTCACAGTTCGAAATTACATCAGCTTGATTGATTATTTTAAATTCCACTCGTTTACAAAAACTTTCATGCATCTGGCGCCCCTCCGGTCCCGTTGCGTTTGCTTGTGGGGAGGGTTACTCGATTATAGACTGATGCACTGGTTTTACCCTGTCTAATCATTTTAATAATTATTGCATATTTATATAAATATAAAATGGATGGAGTACTGCTAATAGGAATAATGTAAGGGAAAATTGTGTTTTTTAGAATAGTAGCGGTATGCCTGTTGGCAAATGCAGTCGGCAGAATAGGTGTATTGAGCCTTCTGGATGATATGATCTGATTTACAGTGATAGCTACTAACACCAGGACAATAATGAAGTCGCAGTGGGACCGAGGGTATAACTAAGGGGATTAATTACAGGAGGAAGGGGGTTGTGTGCAAGGGGGCCATTCACAGAAGGGGAAATGAACAAAAGAAAAGGGCGAGATTGAAAGTTAAAATGGAACATTCAGGAGAGAGGGGAAAGAACATGATTGCTAAATGATGACTCTGATTGCTGGTCATATAGAAAAGACAGACAGGAACCTCAGTGGACAGACTAACACCCCAGAGGAGAGGACAGAGAGGCAGGAGTCGACTGACAAAACTGGGTACGCAGGAGGGAGTGTAAAACTATTGTGTTGCTATTAATCTTATTAGATTATCAGACTTTATTGTCTCTACAATGACTTTTGTGTCTTTATATCACGTCTACACATTTCTGTAAAGCTTTCTGATGTGTATTCCAGACATCTAACGCTGTTGGGTAACATTTAAGGATTAATTGAAGAGGTCTTTTCTTTCATGTAGTGATTTTCATGCTTGCAGAGGATCACCTTAAAATTAATACTGCACCTCTCATTTTGTCTTGGGTTCACCAGGGTGAAGATTGATTTCGTTATGACAAGCTGCTGGGCAGAAGATGTCCGCATTGTCTGCGACTAATGTCACTGATGTTGGTCATGGTAAGAATTTCCATTGCTGCTGTTAACCAAAATGCATTTCACATCTAGTAATATTGCAGGACCAGCCTTAGGAAAGCCAATTTCTAGCTAAATAATTTAAAGGGTGACCATTTGCAAACTACACCTAAATTGATTATTATTTGTTCATTGTATTTGAGGAATTAAATAAATACATTTTGTTTTGGAACACATCATTTAGGGTATGTGAAGAAACATATGTAGTAAAATATGTAAAATATGTAGTATTCTTTCCTAATGTTGATATCATCTCCAGACCCTCATAAATGTTTGAGGAAAGAAATATGACCTTTATTTGTGCTGCAGTCTGGAAACTTCCTGTGTTCTGTCCAATTGTGACCAGTATCATAAAGGCTTTGTGTGATAGGAGGTATTATTCAGCACCCCATACAGACGGCCTTTATTTCACAGCTGTGTGGGTTGCTTGGTATGTTTTGAGTAGACTCAATCCCCACACTTCAGTGCAGTGCTCAAAGGTCAACATATTTCCTATTACTGAATATCAGTTCAACATCAACTGTTAGATGGAGTAGCTTGACTTTTGTTTGTCGAATAACCTTCTGCAAGGAGACCTGCAAATGCAACAGAATTGGCAACACTTAATAATGGATGCCTACATCGCATTAGGAACAGAAGGTCTGAAATGTTATCAGTACTTCTATGTTATTCAGGGAATAATTTCACTAAATAATTTCACTTGAATTTTCGGCAGTTATATAAACGTGCTGTTCCAGCAAGAAATGTGGTCTGTAGTTATTTGACTACTTGTGTGCACTGTTCGATACGGGACTGCTAACAGTTTTCAATTCCACGATGGCAATCCTTGCAGTGGTGTTCTCGCATGTGAGTACAGCAGGTTTATTCCATTCCTAAAGTAAATGTTAAGATTTCCCTCATAAAACCGCACGATGCAGCTCCGATATCTTCCATGTGCAAAGTCTCATATTAGTGCGAGAATTGTTGAGAAGGCAGATTCAGTATAGGCCTATGTATTAACCCCTTCATATTTTTTTTAACTCAAGCCCAAAAGTAAAATGGTTACTGTTCTTGAACCTCTTTGACTACAGGCATAATCCTGGACTCTTCTGTAAGGTAACCCTCGGGAGTTTGTTTTCCAGCGGTCTATTGCATTACTGAAACAAGGTAGCAGAAGCTCAAACACACTGGAAGTGGAAGTTTTTTCTCGCTTCAAAGATTTTTAAAATAGTTTTTGCCCGGATAAGGATTCCGACTTTGCTGTTATTTGTGTCCTCTGGGGATTTCCGTGGAATACACAGAATGTACAGAATCATCATTTTGATAGAGCCTGTTTTGTGTCATGTTAAAGAAGGAACCGTTGGCGCTGTAACATTAGAATTGTAAAATAGGTCATAGGAATAGAACTGTGAGTTTTAACACTTTCAACCGGTATATTGGGTGACTAGATCGATTGAAAATTTCACCGTAAAAAATATGCAATGAATGCAAATAAAATAAACCAGGGCCGGTGGTAGTTAAGGGGTTACATAAATTGTGGCAGGAACAAAAGGCCTTGCATAGGAACGTTTGCGTGCTTTGTCTGGGAATGTGTCTGCTTTTATTCACACTGGAGCTGTTCCGGAAGATTTACGGAAATATTGCTAGGTCCTGATACGGAAAATGTCTAACACGGAAAATCAACTCCGGCTCTATTCACACATGAGGCCGACACTGAAGATTTCCGAAACATGTATGGGTTAAGATGTATGTGTCAAAGGAGCTATAATTGTATGTGGTAGCATTGAATACATTTGAATATTCATCTTCACAAGGCATAGGATATTACATTTCTCATGCATATCTCTAGTTCAGTCACAGTGACTCATAACCTTCACTTACCAGTGCCAGTTATACATAGACTAGAAAGCAAAATAAAAACCATGTCCTTATGAATTAAGTTATTGTTGTATATAACAAAAGTGTTGAAAAAAATTGCATTACAGGAAAATATACCTTTCTTTCATACCACTTTCTTAACACTATGATTTTAATAATAGTTGCCATACATGTTCTGATTGGATGCAGTTTATTTAATTAGTAAACCTGTAGGTTTCACCAATTTTATCAGCCTGCTTTCAATCTGATTAATTAGCCATGATTTATTTATCCTGCTGTGATGTTGTCTTGCCACCAGCAATTGTTTCCCATCTGGTGTGACAAATAAAATCAGACATACATTCTTGCTTATCATTGCTTATTATCACGTTGATTTTCTTTTGTCCAGATGCAGTGCGTGCGGGCCTAAATGTTGTGAATCTGGGTGGGTGACTGGCTGGCTGACTGGTTGGTTGGTTGGTTGGCTGGCTGGCTGGCTGACTGACTGGTTGGTTACCTGATCCTCCGATGTTGACGTCTAACTCCCCGTCCCCTTTTACTAGTACAAGTTGTCGCACCCAAAAATTATGAATGAACAACTATGGATATGTGTAACACTAGAACCGCCAATTGGAATTGTGATTTTACGTTTATAATAATTTAATCTGTGTTTATGGCATGTTTCTGTCCTGCCCTGACTTTTCCTAAATAGTTATACTGCAAATGCCTACGTTGTTATAATTAAACTTAAAACATTACACGGGAAATGCTCACAGAAACTTCCGACAATGTGCGTAGACTGTTGATGTATTTGCAGAATAACGTGGGAAAATGAACAAAGGACTTTTTTTTTTTTCTTCTTTGAATGTTTTTTTATTTATTTCTCGCTCCACTTGATACCTAAAGCAGTAGCCTAATATTATGTAGGCTATGCAAAGCGCGGTAGCCGAATTCCTTTGCTTGTTTTATTCTTTGTAATTATGTGATTTAATTAGCTGATTAGAGTGTGACACCATGAGTTTCCAATATTGAACTTTTTCACAATATTCTCATTTTCTGAGACACTGAATTTGGGCTTTCATTAGCTGTAATCATCAAAATTACAAGAAATAAAGGCTTGAAATATTTCACTATGTGTAATGAATCTATATAATATATGAGTTTCACTTTCTGAAATGAGTGGCAAAAAATATTGAACTTTTTCACGATATTCTAATTTTTTGAGCTGCACCTGTATATATATATATATAGGGCTGAAACGTATAATTTTTCTCGTAGTTGTTATCGCCCAGTCAATATTAGTATTGACATTTTACTCACAACTGTTTACTTCAGGCCAGATAGCTCCACTCTCCAGAGGAAGACATTGCCCATGTTTAAACTCAATCAATGTCAGAGGAGCAACAACTAACGAAAAGTAAGCCAAGTTCAAAGCGGATAATATTTTGACTGGTCCCGGCAAATTCACGACCTGTCAAGTGACGAATAAATAACTAAACGTCCATTTAAAAACATTTAGCCTCCTGTTCGTCGAATGGTACGTCGAATAACGTGAATGCTAACTGTTAAAACTGATGTCTGAATTAACGCTCTATAGCCTTTAATGAACTCGACGGATCGCTACAACATGGTTTTGTGACAGTCGAGATATGTCTCGCTTAATATTTGGAGTAGAAAGATAATATTGTCATCGGCAGAAAGCTGAGACTATCCTATTTATAACTATTTATAATACTCAAAATGGCAGCGTCCGCACGCCCCGTTCTTTAAAAATAACTGAATATATAAATAAAGACATTTAAAAATAGCATATATGGTCACCCAATACAGTAGGCTACAAAATAAACTAGATGACTACTGTGATGATAACAACTATAGTAACATAATTTGTATTATAGTAGAACAATAAACGACTTGTGGCACCGCATTGGAGTGACGTTTGCAGTTCAGAAGTGACCCTTGTGACGACATTCTCAATTGAACGTTCTAATCACGTACGCACGTAAGTCATAAGCTCCGGTTGGAATTGATTTGTTCTGTCTGGACGCTGCGGTTCAGTAAACATTCCATTTTGGAGAGGAGTGGAGATGAGCCAAATCCAAGTCGATCAGAGGATATTGTTATTGAGATATTGTTTTTGAACAAATAAAAGAAACTTGTGAAGAATGCTGTCAATGTGTGCATTCTCTGTGTTAATCGAGACACATGGTGGAGCTATAGAGCGCCATATTTTTAAAGAATTCACTAAAAATCACAGCTGCATCACATCGCTCTCAAATTTGATGTTGTGGTACATCCCATCTGCAGGAACACAGGGGGACGGCTTTACAGGTGCTTGGACACCAGGAATTTCTGCTTGCAGTTATACATTGTGTGGTTTCATAATTAAATTTGTATGTGTAGCTTTTCCAGCTGGTGGCTTTTTAAATGAGGCATCTCTGGCATTGTTTTCACAGGAAGTTTTCCATTCCCTGTCCTGTAAGATCCCACCTTGTCCAGTAAACGCACAGCCAGGGGCAGCTTTTATTTTAATCGCTTTCTCTTAACCCTTTACCCCTGTATTCCAATGCATAATATTTACACTGTGGGGGAAAAGTGGTTTCATTCCATGTCATTGCATTTTAGAATAGTGTCTTAATGAGCCCGAGTCATTTGTGTTTGACAGCATTTGGAAGTATTTTAGTTTGCCTGCCAGGGCTGCTATTATCATTATTATGAATGTATGTAAAAGCTACATTAAAATCTAAATAACCGTTAAACTCCAGATTGCAATAATATCATATTAGGTGAAATAGAAAGCTTGGATCTTTTTGTAATTCACATCCAGGGTAAGTGAGATTTGTGCTGCACACCATCCATACGACAGAATAAAAAGAGTGAGAAATCCAGCTTGTGTTTTCATGTAGCGATCATGATTGCTGTTATATGGTATTCGACCATCTGGTCGGTGCTTGTTCATTGCTGGATGAAGCAGTAGAAGGCCAAGACAATGGGTTCCAGACAAAGTAATTTTATGAGCTTGATTTGGTGATGCTATATGGCTTGTTTTTTCCCTCAAATAAAAACGGAGCATTTTTAAAGGTTGTTTCTCTTGCCCTATTTTTCCATAGAGTTCAATATGTGTCGGGAGAAACGACCCTTAAAGTGATCCATCCATATCTACTGCATATCTGGCAGCAGTGATGGTTTGAAGCTTGTTCGATACCTCAGACCCTTGATGACTTACAGCCATTTAGTCAACCATGGGTTCCATACTATTCCCATGTAATTTACAGCTTAATCTAGTCCCACTCCCCAATTCCCATAGAGATCCATTCAAGTGCAGAGGTTATAGTATCGCTTGTATGAGTATCTGAAAATAAGATATCAAGAGTCCAAAAATAGAGCCCAATATGTTTTTAGACAGTAACTTCAGAAGGCCGTCTGCAGTCTTCTCACAAGCGGAAGCAGCGGCCTTTACCCCTCTCCCCTCGCTGTGGCTGAACGCTCGGTGGGTCAGTGCGGCCCTGCCACCTTGGCTGACCCCTCCGCGCCACAGACTGTATGAACAAGAGATAATCTGGGCATGTGCAACTGAAACGGACCAGTGCTTTATTCCTTGTAGCTGGCTAACTGAATTAACTGCGTAAAACCCGGAACAGTGTTTTTGCTAGTTTGTGTTCCATAATTCGTGAGGGTTTCCGTGTTTTACTCAGTGCAGTTATCCACATACGAGGAACGGGGCCCAGGGATCGCTTCAAATAACCAATTACCACAACAGAGGTTTTTTTCAAATAATAGTTTTGTTTAGATTTCACATTGATGGGACCAAAAGCTAAAAAACTGTTATTGTTCCATCATCTGAAATCACTGTATTATTGTGACTGTGTGTAGTTTGGGCTTATTTCTGATCGTTTGGCGTTGCCATTTTCCAACGGTGGATGCAATCCCAGATTCAGTGTGTCAGTCGTTTGTGTTGGACAATAAATCAAATTAAAAAACCAAAGTATTCGGTGCTGCTTTTTCACTTTTTTTTTTTTTTTTTTTGCAGAAAAAAAATTAATAATTCCGTTCTTAGATTTATTTATTTCTCTACGCACCTAGTGTAACCTATGGTCTGAATATGTCTCTACGCACCTAGTGTAACCTATGGTCTGAATATGTCTCTACGCACCTAGTGTAACCTATGGTTTGAATATGTCTCTACGCACCTAGTGTAACCTATGGTTTGAATATGTCTCTACGCACCTAGTGTAACCTATGGTCTGAATATGTCTCTACGCACCTAGTGTAACCTATGGTTTGAATATGTCTCTACGCACCTAGTGTAACCTATGGTCTGAATATGTCTCTACGCACCTAGTGTAACCTATGGTTTGAATATGTCTCTACGCACCTAGTGTAACCTATGGTTTGAATATGTCTCTACGCACCTAGTGTAACCTATGGTTTGAACAAGTCTCTACGCACCTAGTGTAACCTATGGTCCGTTGAAGATCCATTGAAGCAACAGGGCGACTAATTTAAAGCACCCACCTGCCCAGGAGGGAAAGGTGTGCGAGACCTACATGTGATCCGGAACCTTCCGTTTTCTTTCCCACGGTATGGCTCATCCCGCGTGTCTGTCCTGGATAGGTTGCTGGCAGGACGTTGTGAACTTGCTTGGAAGGGAGCTAGGGTTGGTAAACAGATGTTTTATAAGTTGTGCGACGGGGCAGGGGGCTGATTTGGCAGAGGAAGTGGGGGGGCGTAAAGGAGAAAAATGAACTTAGTTTGTCAGTAATATTCAGGGGTTTTACTCGTACCTTTAGAGCCAGTTTTAATCTATGTTTAGAACAAAACTATACTTTTGTCTTGCGGTTTTATACTTTCATTTTTTACATGTTCCCTTTTTGTGGTTGAAACCTGATCTGGGTTGAGTAAGGAGGGTCGCTAACGGTCAGCTCTGACCCTTCCCCCAGTGTAGCCGTGACCGGCATGTGACTGTGACTCAGCACCTTTGGCCCCCTCCAGACGGACAAGCCATTGGTGACTTGTTTCCCCTTCCATCCAACGCGAGCCCCTTTAGTTCCTGTCAGGATGTCTCTCGCTCTCGCTCTCTCTCTCTCTCTCTCTCTCTCTCTCTCTCTCTCTCTCTCTCTCTCTCTCTCTCTCTGTCTCTGTCTCTCTCGCTCTCTCTCGGGTGTTCCAAGTACAGCGCAGAGATTAAAAAGTTTGGGGGGGGAAAAGGGCTGTGTTCTGGGTCCTGAATGGGATACAGTTCCATCTGTTCCTGTGTCAGGTTTGACCGTGAGATTGTTTTATAAAGCATTTCACTGAAACGCTGCGCATGCGCACTGACGTGGCCATCTGTGGAGGCGTTGTTATCCACTGTCTATTTCTGGGGTTTCGTTTCCTGTCCATAGTCACAAATTCAAAGGTCACGTACATTGTCTGTCAGGTTTGTTCGATGTGTATATTCTGTTGTCGTGTGTTTTATGCTCAGTTTATTGAGGCATGTCAGTTGTTCTGTCCATTTTCTGCTGTATTCTCTAGTTTTTGTTGGCAGTGACTTTTGTCCTCAAAGTAATTATTTCCCAGAATTTTTGTGTAGGCTTATATTCTAATTGTAATTTAGATTAGCATTTATATTATTAGATTTTATTCTTTATATGCTAAGGATAATATAACAGTTGGTTAGAAGTACCATATAATATATACCATGGGTTAACGCTTGAACTGATGTAATCTGTCATTACTGAAATAATAGTTTTGTGGGGGGAAAAAAGGATTATTCATAGTGAGATCAGTGAGCCCTACAGACATCTGTAAAGTGATTCATGACAAACATGTCCGACAGATGTTCCTGATTTGGCCAAATGGGCCCGATCATCTCCCAAACACCTCCAATTACTCTGTTACATTTACCAACTGGGTCCCAATGACCTGTCCACCAGATGTAATGGACCTACTGCATGTGGAAAACGTACATTAGTGTTGTGAGGGAAAGTGGCCACGTAAGGTGAGGGAAGTGTTTGTGTATACAGGTTGTGTGTGTGCGTGCACGTGTGTGTAGATAATGTGCATATGTATCCATTTAGGCAAGCGTTTGTGTGATACGGAAAGTATATTTGCCTGGTGAAGTAACCCGTTTGCTTTTCTAGGTAAGAGCAAAGTGTTTGGCGTGGCATCAGAGCTGCAGCTGGACGCGAAAGTGGAGGACTCAAACGGCCCTATGGTGACAGACAGCAGCCGTGATGGGCCACCGCCCCTCCCCCACCTCCCTGGCGGTTCGGGTCAGCAGAACGGAACCTCGCTGGGAGAGCCCATAGGCCCGGACCTGAGCTGCCCCCTCTCCATGGAGTCTGGCGACATCAAGCTGGACATGACGGGCGACGCGCTGCCCAGCAACTCGGGTAGGCCCCGCACATCTGGCCCATTACACTGCTGTGTGACAGGAAATTGCATTTCACATCTTTATTTTAGAGTTTTTGACTGAAATTAGCACCTGGTTGTTGGAACTAAGAGGACAGGAACTATCCACAACGGGGACTAAAACGGTTCGTGGAGTGCGTTCGTGTTTTCCAACCGCACTTCGAGAACCGTGAAGATTAGGCAAAGTAGGAGGAGGTGACGGGGAAAAAAAGCCATGGTTACATTTCAGAAGTAGCCCAGTGTGCTGTTTATGAACAATTGTGTTTTTTGAATTAATATGGGGAACATTTTTTCCTGTGGTTTCATACACACACTGTCTTTCACAATACTGAGAGAAACATAATCATGAATAAAATCAAACTGGTTTCACATGAACTAGGCTAGAATCAGTGGTACCAGGCAACTGCTGCATGGCGCTTGTGGTCTGTTTTCTGCTTGGCAATTCTCCCGAATATTGCGTTTGATCAATCTGCGATGTTCAGCACTGCAAGCTAGAGCCAAACAGTTTGGAACTATCGAAAAGTCCACTACTTCGCGAGCAGGGTCTAAAATGGGGGATAGGAACCATGCCCCAGGAACCAGAATTTACCCTGGTTCCTCCAGTGGAAAAGGGGCAATTGTAAAAGAGATTTAAATGAGTAAGCGCTAATCCAGTCTCAAAAGAGGGGAAAGTTTGGTTTACTGTTGGATTTAAACGGTACTTCAGCTCTGGGATGCTTAATTTTACGTTCATCTAATAAACATCCACACAACAGGTGTGGACATCACACAATATTAAATGGACTCATTTTGTGTCATTAGATCATCTTTGAAAAAAGTATTTGATGTCGACATGTTCTAGTGGTTCCATGAAACGCTTGGCAGTCGCAAGAATGTCAACTGAATCCCAAATGATGTTCTTGTTCATTCCACTGCATGCTTTCCCTTGGACGAAGGGGAGGAAATGCCATAATTTCCAACTTCAGGGTTCTCCACACTGTTGGAATGGATGTGCAGTAAGATAGTATTGGAGCTAACTGAAAGGATAACTTCAGGGTTCTCCACACCGTTGGAATGGATGTGCAGTAAGATAGTATTGTAGCTAACTGAAAGGATAACTTCAGGGTTCTCCACACCGTTGGAATGGATGGGCAGTAAGATAGTATTGGAGCTAACTGAAAGGATAACTTTAGGGTTCTCCACACTGTTGGAATGGATGTGCAGTAAGATAGTATTGGAGCTAACTGAAAGGATAACTTCAGGGTTCTCCACACTGTTGGAATGGATGGGTCGTAAGATAGTATTGGAGCTAACTGAAAGGATAACTTCAGGGTTCTCCACACTGTTGGAATGGATGTGCAGTAAGATAGTATTGTATATCAGTATAACTGAAATGATAGAACTAGATTACCGAGAATGCAAAGTGACTTCAGGGAATTGGATGAACATTATTGCTGGGCTGCAACACTGAATAGAGTAGAATCCCTGATCCAGGTATCGTAGGTGTGAAAGATCGATCATGGAATGCCCTTACCTGTACGCTCTCCTCATGCACGTTCCCGCTTACCCCCACCACAGAGGCCCAACCGGTGAAGCGGAAGAAGGGCCCGGCTCCCAAAATGCTGGGGAACGAGGTGTGCAGCGTGTGCGGGGACAAGGCCTCGGGCTTCCACTACAACGTCCTGAGCTGTGAGGGCTGTAAGGGGTTCTTCAGACGCAGCGTCATTAAGAGCGCCCAGTACGCCTGCAAGAACAGCGGCAAGTGCGAGATGGACATGTACATGCGCCGCAAGTGCCAGGAGTGTCGTCTGCGCAAGTGTCGTGAGGCGGGCATGCTCGAGCAGTGTGAGTGACCGCCCGCCCCGCTGCACATACTGACCGCCCCGCTGCAAATACTGACCGCCCCCGCTGCAAATACTGACCGCCCCCGCTGCAAATACTGACCGCCCGCTGCAAATACTGACCGCCCCGCTGCAAATACTGACCGCCCCCGCTGCAAATACTGACCGCCCCGCTGCAAATACTGACCGCCCCGCCCCGCTGCAAATACTGACCGCCCCCGCTGCAAATACTGACCGCCCCCGCTGCAAATACTGACCGCCCCGCTGCAAATACTGACCGCCCCGCCCCCCTGCAAATACTGACCGCCCCGCTGCAAATACTGACCGCCCCCGCTGCAAATACTGACCGCCCCCGCTGCAAATACTGACCGCCCCGCCCCACTGCAAATACTGACCGCCCCGCTGCAAATACTGACCGCCCCGCTGCAAATACTGACCGCCCCGCTGCAAATACTGACCGCCCCGCTGCAAATACTGACCGCCCCCGCTGCAAATACTGACCGCCCCCGCTGCAAATACTGACCACCCCCGCTGCAAATCCTTACCGCCCCGCTGCAAATACTGACCGCCCCCGCTTCAATTACTTACCGCCCCCTCTGCAAATACTGACCGCCCCGCTGCAAATACTGACCGCCCCCGCTCCAAATAATGACCGCCCCCGCTGCAAATACTGACCGCCCCCCTGCAAAAACTGACCGCCCCGCTGCAAATACTGACCGCCCCGCTGCAAATACTGACCGCCCCGCTGCAAATACTGACCGCCCCCGCTGCAAATACTGACCGCCCCGCTGCAAATACGCAGGCCTTTCAGCCCTTCGCCTTCCACAAGGAAATGAGTGGCAACTCAGATAGTTTTATTAGACACCTTTCTTGCCTTCTTAATTTTTTTCTGTTTGTGTAAGTGTGACTATTGATAGAAGAGTTATGACCGACATCTTCTCGCTGTGATATTGGGACTTCTGCATGTTCACTTTTAAGCACAACAGGACCATGACTATGTGAGGGGAAATGACTGGGTGGTCTGATAGACAGTTTAGATTTAGTCATAGGTGAGGAATGACGTTGCTGTTCTGAATTAAAACAAATAAAATAAAAAATAAAAATACATAAAATAAATTTTGCTGTTTGCTGAAGTAATATTCGGGAGCTGTTTCTACCTAAAAACAATCATTTGACACCATTACTCAAGTCAAAGGGCAAAACGCTGTGCGGTTGGTTTGAATTTAGCTGAAGGTAGTCAAAGGAATGGGAGAGTAGAGTGAAGGAGGCTTAAAGCTGGCTGTGTCTGAATTGGCACCCTTCCATACTATTGAGTATGCTTGTTGAGTATGCAAACATTTTGGTCGCATCAATGATGCGCAGCTTCGCTTATGTTTTATTTCAACAACACTAAAAACTAGATTAAGAATTCCTAAAGAAATTGTAGGTGTGGTTACTTTCATCTAAAGAAGGTGAAAGTGTTAAAATATGGTGATGTAGTCTAAGTAATCTGGAAGTGATACAAAGAAGTAATGGGATGAAAGCACAAAAAGGTTAGGTGTTAAGTAATTTCACAACACTTAACATGGCTGCGCAAGGGTGGGATGTCTTACGCTACTTCCACAGTACGGGTTGGAAAATAGTATAGAGGATATCTTTTGTGTACTAAACAGTATACATCTGCTAATACGCAGTACACAGGAGACAGGACGCAGTACACAGGACGCAGTAGACAGAGCTCTGATCTGGGCACAGCCCTGCTCTTCTGTAGTGTAGAAAGAGCAGAGCTTCTGAAAGCTTTCTGAATCCCCTGGCCCAGGTGTCCTCTCTGAAGAGCAGATCCGTGTGAAAAAGATGAAGAAGCAGCACGAGGACGACTCGTCGCGCTCCTCGACCGTGGCGCCCCCAAACCCCGCCCCAGGGGAGGAGCCGCCGCAGCAGCTGGCCCCGGAGCAGCAGGAGATGATCGAGAAGCTGGTGTCCATGCAGAAGCAGTGCAACAAAAGGTCCTTCATTGACCGGCCCAAAGTTACGGTGAGTGCACTGACCCTAACCCTAACCCTAACCCAACAAAAGGTCCTTCATTGACCGGCCCAAAGTTACGGTGAGTGCACTGACCCTAACCCTAACCCAACAAAAGGTCCTTCATTGACCGGCCCAAAGTTACGGTGAGTGCACTGACCCTAACCCTAACCCAACAAAAGGTCCTTCATTGACCGGCCCAAAGTTACGGTGAGTGCACTGAATCAGTGTCCTGCTTTTCACAAGGACATTTACCGTTTAAGTAATGTGAAACAGGGAAGCCCAAAACCTAAAAAGATGCTAATTGTGTCAAAGTTAGGGCTGCAATGTACTATTAACATGTTGGAAATTGCGATGATAATATAAAAAGTCCAATATTAAAGTGTAGCCTACCATTTCAATGTGCCGCAAATGTAGACCCTAAAATTGAAAAGCTTATGTCTGCTGTGCAATAAAAATAGTTATTTTTAATTTAACCATGCAATCTTCTTTTGGTTATTTTCGTAAAAAAGGAGTATCAGTACACTATCTTTAAACTACTAACTAACTACGAAAATCCGTCATAGTAGCAAAGGATTCCACTTCCGCATTCCTATTCAGAGGAGTACGTTTTTCAGGAAATCTACGTGGTAGCATTTATCTTTTTAAAAGGCTCGAACTGGCACAATATCCTTCGCCAAGTAGTGTGTTCTGCAAAGGCCTGCGGGCAGGGTTCTGTTACCTCTATGGTAAGGAGACATTCAATTATTGAGATTATAGAGGAGGGAGACATTTTAAATCTAAAAGAAGGTCGTCTGTCCGTCCCATAAACCAAGCGATGGAAACATTCTAGTTCAAGAGCAAGTAAACTCTAGATCACTTTTTTAGCTGTAAACGTGTATGCATGCCTACGTTACAATGAAACTTTACTTATTCATCCATTCCGTTATTTCAACAAATGCACAACAGTTTGTGGTAGCGCAGAGGCAATAAGTTAAACACTCTGACCCGTGCAGTATACGCAGAGGCAATAAGTTAAACACTCTGACCCGTGCAGTATACGCAGAGGCAATAAGTTAAACACTCTGACCCGTGCAGTATACGCAGAGGCAATAAGTTAAACACTCTGACCCGTGCAGTATACGCAGAGGCAATAAGTTAAACACTCTGACCCGTGCAGTATACGCAGAGGCAATAAGTTAAACACTCTGACCCGTGCAGTATACGCAGAGGCAATAAGTTAAACACTCTGACCCGCGCAGTATACGCAGAGGCAATAAGTTAAACACTCTGACCCGTGCAGTATACGCAGTGGCAATAAGTTAAACACTCTGACCCGTGCAGTATACGCAGAGGCAATAAGTTAAACACTCTGACCCGTGCAGTATACGCAGAGGCAATAAGTTAAACACTCTGACCCGTGCAGTATACGCAGAGGCAATAAGTTAAACACTCTGACCCGTGCAGTATACGCAGAGGCAATAAGTTAAACACTCTGAAACCGTGCAGTATACGCAGAGGCAATAAGTTAAACACTCTGACCCGTGCAGTATACGCAGAGGCAATAAGTTAAACACTCGGACCCGTGCAGTATACGCAGAGGCAATAAGTTAAACACTCTGACCCGTGCAGTATACGCAGAGGCAATAAGTTAAACACTCTGACCCGTGCAGTATATTTTTACATGCAGTATTTATCGGTGTAATCACATTCTCATTTGTTACCCGGCAACACAGCCGTGGCCGCTGAACCAGGATCCGCTGAACCGTGAGGTCCGGCAGCAACGCTTCGCACATTTCACGGAGCTGGCCATCATGTCCGTTCAGGAGATTGTGGACTTCGCTAAGCAGCTGCCAGGGTTCTTGGAGCTGACTCGGGAGGACCAGATCGCCCTGCTCAAGACATCTACCATCGAGGTGAGCTGACCGTTAAACATCATTTGATTTGCAAATAAAATACGTTCTTATCAAACAAATACAGAACAGTTTTCTAATACAACATGCTTCACAAATGTACACAACATGCTTCACAAAAAATGCTGTCTTCCATTTGTGAATCATGTCACTTCTGGCAAATTTGGGAGCTAATTTAGTGCCAAAACCTAACCTGCAAACAGAACATTTTACAAATGCGTTGTGCAAATAAACACTGTTTTGCAAATGCAAAACACGATTATCAAACAAACGCTATTTGTTTTGCAAATACAAAACTGTTTTCTAATACTTCAAGCTTCACATGATGAAAACATGATGAAGTACGAAAAAATGTTGTCTTCATTTGTGAATCACGTGACCTTTGGCGCTATTTTAGCACAGATATTCTGTGTGATTCTCTCATAAATGTGTTCGTTTCTCACGTTTCCGTGCTCGACAACAGTAGGTGGCGCTAGGTGTCCAATTAAAATACCCTTTAGTCTCCTTAAGGAAGTAATGTCTATGCTGGGATTGGTTGCGATATTACGATCATGGTTTGGGGCAATCTATGGATATGTTAATGTGAAGTTGATTTTCCAAGCTGTGTGTGGGAGGTAGCTAGATGCGTGAATGTCTTAACGTTAGTTAACTGAATTTTTCAGAGCTATAGCTAGATGGGTGAATGTCATCAATATTATTTCATAGCCCAGGTGTTCCCAATTGTTGCTCCCCCAGGGCATCGGCCACGCTCGAATCTGGCAGGACTGGGGCGCGAACACCGATCCTCGGCGTACAACTGCACCGACTGAAAGTCGGCACTCTTATCGTTATACCACCATGTCGGCCTCATTCGCATAAGCTATGAAATAATAATGACGTTCACCTATCGAGCTCGCTCGCCTCTTACACAAAGCAGGCGCGTTGAGAATGCGTATTCATTAACCCCTTTGCGCAGATGCAGATGCTCTGTTTAAGGCTTTATAACTTGTGAGCATCACATAAACTTGGCAAATGGCTTGAATGAAACAAAACAGTTGTACCATTTACAATACAAACTTTGTATTTGTACAGTGCCACAAATGCAAAGAAACTTTGGAAAAATGCACAAAAAAAAGATAGATTTACCTGTTTTTCAACAGGTAAATCTATACATTTCCAGGATCATAAACTCCATGTCCACAAGTGTGCAACATCTGAGGATGATATGCAGAACTACTAAAGATCTATGATGCAAAATATAGGCAGTGTACCCTGTTGTCCATTAGTGTCTCCAAATCTATCCAAATGGCTAAATTGTGCACTGCTCTAAGTCATAAAATAATGATATCTTTATAAACGAATCACCTCTTTTGGATCATAAAACATTTGCATAATTTTCAAGTGGGAATTACTATCTTCATCAGTATAGGGGGTTAGATATCTATGGGTCCAAAACCATGTCCAATACAGGTCATAAAATTTATCAAATTTGTGTTGTCCGTTATAAAGAATATACATTTGCCCCTTCTGATGGTTTAAGATGAAAACATTGATATCACACTGTTACACACACCTAAATATGTAGCCTAATCATTCACTCGTGTACCTCAATAAAACATCACTTTTTCCTGTACTCTACAGTATGTAATCTTTTGCCCTGGGATCGTATTTATTTAAGAAAATGTTTCCATTCTAATGACTCCAAGGAAGATCTTCCATTCATCGAGCACATATCAGCGCACAGTAAATTGTAGTATTTTCCATGCCTTCAGTCACAAGTATAGCCCAGGAAGATATGAAGCATAAAGCCTATATTATGTACGATAACATTACAATAATATATTTCACCAAGAAGAAAATGCTCCCAAATCTTCAAAGAAAGTTGGTGCATCAAGCATAAAACATGACTGATCAATGAATCAATGATCAATGAATCGAGTGGAAAAACTAACATACATATGTAGCCAGCGAGACGAACCGCATATTACAAGCAGTATTTTTTTCATATCGAGGACGAAAAACTCCCGTCAGCGAATGCGTTTTCTGTAGCTGTTTGTGTCATAGTATATTGACTAGATTAAAAAGGCTGTTACGCTGGGCTGTAATTTATCATTCAAAGCATCCCAGAAAAAATTGCAAACACTTTTGAAAAGGATATACTGTCCTCTATCAGATAAAAGAGTTGTGAATAAAACCAGAATGACCTGCTGACGGTGGCTTGGTAACTAGGCATCTGTGCAGAGGGGTTAATATCCAATCTTTTTAGTTACAAGCTATTCAAAGCCAACTAAGTAGGCTATAGCTAACTAAATGTGTAAGCAGTGTTGTAGCCTACTAAGTTGTTTTAGTCTGCCTTTCATAGAAATCAAATCATTGCTATCTTGCATAAAGGCGGTAATTTCTCGACCAACCCATTAAAACCATATCAAAGATGTTTAAGTTTGATCATCGATATTCGCCATGAATACATTTCTTTAAGATACCTTGAGCATCTGTCAGCATTCTTCAACTACTGTCCAGTTGTCTGTGAGATACTCTTCCCCTGATTGGCTGCATGTCTTTCTCTAGAGTAACTTTGATTGGTACACACACTAGTGGAATTTTTCTCAATTGAAATTAGCTCCCTAATGTGCCAAAAGTCACGTGATTCACAAATGGAAGACAGCATTTTTTAATACTTGTTAAACATGCTGTGTGTGTTTTTGATGCGTGTTGTATTAGAAAACTATCCTGTATTTGTTTGAAAGGCTCGTTTTGTATTTACAACTATGTTTGATAATTGTGTTTTTCATTTGCAAAACACACTGCTTGCGAATCGTAGGGCATTTGTAAAACATTCTGTTTGTTAAATTTTGGCACTAAATTAACTCCATAGTTATATTGTGACCTATACCAAATCATAATCATTTCATATTTATGCATAACAAAGTACAAAACACTTTTCACACATTAGTACCTTATTACAGGGCTTGATATTCAGGTAAATGTCCCTCTGATCCTCTGGACCAGTAGCTTCTCAATGCTACTGGCCACAGTGTTGTAACCTGTGAATTGTGATGTTATAATCAGGTATGGTCATAACCATTGTGTAGAGGTTAAAGTTGTACAACAAACTTGGTTTAGACCATTATGATAATAATTATTCATTGTCATGTACCTATAATTATAGATAAATAAAACATATTGCCCTCCCGTCAGTGATAACATCACAGGATCAGTCAGTTGCACACAGTTTGTGTATTCTTTAACATGCATAATGTTTCTGCGATAACGTCACCTACCAAACAGATGACATCCAGCTGCGGTGCCAGCCTAGCCTGCTTTGATCTTCTGTAATATAAAAACACAGCTGAATGAATCACACATTTCTCTTTTATTAGTACTAGTAACCATTAATTTGGTATTTCAGTGAACATTGTTTCCTGTTTTGGTAAGCAGCCCGAGGGGGGTGCATCGTGGGTGCACTTGCAGATTAACCCAGCTAATACTTAACCAGTTGCTTTGCTTTGAAACCTTTTAAAATTGCCTCACACATATTGAGGTGAGTTCAGCCGTTAAGCCGTAAGGATTTCCCCATTGGTTCATTATCTGTCAGACATGTTATGCTTCAGTATATTCTTGGTTAAATTAGCCTATTTAGTCACACAGGTTTGCGTGGCTTACTTGCCAAATAGATGAACAGCATACGTTTATGATAATAACCTTGCTGTGTATGATGTTTGAAATTATTGACATAAAATTAGAATTTTTTTTAAAATTAATTTATTTCGAACAATTTAATAAAGAATAAAATAAAATAAAATTAAGAATTGAGATAATGTCAACAAACTAAATAATTTAACAGAAAAAAAAAAAAAACCAGCAAGTAAAACTCATTAATCATACGGCTATACCTATACAATGATTCACATAATTATTATTATTATTTCTTTTGTCCGAAATGGAATAGGAAGAAGCATATGCTTATCTAGTCCTATTCCAATTTTAACTTACTTTAAATTAAGAAAAGCTCGCTATAACTTGCTAAATTTTATAATTTTGTTCTCTTGCCATTAAAATGGTGAACGATTGAACACTTTGCAGATAGATTGAACACTTTGCAGATATGCATTCCCTGACTCCTTCATTTTCCCTCTTGTAGATTATGCTTTTGGAGACGTCAAGGAGATACAATCCGGCTATAGAGAGCATCACCTTTTTGAAAGATTTCAGTTACAACAAGGAGGACTTTTCAAAAGCAGGTAATTTCATTTGACTTTTTGTGGAGAGCCTTTGCAAGCCTTGTGTCGTTTTCAACTCACCACTTGTATATATTGACAACCTGTTGAGCAGAATACCATTCATTTGAAAACTTTTCTGATAAGATTTATTTTCCCTTTATTTTCTTCCGAATAGAATAGCCAGTTTTGTCTCTGGGTTTACTTTTTCATATAATTTTTTAAATAATTAATGTAAAATGGGGCAGTACAAAAAAAAAAACATTGCACAATACACATAAAAGCAAGATGAATAACTTACAATTCCATTATTCTCCAAAGAATGTCCCTCTTAATTTTAGATCAAGAGTCCTTCTTTTTAATTCTGTTATTATGTGTTTTAGTTCAGTCGCTGATGGAATATGACCCCCATGCCCACACAATAGAAGCGCTGCAGTTGAAGGGCATATATTCCTCCCGTGCTCTTGCCTGCCAGTCAGTGTCTGTTTTACGCCCGACACACACACCCGCACACACACACACACACACACACACACCCGCACAGCACTAAAGCAGAGAGGGAGAGTCTGAGGAGAGGTGCTTCGCGCTCTGGCCGTGGTTGACCAGTAGACCGTGAACACCTCGAGCGCACTAGGGAAAGAGGAACCCTGACTGATCCAAACCCGGCTTACTGCTGTGTGGACCAGACCAACTGCATCCCGATGCTGCTCCCCTCCAGTTGAAGGCGGCTGATAACGGTCGTCACAGAGGCCTGGGCTGAACAACCCAACCTGCGCTTGCGGTGGGCGCCTTGACCAAATGAGCCGCCTGGAAGCCAACAGTAATTTAATGCTGAACCTGGGTGCAATATACGGTGTAAAACTATGATGATGATGGAGAACAAGTGTACATATTTTTACAGGACCAATTTTACAGTACTCATTTTCTGCTGTTATAATATTGACTGTGTGCATGTGCGGTGTGTGTGTGGCGGTAGTAGTGTGTGTTGTAGCGGGCTGGAAGGCAAATGTGTATATTGTATTTATGTGGATTGTATGATTTCTTGTCTGTATGTCTTATTTATTTGTCTACTACGACCACTTGAAATTACTTGTTTGTTTTGGGATAATAAAGTTTACCTTGACCTTGAGATAGATTTTACGCGGCTTTTACCCGTCTGTTTTCCAGGGCTTCAGCTGGAGTTCATTAACCCCATCTTTGAGTTCTCCAAGGGGATGAATGATCTGCACCTGGACGAGGCGGAATATGCGCTGCTCATTGCTATCAACATCTTCTCTGCAGGTGGGAACCCCTTGTGCTTCTTAACCCCTTCGCCAGATGCCTAGTGACCAAGACGCTGGCGCCAGGTTTTTGCTCAGCTGAGACATTTGTTGCTCCTGCAGCCAAACTATGAGTGGGAACAACAAACTCTGTGTTTTATCTTGATTGGTACACGATTCGTGACAACTCTGCCGATTACGGAGTTTCTAAGTGTCACTATTTTCCTGTAGCAAGTCCATTTAACAAGCAACACCCCTCCCAGTCTCGCCTGCAACAGTAGTGGATACATAGTGCGTGACATAGTGGATAATAGCGTCTATGTAAATAATAATAATAATGCCTGGCATTTATATAGCGCCTTTCTCACATTCAAAGCGCTTTACAATGATGAGAGGGAAACTCGCCTGAACCACCACCAATGTGTAGCACCCACCTGGATAATGCAACGGCAGCCATTTTGCGCCAGACGAGGTGGAGAGAATTATTTTTAGCCAATTAAACTGGGGGGATGATTAGGTAGCAGATGGAAAGATGCAGATGGAAAGATCTAGGTTGGGAGTTAACCAGGACACTGGGGAAACCCTGACTCTGCGATAAGTGTCATAGGATCTTTTAATGACCACAGTGAGTCAGGACCACGTCTCATCCGAAAGACGGAATTTCCTACAGCACAGTGTCCCCATCACTGCACTGGGACATATTTGACCAGAGGGAAGATTGCCCCCTAATGGCCCACCAACACCACTTCCAGCAGCAACTTGGTCTCCCATCCAAGTATTAACCAAGCCCACACCTGCTTAGCTTCAGCCATTCAGCTGGAGCAGATTGCATGGTATAGCTGCTGACATTTGTGAGTGCATTAATATATTTATGCAAAATAAACATGTGACATTATTGTGTCATTCTACTATCAATATCGGCTACTAAATATTAAATAAATATACAATACTACCGTTGGTTTTACACAGAGATGTTCCTTTCAAAATGCAGTGGTCATTTATTTTCTTGGACATTCTGTTTTAGAAACGCACACCAGTTTAGCACGTTATTACACTATCCGGAACGTCTGCGCGCCGAACCCCATATATCCTACCTGCTGCTCTGAAATATTTCACGTCATTCCGGTTTTATTCATTAACTGTTTTATCCGACAGTATATCCTTCTCAATGGCGTTTGCAATTTTTTCTTGGATGCTTTGAACAATAAATTAGAGCCCAGCGTAACAGTATTTTTAATCTAATCAATGTACTATAACGCAAACAGCTACAGAAAATGCATTCGCTGACGGGAGTTTTTCGTCGTCGATGGGAAAAAAATACTGCCTGTAATATGTGGTTCTTCTCGCTGGCTACATATGTACGTTAGTTTTTCCATTCGATCACCGTCTTGTCCAGTAGACTATGTTAGATATGGATATTTATGCATGTCACATACTGTAGTATAAGCATTCATTGCTCAGTCATGTTTTATGTTTGATGTACCGAATTTCATTGAAGCTTGTTTCAGTTAGATTATATATTACATATGCAACGAACACACATTCTCTGGTCTGTTTTTATCATTCTTCTTTCTTTTTGACTCCCGAACCTTATTCAGATAGCTTTATTAGTGTTCTAGTAACCTAGTAAAAATGGTATAACTGAATGTTTCTGGTTAGGTTCTCAGTTCAGCATTAGATTGGTTGTAGCTACCCAGAAACACCAGACACTTCTGAGTCTATGGAAAAGCACTGCAACCTAGCTCGCTAATTAACCTGGAAGCATTTTGTAGCTGATAAACCTACATTTCTGACCAATTTCAGATCATTATGGGTGCAGGGACGCAGGATTTGGCAGAATGCAAAGATTTGAATCGATAAATGAAAATGCCACACCTACCTCTTGCCTGTATTAAGTGAGGATGGCCTTTTTTTGTTAAGCAACACAGTGGAACAGTGTTGCTTAAAACACACACACACACACACACACACACACACACAGCGTGAGGCACTGTGAGAAGGTTTTGCGATTACTTTCCAAAGTATTGCTCACCACCTGTAGCAGGGATGTGAAATGCAAATCTTCAGAAGTTGCAATCCTAGGCTCCTGTAACAATATAAATATTGTATCATTTCTAAACTGGGTGTGTGGGCACTTTCACACAAATAATGTTTCATCAAAACTGCAATTATGTGATGACATGAAATGGACATACAGTACTTAATATAGATGTAAATGTACACTCCACTATGCATAAGAACATTTCAATTTGTTTTAATAATTTCACTGCAGCATATTGTGGAAATTGGGTTTTTAGACAGTTATTAACCCCTTTGCTCAGGTGCCAAATTTGGTAAATTCTCACCTATTTAGGGGGGTGTTCTATTTCAGGCTTTATAACCCCAGATGTGAGCATCACAGAAACTTGGGAAACTGCTTACATGAAGCAAGACAGTTGTATAGTTGTACCACTCATAGTTTGGTTGCAGGAGCAATGAATGTCTCAGTTGATTATCTCACGGCGCCGGCAGCATGGCCAATAGGGGTCTGCATGAAGGGGTTAATATCATGTGAGTGTTGGATATTTTGGAATTTATATAACGTTTGTTTAATGTGTACATCAAAGGCTTATTTCACATTTAAAGGGGCAGATGTTTTTTTGTTTCAAATATGCAGTTCATATTATTTACTATGTCGAGTGCTAGTAGTATTTGTTGGAACTGTAGTTGTTGAAGAAAACACTAAATTAGGCCTATCAATCTCTAAACGACACATTTTCTGTTTATAGGTAAAATGTGTGTATTCATGCTTTTTTTTCAGACCGTCCAAATGTGCAAGATCATGACTTAGTGGAAAGACTGCAGCAGCCTTATGTGGACGCACTTAATTCTTACATCAAGATAAAAAGACCAGTTGTAAGTGCTGTGGATATCTGCAAACATGCTAATAACTACCCAAAAATGACTACAAAAATACACAAAGGTTGTGGAATGTGTACTTTGATTTTATTGAGAAAATATAATTTAATTGCCATTATTAACCTGTTATATTCATAGATCAGTAGCATTCCATTTGAATGGGAAAGTGTGTTCTTAAAGGGAAAAAGAAATCTCTCAAAACTGTGTTTTTGCTGACTATAGATAATACAAGCACCCATGATGCATGCAATACCCTGCTTGACACGAGTATGATTGACAAATCACACATAAAATGGGCGTAAAGAACACCTCTCTTGTGTTACACCAAAAGCATATGAACATAGATTACTGCCACGATAAACATAAAGTAACAACATATGGATTTAAATGTACAGAAAAGTTCTCTTTTAAAGATTGAGGCTTCTGATTGGTGGATGTGTTGCAGGACCACCTGATGTTCCCCCGCATGCTGATGAAGCTTGTGAGTCTCCGTACTCTCAGCAGCGTCCACTCCGAACAAGTCTTCGCCCTCCGCCTCCAGGACAAGAAGCTTCCGCCCCTACTGTCCGAGATCTGGGACGTCCACGAATGACTGATGGAGGGCTTCACCCCCACCACTCCCCCTCCTGCCTCCCCTCCCTCTCAGGCACCCCACCTTCTACTGCCCCCTGTTGCCCGCCCTGCCGAGCCCCCAGAGCCCCGTTGAGCGGCCGGACACCATGTCAAGGGCAGACGATGTGAATCCGTCCGTCGGATAATACGGGCCAGACACGCCATTGCACGGATTTATACCACGCTGCTTTATCCTGGGACAGTGTCCAAGGTCATGTTAAGGTCTGTCCTTAAGCCCCACCCTGAAGCGCAGAAGCGAGACGGGAGATGACTCTGGTTTCCCTCCCAGATGGACAAAGCAGTGGGCTGATGGGGGAGCAGTGGGGAAGATTATTTTTATTAACATAACATTGTACTGTCTCTCGTGAATGACACCGATATCAGAAGATGTTTTCCTTTGTCCCGCTGACGCACGTTTCTGAGCGTGAACGTCGAGGGGAAGGCTTGCGTTGGTTTTGAGGTGGTCGGGATCGGACACGCGTAATGAAAAGCGGGCCTTGTTGTCTCTCGATCTTCCACTATTCAGGAAGTGGAGCATCAGCAACAGCAACCAAAGGAGCAGCGGTTGGCTGTTCTTTTACTCACAGACTGGCCTATAACGGCAAGTCAAATAGATTTTCTTTTTGTTGAAATTTAAGAACTCTTTAAGATGACTAGAAACCTTTTGACTGGACTTGACCGACAGTCGACCTCCGAACCATATCAGTGGTAATGATAGACAGGACCTTATGTGGTGACATAGGTTTTGGTGTTTAACCAATAGTAGTTGTGTGTAGGCCAATCCCGCAAGCCAACGAATAGATGCCCTACTAGTTAGAGGCAACCATTACAACATGAGGGAAGACTTTGAACACATAAACACCATTTAATACACAGTCAAGTATTGAAGTCCCTTTTTCATACTATCTGCCATGTCACATATTGACACGGAAGGTTTTCTAACCACCACCCTACTACTGTTAACCAACACATGGACATTAAATATAGTAACTTGAACCGGAAGCAGAACAAAAATTTGATTCACGTAAAACTACCTTGGGGGGCATCAGATAATTTATCCATAGTCATTAATTGACAGAGGTTTGTCTTTGATGGGCTTCTCAATGCTTAATGAAGAATATCTAATGTGCAGAATTTTGTGATATGGCTCATAATGGGGCTTGCTGTGTGATCCAAGTGAACATGAAATGTATTCAATTGACATTTTGTGTATGTAAAGGCTTGGGAGTCTTTGTATAGATGCAAGGAAAGAAAGCATGGTAGCAGGAAGATATATTGTAACCCTTTAATGACTAAAGCAAGACGCATTCAACTTTCCAAATACTCCAAAAAGGCTGCAGGCTGCCGAGGGTTGAGTCTTTCATCAAATTTCTTTGCACTGTACATTCTACCTTTGTGACATTGGAAAAAAAAGAAGAAAAAAAGAAAGTGTGTTACAAGTTTGGGACAGATCAAACTCCATAATTGTTGTAATAATGACATGGTAATAAGGGATGAACATATAGGGAACAGTAGCTATTACAGTTTACATTTGGCTGTGGCCAAGATTTATCAATGCAAATTAACAATATTGATGGAATTTAATGTAAAAGTCATTTCCATTGTATGCCTATTTTATAACAAAAAAAAAGAAAAATAAATCAACAACGGTTAATGAAAAGGCATAGCTGTTGAGATCTATGTAATTGGGTGCAGAAAAAAAGACTCCTAACTGGGTATTATTTGCAAAAGCTGATTCACATGCATGGTAGACAAGAGAACTTAGTAGGCAAAGAACACCAATATAAGCAAGGGTTTATTAAAGGCTTTTCACAGACTGCAATTGGCCCTGAATACTAACCAACTCACATCTACTTCAACAACCTGCATCAACGCTGAATGTAGGAGTGGTGGTTATCTCACATCTACTTCAACAACCTGCATCACAGCTGAATGTAGGAGTGGTGGTTATCTCACATCTACTTCAACAACCGGCATCACAGCTGAATGTAGGAGTGGTGGTTATCTCACATCTACTTCAACAACCTGCATCAACGCTGAATGTAGGAGTGGTGGTTATCTCACATCTACTTCAACAACCTGCATCAACGCTGAATGTAGGAGTGGTGGTTATCTGCAATGTAACGCACAATTTGAGGTACCGCACTCTCCGCGAACATTTTCATCAGGGTTTGATGTTTGGCTGTTTGTTTGCGGCAAGGCTACATCCAGCACAATCCAGTAAAATTACGGGAGGGAAATGATGGTCGTTAAGTGGACCTGTAATTCGTATTGTCTGGTCTTTAGTGTATTTGGAGTATGACTACAGCAGGGCCTGGAGTGTGTTGGCATTTTGTACACATACCTAAACTTCCTATTTTGGACCTATTACAGAAGATCCAGGTCCCGACAAAGTTATTTTATGAAAGATTAACCCTGGATAAATGTGGAAAGTCATACATTTTAATGACTATAATTTGCTTAATTACATTATTTGACCATGCTGTTATGATATCTCTTCTGACTTGATTTAATTGGAATATTGTAAATTGTATTCAAATTATTTTTGCAAGTGTGCTGTATGGATGCATTTGCATAACTACATACTAGTATTCTTTTCAGCACAGATCTGGGGAACATTAACAATTAATCAGAAAATAAACCCCCAAAAATAGTGGCTTGTAACATCTGTTTGCTTTTGCCAGAACCCAGCAATCACCTTGCAGTTATTTTTTTTAAGGGAGTCAAAATATAATCTGTCCCTCAATCCTAACTATGAAATATGTTGAAAATACTTTCTATTTGCTATAAATATATTGAAATGCTAGACTGAAACTGTACAATATAAATGACCCTAAGGTGTTCTAATGGTTTTCTTAGTCTCCATTTTAATTGATTCTTACTGTCTTCTCCTGGTGAATGGCTATAAATGTTGAAATAGAAAAACATATATTTTTAATGTATCAACGCCTTAAATCCTTGTATGTTCTGCTTTATATGTATAAAGTAAATGCTGACAAAATATATAGTTCCACCAAAATGCAGCCTATATTTGTTTGTGTTTTACTTTAGGACAATGCAAACCTAATCTTTGCACAAACTTTGTTGAACTAATGTGTTAAACCATTTGTAAAATGTTTTGTTTCTAACTAAGGTGATTTTGAGGAAGTGATAAATGATCTAGCTTTATAAATAAAATGTTTCATTTTCTCTGTCCTGCAGCACATTTGATGTTTGCAAGGATCATACCAATGTGCCCTTTGTCTAGTGGCTGCTTTATTTTAATTATAGGACATGCTTGTTTGTAGCTGTTGCTCTTGTGATTTCACAACCCCATGGAGGATTATCGCTGTGGTCCCGGACATGGTCTCAACAAATCTAAATGTGGACAGGCACCTGTTTATAGTTGATGTGCCATCTCTTGTCTGGGAACAGTGGTACACAATTCTCAAGTGTCAGTCGTATTACCTTTCACCAGTAGGAGTGGCTGCAACGTTATACAATGGATAGTGCTGTGTGAACGTCGCAATCCGCCAGTCTCGTTTTTGAACTACCCTAAATGACCAAACATTTAGGCTGAATCCCATTCTCTGGACTCGCAGACCCAAATGTGTGTTCTCGGACTTTTCGCACCCTCTACCCGCACTTTTTGCAAGTCCGCGTCAATGGAAATATGCCATTAAAGTGATACTGCAATCGCTTTTTTAAGCCCTTTTTTAAAGCTTCAATTCGAACTTGGAGCCGTGGGTAGGTGTGGTTATATGACGATGATGCCACAATGTGATATGAATATTCATATGGTCAATGAGTGAAAGGGTGTGTCTTGGTGAACTGACTTTTAAGCCCTCTTCCTGCTCTCTGCTTTACTAGCCGAGACTCCACCTATTTTTATGCTAAGGATTTCTGGACGTCACGAATCCCCGGAAATGCAGCGCATGGTAAACTGACACAGAAACTCAGACGACACGCACGTCGACGCGATATGAGATTTTCGGATAAAATCTGTTGCGTATGCTCATCGCGAAAATTAGGTTTTTGACTGCAGTATCACTTTAAAGTGTGCAAATCCGCAGTCCACCCGCCCACTAGGGCTCAGTTTGGGATTCAGCCTTTGACGGAATCTCAGCGTTTGATCCAGCTAAATCCAGCATGCAAAGAGTGTCGTTAATATGCCTTTCCTGTAGAGGGGGCCTTGAGCCGTGAAAATACTCATCAATCGTCATGTTCCACGCTCCCTGTTGTGCTTTCAAGAATCTGGAAGGGTGGGCTACATTTGGGAACACAGCACAATACATAATTATAAAAACGAAGTAATCAAGTTAGGCAACAGTGGGTTGATAACTCGTGCTCATGATTTGTGAGGTTAATCCCCAATGAAATCCATTGTTTTAGAATATACTATTGCTTAACAAAAAAGGGGAGTAGTATAAAGCTACTAAGGTAGACAAAATCAAAAATTCCAATGAGATACTCTGGGATATTTAGAATAATTACTGTATTTATGTAATGTTTCCACATTCGATTAAGATAACGCAAGTAATTCAAGTGACAGTGACTAGCTCGCTAACAACTAGGCTACATAATGTCCATCACAGCATGGTTAATGAACCCATCAACACAAACTGGTCAGGAAAAAAAATATGTGCGTGTATATATATGTATGTACATACACACACAATTTTGTCCCCCGACCATATATATATATTAGTCGAATTATTACGAATTACGATTTTCATGAACATCCCTATTTAGCTAAATGGTAGAACCTTCCCCCACCCTACAGTAATGCGGAACTCCTTGCAAATGATGTTTCAGCTCTTGCAGATCTGCAGTGAAGGGGCTCGGTGTGTTGTTGCCAGCCAGTAAAGTAACGTTAGCCGTCCACAAAGATAACGTTAGCAGCATAATCTGAGACACGGCAGGTCTAAGGAGCAAGGTGTCTAAGGAGCAAGGTGTCCATGCTAAACCGTATGCAGCTGGAATTGTTTGAAGAATTTCATGACAGACGGCGTCTGATTTGAACTGGCCGACTGTCTAAACGTTGCCAGCTAGCAAGCTAGCTAACGTTATTATTATTATTATTATTATCTAGACTGTAAGTAGCTATTGAGGCTAATCTACCTATCCAGCTCTCTAGCATCTTCCGATCCAGGTAAGGGAATGACGCTTTAACATATCGTTGTAATGTTAAGTTATACATTTGTCGGCCAGCTACTAAATTCTCTAATTCTGTTGTGTTGATGTGTAACGTCGTTAAGGCATAATGAAATGTCAAGATGGTTGCACTAATTACGTTGGTTTTTATGTAGAAACAATGACAAGGAAAATTGTTAACCGGCGATGCAGATGATATACAACGTAACGTTAATATGGATGTGCATGTTTCTGACTAGCGGGCTAAGGAACTGACACGGGGATGAGTGATGAACATTATTGCTGGTAATTAATAATGTAAACAACCATTCTAGCTTGTAATTTTGGAATTTGTAGATGGATACAAAACCAACGTTAGCTATCTAGTTGTAACGTTAGTAGTAAGCTATCAGATTTCTAACGTTAATGTGCAGCAGTAGCGCTAACTATTTAGCATAACGTTAACAAAGCTAGCGAGCAGACGTGGATACCTCGGTATAGCCATGGAAATCACTATAGTTTGGTAAGTTATCATATAACCAGCTTTGGCTGACATTGTACCGAATAACGTCGTGATGTAGCTGGCTAGCGACGGCGTACGGTCACAGATGGCAAGTGTAGCTAACGTTAGTTTAAACATGGGTGGCATGTCAGTGCTGCCGAGTTAGCTGGAGTATCCGTTTTATAAACATAACGTTACAGCTAATCTTAATTTAGCTGCTCGATTGCTGTACTGTACTGTACTGGGCAACCATGCTCATTGCATGTAGCGTTAGCCCTCACCATGCTCATTGCATGTAGCGTTAGCCCTCACCATGCTCATTGCATGTAGCGTTAGCTCTCACCATGCTCATTGCATGTAACGTTAGCTCTCACCATGCTCATTGCATGTAACGTTAGCTCTCACCATGCTCATTGCATGTAACGTTAGCCCTCACCATGCTCATTGCATGTAACGTTAGCCCTCACCATGCTCATTGCATGTAACGTTAGCCCTCACCATGCTCATTACATGTAACGTTAGCTCTCACCATGCTCATTGCATGTAACGTTAGCTTTTAGCAGGACCGCTAGCTAGCTAGCTAACGTTGCTAGTATATTACAATAGCCAAGGGCATTCTGCTCTGACAGCATTATGTTTCGGTGGTTACTCTAGCTAGGTGTTTGAAAAAGCAGCTAATTTACCAGTGCTAGCATCACGTCTGGTGCGCTTTCATCAGTGGCTAGCTAACCTTAGCAACATGCGTTGTGAACGGAAAACCAGACGGATGGCCAGGAATGCATAACATTTGAAAAAGCAAACGTCGTGTGCCCTGGTGTGGCATTCATCCTTTAGCAACCCATGTTTTTATGTATGTATTGGCTAATGATTTGATGAACGAGCATGCTGATTTAGCTAACATTGGTCAGTGCTGGCTAACGTTACATAATCTGATTCCAATGACTGAGTTGAAGTGGTTGTTAGCAATCAGCGAACCTGTTTTGTAGACAGTGAGGGTCGACTACACCAGTACCCCTTCCGATTGTAACAACGCTCAGTAGTTAGGCTGTACAGTTAACCACAACAGCTTGGCAAATTATATGTAAATTAAGTTGGCTAACAAGCTTGTGTTTCTTAACCGCACACCTGAAGCCTGGATTGTGACGGTAGTGTTTTTGCTTCTGGTTGAAGCACGTACACTCAACACCATCGTCATCTGGTGCTGTTGCTTTTATCCTCGACTCAAGGTGCAGTTGGACTAACGTTACTGGGAATAATGGCTGGTGTGCTTAATTTATAACGTGTTGAGTGGACATTTGCGTGCTGCCAACTGTACGCTGTTTATCGGACCACCAGCGGTTTAATGGTCGATCTGTGGTTAACGTTAGGCCTACTATACGACAGAGATGGTCTGTTTATTATTTTTTTTTTTACTAGATTGCATCCCTATGGCTGTGTTAACAGACACACGCACTCCACTCGTTAAGTAAATAGGAGACTATCAGAATACCAGCGATATAGTAGCTAGGATAGTAGTTACAAGGTTGTTAAACGGTAACGTGACCAAGTCGTTGAAACACGAAAAGGCAGTGTTATATATTGAAATGGATAGCTAACGTTTTTTTCCCCTCGAATAAAAGACGGCATGTAGCCTATAGCTATAGAACCTTTAATGTTAAGTTATATATAGGTGCTCTATTACATTTACACCACTCAAATTTTAAATGTTAACGGGTAACAAAGCAGATTTTAGATGAGAACTGATACATTTGTTTTTTTCTAAGTGTTACTGATTGATCCTGGTCCAAATCTTGACATTTTACTGCAGTCCGCGCAAAACAGCGTAAATCCAAAGGATCTGGCTCAAAGGTGTCTCTAGTGGTAAAACGTTAGGAAGGAACTGCACGTCCAGTCTATCATTGGCCAGAAACTTCCTCCAGCTGAGGTATTCCTCCCGGTGACGAAATAGAAACCTGTACGGCTATGCCCTGAAGTTCTGGAGCGAGGGCGGGCTACGCTTAGTGTATACTTAACATTTACCATATATAATGTAGAGACAGCTAAACCAATGTGCTGTGTCAGGGCACTTTTAATCTTTCCAGCAACAATAGTAAGCGCTTCGATATTTACAGCTTTAGCGTTAGTCTACAGCTCTCTAGCCAAGCTGCCTGGTTGCGTATGGAGTTCTGTAATATTAACCCATACGACTGATACCATTCATTACCTACCGAACAGAATCCAACGCAGATTTCGGTGCCACTGTAAAATACAATGCAGGAGCTTCCGATTGCTAACATTATTTAACGACGGCTCAGTCAGTGACCGCAGGTAGCCTACTGTTAGCAAGCCAGCTAACTTTAAACTGTCAATTTTCTAAACACGTAACTGTCTAAAGTGTAGCTGTATTTTACCCAAAATTATTCAGACGAATGCTTAAAAACTATAGCTTGCAAAGGGGAGAACACTTCAATAATGTCGCATTTGTTGACCTATAGGATACATTTTAAAGTATGTAGGGATGCATCTTCGACTGCTTGAAGTAACGTTAGCCTACATGTTAAGTATAATTTAAACAGTTAAGAGGTAATCGCTATATTGTATATATTGTGGCGAGCCATGGAGTCGGAGTCAGGTTTGAGTTCAGATCAGTTTATTTACAGGAGCTCAATCTTCTTATTACTTCACTTCACAGTTTTCAGGCAGAACTAGACAACGCGCGCTGAACTGTAGCCAGCTTTATAGCCTGGCTTATGCAAATGAGCTAGCTAACAATGGCGACCTCTAATAGGTGCCATGCAGCTCACCTTAACCAATCATACTTCATCATTTCGGTCACACTCAAAACAATCGTTGACCCCACTCTAACATCGTTAGAGCGGACCTGGTTGAACCCATGCCGCCACACTTGGCGGGACTTTATTACAACTTGTTTACCACAGTAGTCGCCGTTCTGGCGGGAGGTTATATTTGAATGCTAACCGCCAACTTTACTGTACAAGCATCAAATGCGTTCGAACACGCTCTGGTAATGCAGCTACATCACCCATCACTCGTGCACTGGTCCGCACGGCACAAGCACGCACACCAACAATTCTATACACACATTATTTACATAACTCGCAATCGCCCCGGATCGCCACAATATGTTACATGTATTTGCCTTTGTAAAAATACGTTCTTTAATGTCTTGGTTTTTTATTTGTTTCTTCGGTTTTTCGGAGCGAAAGTGTATATAGGCAAGAGTGTGATTGTGATTCCGGGTCAGTTAGCCAATCAACGCAGAGCATATGAAATAAAACCTGAACCACCCACCAAAAATGGGCTGTTCAGCTGCAAGAGTAAAAAAACTCACTGGATTTATATTTTAAAAATATGTATTGCAAAACTTTTTTCCTTAAAAAATCAACATGTTTGGTAGAACTTGTAGAATAATATAAAATTGACAAAAAATAGTATGATATGGGATCTTTAAGATTATATTATGGCATTGTATAGACCAAATTTTGGCTGTGATACAAAGTCCATTTTATACTCACTACCGCATTTAAATCCAATTTGAATAGTATAATTAACGCAGTTTGTGAAACATAACTACACTACCCAGAATCCCCGGGCTTTTTTGAATATTCTAGTAAGTTATAGTAACCTATTTTTGGTATATTTTTATAGTTGGCTTGATAGTCCCTTGTTTTTTCATAGTTTGTTTTTTAATCTAGATTGGCAAGTAGCTAGCTAGTTTATTAAAATAAAAAATAAAAAACCTTTATTAAAGATAAATATATAAAGCATAGTTGAGCCAGGAGTTGTATTATATACATGCTACACGTTTACCTTTGCAACATCCCTACAACAGACATTCTCTCTTGGAGAGAGTTCAGTGCAGTGACCATATGTATACCCGTTGAAATGGAAACCAATATTGTTGATATCTTGCAGGTAATGTTAGTGCGATTGCCTACAGCCTGTGTAAAATGAGTAGCCTACATGGCATGGGTAGCTATTTGTAAAGCGTGTGATTTGTTGTTTGCTGGCCGCATCATTAAGCCCAAACGAGGCTTTGCGTGCCGCCGCCTACCATTCCAAAACATTGCCCATCCTCTCATTCTCCACCATTGCTTCTGCCTCGGCTACTTGGGGCTCGGCAGCAGCTGGAGCTACCGCGTTTGTTTGTGTGTGAGTGAGAGAGGTAGCGAGAGAGAAAGAGTGGAACAAAGCAGACGCTGTAGAAATGAGCTTTTGGCTACTAGTGGAAAAAAAATTGCTGGGGCGTGGTTTGATACCTGGAGCTCAGCCCCTATATTATTACCCTATCGTACCCAGATTTAGGCATTTTTCGAATTTCATAAGGGGGCGGGTCTAGCTAAACCAGCGTGCTTTGTTACCCTTTAAAGAGCAAGTACACTCACTGTCTCAGCCTGTTTCCGCCTACTACACAATTTAGAAAAATACTTTGTGGGGTGAGCGAGGGAGAGGTGTGGGGGTGGAGGAGCTGTGTCCATCCTCATTTGCATAAATGCACGTACATTGTACAAATTATTTTGTATAACTCTGATCAAACTCTCGAACTAGACGTTGCACATCAAGTATGAATCAAGATTCAGCAACTGAATGGCCTATTTCTCACCGCAAATATTTTCATACAACAATTATTCATATGATGTATGAAAGAGGTACTCTGACATCACGATTGGGGCGGGGGCAGTGTGGGGAGCAGAAAGGAAAGTTCAACAACTAGGAGCAGCACAAAGACTCTTTTCTACCAGTTTCTTATGATATTCAATATTATTTCAGAATTGTTGCAATAACGGAATGCGTGAATCGGTTTCATTATAAGTTAGGCATACAAATACGTTTACAGTGGGGGGAAAAAAATGATAGTGTACTTTCAAATTAAAAATGGTCTGTTATATTATCCAAATCATATGTATGTAAAAAAAAATTGAGAGAGTGAAGTGTTGTTGCTTATCTCTTTGAACATTGTTAAATATACATGAATATATTTGCATTTAAGGAGATATTAGTATGTTACACTTTGACTTTGGTATAACGAGTAACTAGTAGCCTTATTTTGTGGTGCCTACCCCATTGTATTTGCATTGCGTGCCGTGAATAATGTTACTTGCAATATCAGCTGCCCTTGTTGACCATTGACAGCATAGCCGTTAGTGCTCTCTTTTTATGGAGAGCCGAACAGTTCAAAAGCCAACGCAAACTCGACACCATATATCAGTTGTTAAGCGAGACAGAAAGCCAGGTGACAAATTAAAGGAAAAACCAAAATAAAGAGCCGGATTTACTAAGATTTTTATCGTGTGCAAAACCTGTTTGCACATGCAAAACTAATAACGCAACCAATGATTGGTGTAAAATAATAAATAAATACCATGACCAATCATTGGTTGTGTTATTGGTTTTGCGTGTACAAAAAGGTTTTTCACATGCTAAAGTTCTTCGTAAATCAGGCCCAAAGTGTCTTGATAAGGTGTAGAGCCACCACAAGCCGCCAGAACAGCATGCTTAAAAAACTTTTTGTGCCTCGCCGTATGCCAGCGTATGCGACCGTGCTTGAAACGTATACAACCTATGCCTAACGTACCCCGAGGTATGTCAGCGTATATCAGCGTATGAGTGATATTCTTCATATGCTGGCATACGCTAGTATGATACGCAATAGTGTGACAGGGCCATAAGTAATTGGTGCAAACTGGCCCAGAGAGGACTGGGATTTGGGCAAATTGGGCGGGGAATGCTGGTTTCAACAGAATGAATGGGAGAGATCCAGCTTGTTGTTTCTAGTTTTATATATAGTTCAGTGGTCATAACGCGGCTTTGTGAAACAGAAGCGTGAAGCGGGAAGCTCGAACGGTCAGAAGCGTTATCAACGGCACAATCCCACGAAAATGAACAATGGACAGATCTCCTGAAAACAGCATCTCGATGCAAATAAAGCGTTGGCAAATACAGTCAAGAAGTGGATGGAGAGAAGTGGAAAATAAACTCAGTGGGGAAGTAGCAAAGGAATAGTAATTTTTCATTTTAACAAAATGTGGTCAAAGTTATCCTATAAAGGGAATATGTTAGGCTCTTTTTTTAAGACTTCTACATGAAGTATAATGGCAAAAAGACAAAAGAAGAAAATAAAGTTAATAAAAGCATATTGCATAATGTTGTCATGTCTCTTACACCACCTCTTCAGCCACCACCCATCCCTGATGTAAACCCCCCCCAAATGTTGTTTATAAGAGGGGGAATCTCCCTCAAACCAAAAATGAATTTTCAGCCCTGATTAGGTTATTTATAATTGGGTTAATATCTGGAGAAGAAAGCCACGCACTGCTCTGATAAAGATGAGGAATGGAAACTCTGCAGTGTATGTAATTCCTGGCTCAGATGCAATGAGCCATAGTAATAATAGTAATAATAGTCATAGTGTGCCAGCCCCCACCCACCTTATTGCTCTGACACAGCCCTCTCCTGGGCTGGAGACGCTAATGAAAGCCTCTGAAAACAATTAAAAATAGTCTAAATGTACTTGGCCTGTTTGTGAGATGGGTTCTAGGTTTTGCTCTCCAGCGCTTAAGTGATCCTAGATAATAAGGGGTAATTGGGAACAGCGATTGTGAGTGTTTGACCGGATGTAGGTGGTAGGCTATTGACGTCAATAGAAGCAATTTGTTGGTGTGTGTTGATGCAACCCGTTATTAAAATTAGTTTCCGTTGTAAAATCTGAGTGGAGCAGGAGTTCATTAAATTGAATTGCTAGTAATTTCCTGGTCTGTAACTGACCACAATAGAGAAGGCAGATCAGATTGAACCCATTACAGTTTTAAAGATGCTTGGTTTGATAAGAGCTCCTCTTAGAATTGTAGGATGCATACAGACCACTTTATCAGAAAATGAGACTTTGAGGGCAGAACTTTAGAAAAGCTGTTTGAGATGTTCCATGTGCAGCGTTTCCACCAACGACACACTGACCTCAAACTCCGCTTCACCCAAAAAAGCACAAAACATGTTACAAAGTTCATAAAGATTTCATAGCCCAGTGTTTCTCAAACTCGGTTCTGGGGTCCCCTGTGTATGCTGGTTTTCGGTCCTGGGGGCCCCTGTGTATGCTGGTTTTCGGTCCTGGGGGCCCCCTGTGTATGCTGGTTTTCGGTCCTGGGGGCCCCCTGTGTATGCTGGTTTTCATTCCAACCACAATTGCAATTCCAGTATTTGAACAAGCTGTTAATCTTTCTTAATTAGGTGATTTTCATGTTTAGAGGGGATTTGAAGACGAACCATTTAGTAGATAATGAAGAACACAAAGCAAATGATAAGGAGCCAAACCGGCATTGTTTTAATAAGCTTAAGCAAAAAACTATGAAAGAACTTAAACACAACAACATAATTAGGAGCCTAATGATTCACTTCACTCTTTAATTTTGTTACTTCTTTTTATGTAATTGTTGCAATATAGCACAATAAGCACAATGTGAACATGGGGAGTTTTTTTCCTACATGGCATGCATAGTTATTTCTGGCATAATGTGGCTTAAGACGGTGAATAATTTCTCTAAACATGAAAAGCACCTAATTAAGAAAGATGAACAGTTTGTTAAAATTATGGGATTGCAACTGTGGTTGCAACAAAAACCAGCATACACAGGGGAGCCCCAGGTCCGGGTTTGGGAGCCACTGTCATAGCCCATGTACAGTGCACCTGCACATGCTCGCGTGTTAACCCCTTCGCGCAGAGGCCAAATTTGGTCAATTCTCACATATTTAGAGGGTGTTCAATTTAAGGCTTTATAACTCGAGTAAATGTACATACTAAGATGTTTGCAAAAAACGAAACTAATAAAACTAGAAGGCTGTAATTTATCATTCAAAGTATCCAATAGCACATTGAAAACACCGTTGCTAAAGTTATAATGTACTATATTGGATAAAAGAGCTGACAATTAAACCAGTATTAACTAATGAATGAGACAGGTTTGCAGAGCGTGGGGGGTATTACGCATCGATGTTTCAGAGAGCGTAATAGCATTATAAAGTGTATGTTTCTGAAACGGATTGTGCATGACAATAAATTACCACTGAATTTTGAAAGGACATCTCTATACGTAAAACCAATGGTAGGATTGATATTTATTTCATATTTAGTAGCAGATATTGATAGTAGACTGAACAAAAATATAACAATAATATAAGTACACGGCAGTGTGGTATAATGGTTAAGGAACTGGGTTTGTAACCGAAAGGTTGTAGGTTCGATTCCCGGGTCAGACACTGCCATTGTACCCTTGAGCAAGGTACTTAACCTGCATTGCTTCAGTATATATCCACCTGTATCAATGGATACTATGTATAAAATGCAAAATAAATGCTGTGTAAGTCGCTCTGGATAAGAGCGTCTGCTAAATGCCTATAATGTAATGTAATGTAATAAGTAGGCTACGACACACATTTTAGACAACATACAGACATTTCTATTTGATATTATTTACCTTCATAAAATTTACCCTGCTAGTTAGGTAATAGGATTGACCATGCATTTAAACGGTAGTTTGTTTAGTTTATTTGCAGCCTATTTGGTAACGTTAATGTGGAATAACTAATTGAATAGCGTAGTCTCGTCCAACATGTTGTGTTTAGGCTTCCACTGGTTTGTAAAGAAAAGTGTGCTGTTCACACACTGTCTCAAATAAAATACACAACATTCAAATAGATTAAAACTTTCCCTGTGCAGAATTTATTGTAGGACTCACACAATGAAAAGCAAAACTGATGATGATAGTTTAGTTTATTTACAGATAGCTGGCCTACATGATTGAGATTAATTGCACTTGCAAGTTGTCTGAACTGTAGTAAAATGAATATTAACAAAAAGAAAATAAAAGAAATAAAAACCATAGGGTAGCAATGTAGCTAACTTCACGGTTATCGTAATCTTTTTTTATTTTTTTAACGCAAATAGATAGGCTATAAATTATATAAACAAATAAATAAAAAACACAGCAAACTGAAACACTTAAGAGAAATATGAGCAACAGGCCAAACGAAAGATTCATTATAATCTATAGGCTATTGGCAATGTAAACGTGTGTTTTAGCCTACTTGTGACCAGCGGACCTCATCACATTAGGCCTGCTCACTGCTGTTTTTCCTCCAATTGCAGTCTCCTCATATTATGCGCGCAGGAACACGAGTTTGTTGACGTTGCTCGGGTGAAGTGAGCTCCGCGTTGAAGCTGACAATAATGTCGGCCTTTGAGAAGATGCACTGAATGATAGGCGAATTGTTGCGTGCAGTTTATATACATTTAACTTTTTTGGGGTTATCATTTAGATGTTCAAAATGCTCGCATACTTTAGATTTTCTCTCAGAAATTCTATACAACTGATCTATTCTGTAATTAATAGACATCAATTGTTTGTTACGAGGCGCACGTCCAGAATGAATAGTTCCACTCTAGCGTTTTCTTTTCCACACTGCGATGATTCGACCAATTAAAATTTTAGTCGACCGAGTTCTTTTGATCAACTAATGGTTTAGTCGACTATTTGGGGACAGCCCTAGTTTTATGACATGTTTTGTGTAGGGGTTTTGGACCATAGATATCTACCCCCCTATACTGATGAAAAGATAGTAATTCCCACTTGAAAAGGATGCAAAAGTGAGTTTTATGAGCCAAAACTGTTGATTTGTAGTTAATTATATTATTTTTTTATTTAGAGCAGTACACAATTTGATAGATTTGGAGACACTAATGGACAACAGGGTACACAGCCTATATGTTGCATCATAGATCTTTAGTTAGTTCTGCATATCATCCTCAGATTTTGCACACTTGTGGAGTTCATGGGTGATTGAAGAATGTGTACATCAAAAATAAACTGGTTCTGAACAATATACCCGCCACCCTTGTTGAACCTGCGTGGTTTGACTCAGAAGGTAAATATACAGACAACAAAATAATCCAGACAAGGGTAGATCACTGCAGCCTGTACCATGAAGATAAACGGCACTCAACCAGTCCATGAGTACGAATCCAGACTAGGGTAGATCACTGCAGCCTGTACCATGAAGATAAACGGCACTCAACCAGTCCATGAGTACGAATCCAGACTAGGGTAGATCACTGCAGCCTGTACCATAAAGATAAACGGCACTCAACCAGTCCATGAGTACGAATCCAGACTAGGGTAGATCGCTGCAGCCTGTACCATAAAGAAAAATGGCACTCAACCAGTCCATGAGTAAGAAACATTCTACCTACTATCCAGCCCTGCTTCGATTTAATAATTCAAGCCTTATAAATAAATGATGCCGCTGTCAATAACGTCAAATTAAATATTCAAATCCCTCCTCGGGTGCAGCTGACAAACCGGCAGCGTTTCGAGGGGCGAATAACAAAACGCAATAGAGATCAAAGCAATCGTTGACGGCTACAGTGGAAACGTGTATAGAACCTACGAGCGTAAGCGCGTGCAAGTCAAAGGCTAAATCACAGTACTGGTTCATTCAAACACAGGATTTATGTCATGGCAGGCAGGGAGTTATTTAAATGTATTAAATATAGGTGCAGACAAGCATATGCCCCATGCTGCAATGTAACCACTAAATAAAATGGATGCCTAGTTACCATAAAATTTCAGCAGGCAGTCTCCTCCTCTCATTATTTGGACGGGGGCTGTTCTTCATGTGTAAATAAACTGTAGCCTGTGTGATGTACAGGCTTGAAACTCCTTTAATCTACGTCCAAAGGACATAAAGGTACTTTCAGGCAATTTAACTTAGGTACAATTAACAAGTCGTGTGCTGAACGGAATAACTACTCATTCCATAAAGCATTGTGAACGATGTAATCAAATCACTTCCCCCTGCTTTACAATTGGTTTCAATCATTTAAGGTTAATTACATTTTCTCTTTAGTGCTTTTTTGTATATACTGTATATATTTTAGTGTTTTGGGATTTATTGTTGTACTTCGTGTTTGGAAATTTACTTCTGGAACCCTAACCACAAAAATGCTTAGCTAGATGTCATGTGCAACTAAGATATTCGCCGGAAAAAAAAACTTTTTCTTAGCATATTTAACCATAGCTACTGGGTTTGCGAAGCAACAGTAATGTAAAGCTGGCTTCCTAACCCTAACCCTATGACAGCTCGCTGCATGCTATGCGCTTGGCTTCCTAACCCTAACCCTATGACAGCTTGCTGCATGCTATGCGCTTGGCTTCCTAACCCTAACCCTATGACAGCTCGCTGCATGCCATGCGCTTGCCCGAAAATGGAGCCCTTAAGAGTTCAATTGGAAAATGAGTCGAGAGAAACAACCCTTGTATCTACTGCATATCTGGCAGCAGAATGATGGTTAGAGGCTCATTTGATACCCCAAACCCTTGATGATTTACAGCTGTTTAGCCAACCATGTGTTCCATACTATTCCCGTGTAATTTACAGCTTTCCCATAGAAATGTATTAAAATGCAGAGAGATTATAGTATCGCTTGTAAGAGTACCTGAAATCTCAATAGTCTTTTGATGATGTTGGGTCACAGACATCAGGAAATCATGACATGCAAAGGATATGTGACCAAATATTAAATATGATAAATATCTATAAATATCTATAGCCCTGCATTATTTAAATTCGCTGCTCCACGATGGTCCTCCGGGTCCTCCATAGCAGGCACCTTTAGGTTGGGTCGCAAAGTGATGGTCAATTGCGTCCTCACAAAAGGGTTGCCAGGCAACGATGTGCGTCTTCTTGTGATGTCACACTCTCCACCTGTAGGGGAGACTGAAACCAATGCAGAAGCACCCAAAGCTCGGAACAGAGGAACGTAACGCCTCCATCCTTAAGACCGTAAATAAAGTCCGTCAAACGTTTACACGTGACCCAGCAACAATTTATTTATTGTCACTCTCGCACATTCTGCCTAAGTAATCAGCGAGAGAATTATCGCATTTATAAATGTAGACCAAGCAAGGGGTCGATTTACTAAAGGTTTGCAAATGACATACTGTAGAGTACAGAAAGTGATGTTTTATTGAAGTGCAAGTGTGAATGATTAGGCTAAATATTTAGTGTGTGTACCAGTTTGATAGAATTTTTTTCGTCATAAACCATCATAATGGGCAAATGTATGCTTTATAATGGACAAAAAGTATTTTATTTATGGTTTTGGACCCACAGATATCTATCCCTCTATACTGATTTGAATATGGTAATTCTCACTTGAAAATAATGCAAAAGTGAGTTTCATGAGCCAAAACAGTTGATTTGTAGTTAAATATGATTATTTTATGATGTACAGCAGTGTTGACAGCCTTATTATCAAAAAAGAGCTTTTGCTAAGCTTTCAAAGATGCATAAAATGTGTGATTGGACAGCTGGGGGCCAGATGCGAGTGTATATCTGAACAACGCTATCAACATGCGTCCGGCATTCTTCTGCACAAAAGTAGATTGTTCAAACAATATGCACTGCGTTTGTTGCTTAGTTTGGCTCTTCATCTGAACTAGAAACCATGGATTCCATGGATATCGCCGAGGTCATATTTTCACATGGTGAAGATTTGCTCCTGGACAACATGTGAATACTACTGCATGTAATGTTCCTATGGCATATTTGACCTCTTTCAAATTAAATAACTATTTAAAAATTGCGTATTTAAATTATTTTTGAAGAAAATAAGACATCAGATTTAGGCAGGGCCGGCTCTGACCAATTGGCTGCCCTAGGCAGGATTTTATCTGGCGCCCCCTTGCATCACAGTTTATTCACTACCAATAACATGCACTCACACTTTTGTTTTCACATTTTTCTTTTACTGAAATTAACCCACAAAATCAAACGGTTAACATCAAAACAGTGAACAAGTGACATTATTATTATAGATATTTACAATATATTATCTTTAATATATATTAAAGAAACCAGTAGCCTACTGCCATAAATAAAGTAAGGTAAAATATAGAAGAGTGTATGACCATTGGGTGTTAGTCTATTAGTAATTTTTTTTTTTACAAGAATAAAGATGAAAAACTTAAAAAGATGCATGTCTGCTATACTGTACATAAGATGGGCATGCATACTAATGGAAATTTAATTAAACATTATTGTCATTACAATGAAATGTAGATTTACATTTACAGTCCAAAAAAAGCAGTAAACTGCAGTGTAATACTAATATAGCATAATGGGAAAGCTTATTTGGCATTAACATTAATGATATGCACTTTAAAACACTGATGTAACTAACTATATAAACTAACTTTAGAGATTATGAACTGTAACACAACAAACCAAAGGCTTACTACAACAATTAATTATAAAGGAGATGAAAAGGAATAGCATTTTGATTACAGGGTAACCAGATGTCAATAAAAATGTAGCCTACAGTATGACACAGGACTAACACCTGCTGAATAGACCTAATTTCCCTGATGATGACTGGTACTACAGTTCTCTTATTTTTATTAGTTGTTATGTAGCCTACTTTTATTTTATGTAGGCTACTGTTATGCACGCATAGTCTATGTATTTTTCAAGATGAGGCGACCATTCTCTTGCCGCTGTCCAGCTATCTAGCAAGAACGTGCAGAGTGACAGAGAGCTGATGTGTGTGTGTGAGTGACTAGTGACTAGCTAATGTAACGCTCGGCTCGGCTACAGTAATATTAGCTAGCTAACTTAAGTTATCTGGCACTATCCTCTTCAACCCAAGCGCCCCCGGTACCGGGGCAGGATGCGCCTAAAGTCAGAGAGCACTAGACAATTCATTTCATCACATTAATGTTCCCACCCCTTTTCACGTTGTTCCTCCTCTTCTTTCCTTCTTTTCCTTCCCTGAGCACCGGACAGCTTTGGTCTTTTCGACATGTTGATAGCATATAATGCGAGGGTCACGTCAGATAGCCACACTACCATTGCCCAGAGAGGGAGCGCAGATTGCCTGGCTGGAGGGGGGCGGGGTGACATGAACTAAGAAATTATTATTATTTGATAGGCTATGCTATAGAGCTACGCTGGTTGTTGTGGGGTTATTTAATATTTCGAAATAACCGTGTTAACTAGTAGTATTAGTCAAAAATGATTAAAAAAAATTTTTTTTTTTAAAGCGAAACTTTTTTCTTTTTTTTTTCTCCCATTTCTTGCGCCCCCTCTAGGTGGTGGCGCCCTTAGCATTTGCCTATACTGCCTATGCCAAAAACCGGCTCTGGATTTAGGGAGTACTCTGATTGGTCTCTACAGCTGCTGGCGTTTCTGTCCGCCTATCCCACACTATCGTTTCTATAACTAAAGGTTGAATTTGTCAATTAGATGTAATGATACATTTGATTAATCGCACATACCATCAGCATTGGTTTTGTATGCATTTGATTTGGCTCCTGAATTAACTGTCCATTCTAAATTAACAGCAGTGATTGTGTTGCTACTGGTTACACATTTAGTAACGTGCATTTCAATTATGTAGTAGCGCCCTATTAGCCCGGGATCATTAAATGTTTTGTTTTCTATAACATTAGTGCTATTATTTTTTATTGTTTGTTGCGTCAAAATTCATTAGCCCAGCCCCCCTGTAGCTCTCCAATCACAATTATCAATGCGTGAAGCCGTGTTACCTTGTGTAGGTCTGTCTGTGATTTTCAGTGTCGATTATTACATGTGTAATCGCATTTGTAAAACGCTGGTGTCCTGTTGTGGGCTGCGGAAGTTTTTGTGGTCGGTCGTGTGGGCCTCGAGTTGTAAAAGGTTGGGAACCTCTGATTTAAGCCATTATTGGTGTTTATGTAACATTGACATCTGTAGTTATAAAGTTTTAAACAGAACAGTACAAAACTGGTGAAAATGGGCAAAATTAAGCTTCTGCACAAAGGGGTTCCATTTATACATGGCCGTGTATTTACATACATTTACCATATCTCAATTAAAACATTTTACCTCATTTGGTTGGGGATTCACTTTTAACCCAGGGGTAATTTTTCTATAAAGAAAAGTGACCTTTGGGTCGGATTTCTATATGACACTGTCTGCCACTGCCTGCACTGGCAGGATTTAATACCAGGCCTTGTGGCACACACTTGAGCAGCACCTGAACAGGATGCCAGCAGCCCAGATAATTTTTTTTCTATTTAAAAAAAAAAAAAAAAAAAAAGTTATTCGTGTTTTTAAATACACCTGGAGTAGCTGCAACACACCCTCTTGAGCGGGAACTAAACCACAACAGCTTTATCAATTATCCATTGGCATGGTCCCACCTTAAACCACCAAGTGGTTTGTCTGTCATGCGTAAGATAGCACCATAAACCGGTGGGTCGTCGGATAAGCTTGCAGCTAGATACTAACTTTATCAAGGATTGCACAGGCCAGTGGTGCTTCTCTACACAGTGATGATTTATGAGAGCAGTCAGCTTGGAAGCAATCACCACACTAAAATATACAATTTAATCTAATCAGGGAAGTCATAAGAGGAAGTTGCTGGTACACGTGCTGGGTCATATACCTGTGGCAATGTCGTTCCAGACTCAGAGTTGGTTAGTTTGATATCCTATCACAGGTAATCAACTGCTGAAAGGGAGGTGTTGGTGCAGTGTGTTGACTGAAGTGAAACTGAACATTATATTTCTGCATCATGGCTCTGAGGAAGATAGACACTACATACATTTTCTTTTCAAAACTTCACTTTTTCACTAAATGAGAAATAAATAAATTAATAGTTTATTTCCTTGTATGTTCTGTAATTGTAAGCACGTGTCAGCAATTGTAAGCATTGTTCATGCTTACGAAATTTATTGGGAAAAAAAAAGTATGTTTTTGTAATGGAAAACAAATCTCATATTTCCTTTTTTTTTTGTCTTGGAATATTGGTGATTCAGAAAAAGAAAAGTGTACTAAAAAAGGAAGATGTTCAGTTACTCTTTTTTATTATTATTATTTGAAATTTGTGATGGGCATCAGAATAGAATATGTATGAATGTGTGTGTGTGTCTGATCATGAAGTTATGTAATTGTAGGTCATTGTACTGTTTACTCATCCTCATTATCTACACTAAGTAGATTATAAGAGCGCTTAAGAGCATTTTTGAGGCCTTTAAAGTCAGACTCGCTTCAGGCAGTGCATTTTCCCACCCGATGAAACACTGTTAACAAGCTGATGAATCCAAAGGGAACTAAAATGGTTAATTTTTATGTTTCATTTGAATATCCAAGAGCACCAGATCTATAGAAACGAACTTAACCGCCATTTTTTTTTGTCTTACTGCAATGGCTAGAAAATAGACTGACAGATAGATTTACTTAACATTTCTAGATAACGTAACATAACGAATGTACAGCTTTTGGTATCATTCAGGACATGCATTGCATCTCGTCACACAGTCCCAGTGTGTCCTGCCGTTGAGTGTTCGCAAGAATGCAGATGAACTATAACTGCAGTCTCAATAGCTGTCAGTCAGGATTATAATGCTAACAAACATAGCCATGCTTAAACGCTAGTAATCAGATCAAAATGATTATGCTAATATGTTGTGCATGATTCCATTATTGTTTATCATACTCATCAGTGAGTATGACAGATGTGCTACGTCATACTCCCTGGTACAGTAGTGAATGAAAAGATGTTCTCTCTAAAGTAGAGAGATGTGTTTTTTTACGAGTGCTATGTGCCCTACACTCTGGAATTAAATTTTGATCCTGTCAGCACCCCACAGGGTGGCCTATAATTGATAATAGAATCACCAGTGAAGGTGTATTTCAGTCAGCATGGTCTTCTCAGCCTCGTTATGGAGGGACTGTTCCTGGTCTGTTGGGTGCACCGGCTGATGAAGGGCAGTCCCCCTGCCCCAGCGGTTACACAGCTCAGCTGGGGGTTGCAGTGCAGCAGTGCAGCAGCTGGACACATGCATGCTGTAGGACTGGAATGGTAGCCTGTGTTCCTACAGGATGGACAAATTGGGAATTCAAGAATTTATTATTTTTAATAGTTTTATTTTTGTTTGGAAAACAGCCATCGCCCTCTCTAACCCTAATATTATGTTGCCTTTTATTCTTGGGGTCAAATTGACCCCAAAACTTTAAACCGAAGCAAAACTATTGTAATAGAAACATTTTGTCACTTTCTATGTTGCCTTTTGTGCGTCTCCCAATTGACTAGCCTCTTATCCCTAAACATTAACGGTGTGTGATGAAGCATCTCACTTTAGAGTGTGACATAAGTGAAAGTTTGTGAAGTTTAGAAAATACAAAAGGTTGCATATTTTTTACATTTCATACAGCTACACCCCAAATAACCACACACAACAGCTTTGTATACAAATTTGGTTCAGGACTTTTGAAAACATTGCATTCTATTTATTGCGTGTTTACTATTTCATCTATTTAATCCCACCAAATTAGGAAAGGTTATTGTTTTTAGATAAAAAAAATAAGATTAACTGGTTTTTCAGAGACGTGAAACACTTAATGGGGTCAAATTGACCCGACACATAATATGAGGGTTAAACTGAGTTTTGAACAAACATTTTATGACCACTTTGTCCAAAGATGCAGAAGAAAATAAATACATACTGACCCTAACAATAGTGCCATGTACTGCTGCTGTCCCTCAGTCACAAATGATTAATTTCCAGCCAAGCTTTGAAATGAGTAATTCTCTTTAAAGGGCAGTTCACACAAAAATGAAATTAAGATATGTTTCTATATACGTAAAGTGCTGTCTATGCATCCAGATAGTTCCCCTGAGATTTCACTAGTTTTATAGATATCTGCTGCAGCTCACCCTGATAGAACGGACCTCAACGGGTCCAAAGTTTGTGGCGCTTAAAGCACCAAAAATGTACATTAAACAAAATCAACAGCAACGTCTCTTTCTAAATATAATGATATGGTTACTCACGGACATCCACAGATCTTGTTGAGCACAATTTCTTTGAGAACTGCTTCCTCCGAAGTGCGGCAACTGTATATATCCACGTAAAGTCTCAACCAAAGCACGCCAGTATTGTAGGGTGCACTGTGTTGAAAGGGAAAAAAAAAGTTCTTTGTCCCAAACATTATCTTTCATTAGCTGTTTAGGTCTCACTGACCTCGTTGCTGGGACTTGTAAAAGCTACACAGGCTTTAGGATTCTTAGTTAGTTCAGGCACCTTTGCTAATTGGCACCAGTCATTGCAGGGACATGTTTTCTTTAGCGCTCTGCGGCTGGGCTACAGAAAGTCGTATAAAGGGCATTTGTGATGGAAGCTCGTTGGCTGGTAAAGGGTGCTGTACAGTCCTAGTGGAACCTCGGGGGATGGACCCAACAGGACTTAGCTGGAAGTTAATCAGGTGGTGGCTAAGAGGCCAAAACCTGTCTCTGACCTGAGATTCATGCCATTCCCAGAGTGCTGTCTGTGAGTGCACACTGTGTGTGATGTGTGTGTGTGTGTTGCTGTGATCCAGATATTTTTAGGTCCTGTCCTGGTGCGGTTGGTGCAGTAGGGGTGGAGCTCGGTGGAAATTGCAGGATAGAGTGTGAGAGGGCAATGGAGGAGGATAGTTTGTCTTTCTGGGTGGAGTACAGCAGCAAGGTGCAGCAGGATTTAGAGTGCCTCGCATCATATTTCAAGTGAAAGAAAATCCCTTTTCAGAAATGTAAGTCTGCAGGTAGGATGGAAGTAATCTTGGAGGTGCTGCATTCTGGAGCCATTTCACTGCTAATGTATGTTTCTATGTACAAAAAAAGTTGCGAGTATGTAAAATGCACATAAAACCAGAAAGCAGTGATTTGTAAAATTATTTTACAAATATTTAATTGAAAACTGTACAAAGAAAAGATATGTAATGTTTTACCTTATCAACTTTATAGATTTTTATAAATATATGCCAATTCCGAATTTCATGCCTGCAACACGTTCCAAAAAAGTTGGGACGGGGCAGAAAAAAAATACATATGTTTGAAACATTCCACAGGTAAACGGGTGATGCTATCATGACTGGGTATAAAAGTATATCAAAAGGCTCTATCTTATTTTCAGTCATCAAGGGTCTGCGGTATCAAACAAGACTCAAATATGCAGTAGATATGATGGATCACATTAAGGGTTGTTTCTCCTGACTTATTTTTCCATAGAGTTCAATAGGAAAATGAGTCAGGAGAAACAACCCTTAAAGTGATCCATCCATATCTACTGCATATCTGGCAGCAGAGTGATGGTTTGAGGCTCATTTGATACCTCAGACCCTTGATGACTTACAGCCATTTAGCCAACCATGGGTTCCATACTATTCCTGTGTAATTTACAGCTTAATCTAGTCCCACCCCCCAATTCCCATAGAGATCCATTCAAGTACAGAGGTTATATTATCGGTTGTAAGAGTACCTGAAGAAAAGGTTTTGAGATATCCTTTTAAACCCAGTCATGATAGCATCACCAGTTTACCTGTGGAATATTCCAAACAGGTGTTTTTTGAACTTCCCAGTCTTTTTTGGGATGTCCACTGCTTTCTGCTTTTATGTGCATTTTACATACTGTCCAAACCTTTTTGGAATTGGGGTTTGGAGAAGGTTGTTATCCAGTGTTATACATGTTTTTTTCTTGACAAATGTAACTGACTGGATTTGGAATATTGTGAATTAGTTAAACATACTGTCATAGCTCAGATGGAAAATAAATATCTAATAAATAGGAAACAGGCAAAACATTTGGCTAACATTTTTTAACCTTATCAGCAGATTGGACAACTGCAGTAAGTTTAAAACAGGTGCTGCATGACAACATCTTTTAGTCCTCATGTCATGTGGATGTCTCTGTGAATATTGGTGTCTATTACAGGGCTAAAATTTCATACTTTTTAGGACAAGTCCACTTTGGCCTCGGCAAAGCCAGAGTTTCATAGGGCATTGAGGCTAAATCAGAAGGCAGTAAAATATTGTCTGTCTTTCAGCATAATGATGCTTCAAGCTTGAGCCAACTGCCAGAAATGAGGCTGTAAAACTACTCAAGAAGAGTGATTGTTAAGTTGGACACAGACCAATGTTCCAGAACCCGATAAGTCTAAATAATGGAATACTCAGTCAAGGCTGTCTCTTTTCAGTGCTGCGTATTATTGATGGACTGTTTGGGAAATGTGAGTCTATACATTACATTAAAACTCCTGAGCACCATTTTTGTCCACAGTGCATTTAAGACATTGTATGGCACTCACAAGGTGAGCCTTGACTGTAGCTAGTATCATTAGATTGCAGTCAAAAGCGCCACTGGGGATATTGTCTTGAGCTGATTTGAAAAGAAAACATACTCCAACATAGCCTCACACCTGAACACGCAACACAGATCTGCCTTACGTAACCAATGGAATCATCTGTATTCGGTTTCTCTTGGAACATATTTATCAAGTTTTAATGAACATGACAAATATGCTGGATTCAAAAGCTGTGTTTAGTTTCATAAATAAAACAAAATAACACACTTTCTAGCGTACAGTTGACATTACTCTTATCCTACCGTTTGAATGTCTCCGTTTACACTGGCCTCCAAATCTAGGGCTTGAAATCATTTCCAATCCAAATTGGGTGCAGTTTGCTGGCTATGGGCAGGTTTGATCAGCTTTGGCTTTCTTCTTGCTCGTGGGAGGTCTGCAGTAACATTTTTGGAAGTGTGATCCTTTAATGTGCCCAATTATGCCCACTTTTATGGGATGATGGCTGTCATATTTGAAACAATTTGCACAATTCAATTTATCAGCAAAATCTGTTTTAAATGTTTTAATTTCTTGGTATTTTTGTTTTGGAGCGGTTCTTGTGAATATTATTTGTGCTGAGGAGTAGGGTTGGGCATCGAGAACCTAACCCTACTGAGGAGGCACCAATTCTGTTACTGTTCATGTTTTGTTTTTTCAATTTTATATAAAAAAAAAATACAATTCTCACAAAATGCAATGTTTATTTTCCATTATTCAACCCATGCCAAGTATGAAATATAGCGCTGCTAATTCTAAGTTAATATTTAATAACAACCCATAGTAATGAACGAGAGTGATCCGACATCAGCGTATCGCTCCATGTCTGAACCTGCGTTTTTAATTAAGACTGCGGAAGCCGTCAGCTGGTGGCCGCTTAAAACCTGGCGCGGGTTTATTTGCTGTACTGGCTGGATTATCATGGACTGCATCAACAAAAGCGGCATTTCCCCCCCCCCCCCTCCCTCTCTCTTCTCTCGCCCATGGTTTGGTCAGTGGCAATTCTGATAAAAATAACCGTCTGCGCCGGGCTGAGAAGAAAGCAGATTGGGTTGCTATGGCGACGGAGCCGAATCGGATTACCTCGGGGCGGGTGGGTGGTGGTAGCGGCAGCAGCGGCCGGGGCAGATGGCGTAGGGGCAGATGGCGTAGGGGCGGTCACGTGACGCGTGCGGATGAGGAAGTCACCTTTCTCGTTTTGTCTCTTTAGGCACAAGTACTAGAGAGCAGTGCTTCAGTTGCATTGCGCACCTTTATTTATTTAATTTAATATTTGCTTGAATAGGGACCGATGCGCAGTATTTATTGCACAGTCTGATGCCGTGTATCGTAACATTTATAACATTTATAGCACAAGCTTATTTGCAATGTTTGTCCCTAGATAGGCTTTTGTTCCAAATGTATAGACTCATATGCAATATTAAATAAACATGATTATCAATACAAAACGATGACAACCTTCAGTAGTTTGTTGACAGAGAGACCCCCGTGCCGGGGATAATATAACTCGATATGAATGTGCTGATTCAGACTGAGCTGAAGGAGGGTTATGTTGAGTTCATCCGGTGTATACAGCACCACTGGGATCAGGGGAGGACCTTTCTCCTTACCTTACCACTTGAGTGACTCATTCATGATGAATGAATCTTGGGCGGTGTTCTTGTGTCAGGCGTACAAATAGTGCCTCGCACAAGTCGTGGCCGTTTATTGGAGCTGGAGACCGCTCAGTAACTAAGGACTCAACAGAGTTATGTAGAGATGTTGATTTTTATACAACCAAAAGAGGAAAGAACGATGCTTGTTCATGCAGCTGAAAATATTGTGTAACTCGGTTACTTGTGCTTCTGAGTGCCCTCCTATGATGGAATATTTTTTTCTCAATGTAGCCTATTTCTGGAAAACATTTACCTTCTGGTGCTACTGATATTCCAAATTAGATTGAAATGGTTGTATAAGCACTGTAGCAATGGCTTCACTTGGAGAATTAACAAGTCCCATTCAAGAACATAACAGGAACGTTCATAGTCACATTGTGCTTTAACTGGTGACTGGCATGGAGGCCTTTTGGCATCTCAGCTGCAACATGTTATTCTGGAAGTAAAATCTATGTTGGCTAAATCACATCAAAGGTAAAGAAAATATATTGTATTTGCAAAGTGTAAGTAGCGTTTATTTGTCTTTGTTATAAGGGGCATGACTAAGAGTTCGTAATTGGACATGTTGGGTGGTTCTGTGGGTCCTAGATAGGGTTTAACACTTATCTCCTGACTTAAATATTTTTTATTGGTAATTTAGTCTGCCATTCCTCCCTGAGGCAAACACAGACATGTTTCTGTTGATTTTATGTGAGATTTGAGTCTTACAAAGGACTCAAAGTTCAGTCTAGATACAGCCTGTCTTTTAAATTGAAGACCACAAGACGTATGCCACTGTTTCAGTAAAATCTCCACATCCTAAACCCAGTTAAAAGCCTGAACAGTCATGGTTCTTGGTTCCTTCTTGACACCTTCGCCAGCTCACTCTCCAGTCTTTGCTTTCTGGCTTTGTGGGGGTTTGCAAATGGATGGTTGTAGGCTTGTTGCCTGGTTTAGGAGAATTATAATTGAATAATGTTGAGTGATGTTAGTTTTTATTGGTCTGTGACGGGGGTGGTAAACGGGGGTGCAGTCTTGGCCAAATGCTTCTGAAAAGCCTGTACGACATGGCTAGGATTGCAAACGGAGGGAATTTACAGGTAACTTTTGGTAATTTTCTGACATTTTACAGGGTAAATCACCACTCACTGTAACAATCTCATGCTTAAACAATGCTAATAAAACATAAAAAGTTTAAGAAAACGATAAACAAAGACAATGTGCTGAACAGGCCCAGGTCCTTTCTGGAGAGCAGGTTTCTGCAGCATATGGTACCATTAATGCTATTGCACAGCACCTTAATCTAGTTTGGGTAAATTTTCCTGCAAGGAAGGGCTGTGGTGTACTGATGCCATCTGGGAGGCAGCCAAACGCATTAAGGCAGCAACCTGGTGGCCGGGACTCCAAGTGTGAAGCTTCAATTATTATCCAGATCCCTCCAACATCAGCTTCATCAGAGCAGAACTGGTCCCTGTCCAGATCCCTCCAACATCAGCTTCATCAGAGCAGAACTGGTCCCTGTTTGGTGGAACATACAGCAGAGTGTGCAACAGGCTGACAAAGAGTTGAGAAGCTGGTGGCTCTTCAGTCAATCTTGAAACTCTTTGAGCCCATCAAAGATGACGCCACACAAATTGAGGATTGTCCAGATTTTCCAGTCTCTTTCTGAAGATGAAGCTAGCTGTGGTTGAGATAAATAATTAGCCTAGGTCAAGTTTGAATTTTTGTTTAGTTTTCTTTAGTCAAAAGATTAAGTTATTTCTAAAATGAACAATTTAATCTTTTGCCTAAAGTCAGGTTAAATAAGGCCTGTCTTAGATGGAAGGAAATGACTAAATAATATTTTAAAATTTGTTTTATTATTTAATATGATTGTTAAACAACCTGCATTAGAAAAAAACATACAAATATGTGTTCACATTGTGGGAAACCAACATCATGTTTGACATTTCGTAAAAAACATGGTTTTGTCTTTTTAAAATTGAGTGACCCCTCAAATGGGTCCGATACTGTTGAAAAACTAGGCTTTAGTCTGTGACTGTTATTGAATCACCCACCAGATCGTATCGTGCCTGAGTGAAGCAACCATGTTGTATCAGAACACTCTCCACAAATATCTGAGGGTGAGAGGAAAGGGATTAATTAGACATATTTACGATTTATGAAAAATATTGTTAACAGCATAAATTCCCAAAATGACCTACAATTTTTCTAAATTACTTTAAAAAAAAAAAAAAAAGGAAATATTCCCAGAACTTTACAACCCAACACATAGCATTGAAGTGGAAGCTTTTAAAGACCAGACCCACAGACCCAATTAATTTATTTAGCAAAAGCTAGGCCTACATAATTGTATGGACACTGTAGTTCAATGAAGGATTTTTGGATTGGGTCAGATCTGGGTTCCTTTTTTCTCCCCGCACCCTAAGCATTGAGCACTGCAATCAAAGCGCGCGCACCTTTCCAGCGCGCTCACCTGCAAACCAGCGCGCTCACCTTTCCAGCGCGCTCACCTTTCCAACGCGCTCACCTTTCCAGCGCGCTCACCTTTCCAGCGCGCTCACCTTTCCAACGCGCTCACCTTTCCAACGCGCGCACCTTTCCAACGCGCGCACCTTTCCAACGCGCTCACCTTTCCAACGCGCTCACCTTTCCAACGCGCTCACCTTTCCAGCGCGCTCACCTTTCCAGCGCGCTCACCTTTCCAACGCGCGCACCTTTCCAACGCGCTCACCTTTCCAACGCGCTCACCTTTCCAGCGCGCTCACCTTTCCAGCGCGCTCACCTTTCCAGCGCGCTCACCTTTCCAGCACGCTCACCTGCAAACCAGCGGGCGCTGTCCACACCACAGTCCTGCAGGAAAGAGCCAGCACCAATCACAGGAGAAATGTATCTCCCGCTGACGTAAGCTTGACAGTCTTTACTCTTTAACTCACAGAAGCAGTTTTGAGCACCTCAGTCGAATGTGGCCGCATGTTATCCTTACTCCTCGCTCAAATCCGTTGTGATAGGCCTTGGTCTCATCCGATTTTCTTCCTCCTTCAGCAGGAGTCTCATTTGTATGCAGAAAATGGTGAGGCGCTTACGCAGCCCTGATATTTGAGTGTCAGTGTGAAATGGTTGTAATTTGTTGCTGGCGCTGCTAATGGCAACGATATTCATAACTAAGCCCTTAGCTTGAATCAGTCTGCAATTTATCAGGACTGGAAAAAGAAATGTAAAAAGTATGTGGGTAATGAAACTGTAGTGAATAGAAGGCAGCTGAAAATAAAGTGCTTTTAGCGAAGGAGGGGCAGGGGGAGAACTATTATTAATTTTGTCTGTCAGCTTGCCGTCATACTGAATCGCTCCTCAATGTGCTTTGTTGCCATTGTGATATTTTACCGTGTCGGATTGGCTCGGCACACGCCTCTCTTTGTGGGTGGTGGTGAGTATATAGAACTGGCAGACGGTTTCACCGCCATCTTGTTTTGGTAGATTCAATGCAACACAAGAAGCTCTACACAGCTGTCTTTTTCTGGATATCCCTCAACAATTTAAATTGGCATTAAAAAATCGTTTAATTTGTAGGAAAGTAGCTCTCCTCCTGATTATAATGAGCTCTCAGCCAACTCTCTACCTGTAGTGAGAGCAGAGATATAGCCCCAAACTACTGTGCATGTACCAGGTACCTGCTTTACCGTGAACTACAACTTAGTTTTACTTTTCATGGTCATGGATCATAATGTAGTTGACGAGGTTCCTTACTGGGGGATTCAATAAGGCAGATATAGGTGTCAGGGAATGATACCGGAGGCCGCTGAGTTACATGGATCATTTGTCCACTCTAAGGACAGCACTCGAGTCCTGTTTGGTTTATTTTGACAAAATATCTTTAGGACACAATGTGTCAATGTCATTTTCTGACATTATAATAAAATGGCAACGATGGCTACCTTGATCTGTGATGTGCCCCAACTCAGAACAGTGACAGACGAGACATCGTTTTCCCCCTCGCTGGCTCCGCCTACGTGCCTATGTAACTTACACGTAGACTTGACACCACTGTTGTTTTTCAAAAACAAGGAAGGGTAGAGGTGTACGCGTATACCTCTACCAAAATTGTATTCGTATCTGCGGATATCTCAGCCCAGATATTATTTTGGCCAGGCGCAAAGAGAGACTTAATTAGTAGTGCCTTGATCTGTTAAATAAGCTTAATGTTGTTTTTCTGTGGAATTGCCCTTTAAGAATCCGCTAAATGTTCACATGCACTCAAGAACAGGTACAGTCAGGTCCATAAGTATTTGGCTACAATTGCTACACCGTTCACCCGATATGGACGTAAAAACCTGAAAGTTAAAGTTGAAAGTCTGCACTTTAACCTCATAGTCACTGCTCCATTTAAAATGCAATGTGCTGGAGTACAGAGCCAAAACAACAAAAATTGTGCCACTGTCCAAATACTTATGGACCTGACTGTGTGTCTCAAGACCCGATTCAAATGAGCCAGTTGAAGCTGTACCTCTGAGCCTCTGTATTTGAATGCTAATGATGTGGTGCAGAATAGCTAAAAGCTCCTCCTACCCCGGCTGCGTTTAATTTACTGTGAGGACCAACAGGAAATGAGCCATTGCTGAGTGTAGGGTGCACCTGGTTTGGTACATTTTTGGTACAGCAGGAAAAAATTAAATGCGAGCTAAAAAATGGCTTTTTATTTGTAAAAATGTAATAAATAATGTCTTTCAGGCACATTAAAGCGAAGTCATTAGGGACCTGCATTAAAACAACACTGTAATGGTTCGGTTCGCAGCGTGTGCTAAACCAAAAGTCCCGTACCGAATGGAAGAGGAATGTTTTGTCTAGCCTTGGCCCAATAAGCAGTGATTACTTTCTTTTTGCCCGTTACTGTTTTAGTTACACAGTGGCGCAAGAAAGTGAGAGATCAGCCTGGCACGCCGCTTCTGTTACAGCTTTTGGGGAGAAGCCTGTGTATGAATGCAGGCTTGCTTGTATCTTTTATTATTGTAGAATAAATCTAATCTAATCTAACATAAAGTTCAATCATATGCAAGCTCCAAGGCCATTGGGTACTTTATAGGTACCAAACAATAATGAAAGCCTATAACCCTGGATTTAACGTGGAGCAATACAAAGGCCTACAGACAGGGATGCTATGCCTTGAGTGGTGTTAGGGTAAGCACTATGGCTGCTGCGGTCTGTGCTTCTTGCACCAATGTCATGTAGTCTGCTATCATCTACAAACAGAACTTTATAATAATCCACACTAGGCATAATGATGCTTGTTGCCATCTTCCTTAGAAGATGAATTTGGTCTAGAAAATGCTTCTGAGAAAATATATCTCGCTCAGTCAAATGTATTGAGGTCCAGCAGTGTAGGAAACTCTACACGAAATGACAGGAGACTATTTTCTGCCTAAAGACTTGCTGATCAAACATCAGATTATGTATCGGCACGGCCTCCGCTTGGGCATTCATCTTATTTTATTCCTCATGTCTACCATTGCGATTCAACTGAATGACATCTTCAAAAGACTCTTTGTTCATCCAGCATGTTTGTAATCCACTAAACAACATGATGGCGGCATTTTCTGTTATGTTTCCTTTGATAGCCGGAGGTACATATGACTTATCTTGGGGTGTGCTGGTCATACGTGTCATTGTGTTTTGTTGAACTGGTGCATAGATGGTAAGCCGTAGTAGCAGTTTTCACAGTTCACAGTTGGCTGTAGCATTGTGCTAAACTCAGGGTTACCTACGTGTGCATGTCTGTTATATCCCAAATGCATGAAGAATGTCAGTATGCCTTTAATGAGCCAGTGCACGTACTTTGCGTTACTTGATTTAAGCCGAAACATTACAATGTTCTAGTAGCAACATGGTAGCAAAGGTGAGTTTCTATGTACGTGAATATGAGTTTCTGTGAATGGGCATTCCATCAGAAATCATTGGCTTTCCGACTTCACCCTTAGATTTGAACCAATTTTTTAAATACATGTTAACTAATATGAGAGCGTGTGGTTTGATTAACCTGAAAGACCTTCCCATATTGGACCCCCCACTCTACCGAAAGACACATATCTTCTTCAAGAATAAAATTGACAGTATGGTTTTGTTGTTATTGGAAAGCTTACAAACAAGGTTATCCACAATTTCAATACTCTTGGTCCAAAATAAATAAATATGCAAATAAGGTGATTTTCCTTGGGCTGTTCAACCAAAAACTTTATTTTGATATATTTCTACATACCTGGAGTGCTATCTATCCATCCAGGTAGTTTAGTTTGATATGTTTCTACATACCTGGAGTGCTATCTATCCATCCAGGTAGTTTAGTTAAGAACTCATTAGTTTTGTTGATATCCGCTGCAACTCACCCTGACATCACCCTGATGGAACGAACCTCAACGGGTCCAAAGTTTGTGGTGCACATTCGAAAAAAATCACGGCAACCACTCTTTCCAAATGTAATGACACGGATACTCGCAAATATCCACAGAACTTGTTGTGCACGGTTTTTTAGAAAATGACTTTCTACTGAAGTACGCCAACTATGTCTGTGCAAAGTATCAACCAAAGCACGCCAGTATTCTAGGGAGCGCTGTGTTGACATAAGGGTGTCTTGGTTAAGCCTTTGTTATTCTGTTATTCACTAACTGATAGATGGGATTGTTCTGTGTTGAGGGGTCCTCGGAATATAAAGCCATGCATCTGACATGCATCAAAACAATTGCATTTCAATCAAGAATCATGTTTTCTGGGACATTTTTATTTTATTGATTTCTTCTGCCATTTTGGGAATTGGCTGTAACTCATTGTACTCGTGATTTCTGCTCGTCAGATGTAGCTCTGAAATGAAAAAGAAAGGAATTTTTTTTGTTTTTGTTAGAAAATATGCCAGATTTGCCATAAAAGAATAAGAGATGCCAAAATGGAGGGGTGCAGTGGAGCTTTTACGTTTTCATACTACCTTAGGAGTCACTGTGCATTCTGGGGAATTAAAAAACACACACAAAAGCTTTCAGACAATTCGGCTTAAGAACCAGATATCATAACATTTAGGCCAGTGATTAAAGTAAACTTACATTTTATTTTCTATGTACAGAGTATACAAAAAGGACTACAAAAAATAACTATAAATAAAGTAAAATAAATATTAAACGTGAAATTGTTGATTATTCCGTGCTCCTCTTAGCGGCTGAAAGGTAGCGCAACAGTACAGGAAACCACAGGTGGGAGAACTGATGAGCTGGTGAAGCGTTTAGAAAAAGGTGTTCATTCATCTACTTCCTTGTCTTTTGTAAGCAGCATTTGTCTTTCCACTTGCTCCTTTTAAACTGTTAGTGTTATGACGGTGCAGTTTTTGTTTGAACTGTACAAGGATGCTTGATTTACACTGTTGATAAACTCCTATGTACATTTGATTTAAAGGTGGATGGTAACTCATATAGAGCTGCACCTGCAGTGCAGCTCTTTATAAGAAAACCGCCTGCCAAGAATCTCCAAAGTACTGCACAGTTCTTCTGCCTTTACAGATTTATCATAAATTCCAAGGTCCATTCATTTAGACAGTCCTGTCTGGTGTAGAATTGCTAATCGCTGCAGATTAGGTAGGTATGTTTCCGTAGTTTGCTAAATGAGTCGCCTCATAAAGTCTCTATTTACTGAGGCAAATGGGATGGCAGAGTTTACCTTGAATGGGTGGGGAATTGAATTGTACTGAACACAATGGTTGTGTTTATGTGGCTCTATCATTCTCAGCATTTATAAGGCAGCGGTTTGTGAGTGAGCGGCCAGCGGGATCTCTGTAAATCAGACGCCCGGCCGTCTCCCTTGCGTGATCTCGAGCGGTTTCTCGCCCGATTGCCCTCGACACGTCCCGTTCCTTATTTATTTTGGCTGCACGCAAAAACTGCTGCTCAAGACAAATGTAAATGTGGCAGCGTCGCTCAATTAAACGTTCATCTGGGCTACGGCAGCAGCGCGTGAGATTGATGCTCTTGTTTACGAGGGGTTTGTAGGGGAGTCCGGTTTGGAGCCTCAGTAATCCGGAGTGAGGAGTGGCAGAGGGCTGATATGTTCTGGTATACGGTGCACTGTCTCACCGCCAAATATTTGGATGCCGTTGGGTTCAGGAATCACTGCTGGGGAAAGCCCCTTCCGAATCAGGGTTTTGCCATGGCTAAAAAATATGGGTGGGACGATACACTCAACTCACGATACACGATATTGGTTTCACGATACAATATGGTCACGATATAAAAACTTTTGTTCAGATGAAGACAATGATTAATTGAACAAGATTACTAGTTTATTCCCAAGGCAAAAAATGTACTATTTATGTACAATTTTTACCACAAAGTATGGCTGATCAAGACTGAATGTTTACTTACTCATCATCCCATCATGGGAGGTATGAAACATACATGGAAGCTAGTCTTCTTAAAATAACAGTGCACTATGAAATTAAATTTGAAATACTTTTTAAATTAAAGAATGTCCTCTTAAAACATATTATTTTAAGACTAATGTAAGACAATATAAGCTATTAGGCCTACATGGTAGCCAAAATTGCACTTTCAAAAATACCAACATAAAATTAGACATTGACTGATTGTCGAGTCTAGGATATGGACATGTTGTTCTTCAGGAAAATGAACATATCAACATTTTCAGGCAGTAGCACAGATCTTTGAGCATTTACAATGTCCCCCGCAGTGGAGAACACTCGCTCACTAGGCACAGAGGTAGCTTAGCTATCCTGCTTTCATGGCTACAAACTAATGCTTTGGGTTTCATCTGATTTTACTCGATAAATGTCTTTGCTTTCATGATATGCGTGTCTTAATGTCAAATGCATTGTGAAAATATAGTTTTGAAGCATTTAAATGTAGCATGACAAGTTAACACTGGAGTTTGTTATGAGACCCAGCTCTATCCTGAAACTTTAACACATAGCTAGCAACTTTGAAGGCGTTTTTCTCAAAAACATGGTTTGATGGCATTCCAAATGTAACGGGTAGTATAAAGGCCAAAATGTGTTTGGGGGTCCGTGCGACTGATTTTGATAGAGCAGGTCACAAATAACGTAACTTTACTTGAGTAATTTTAGAATTATACATTTACAAATTCACACACCCCATTTAAAATAAATAAGCCGACCTGATTCTGTTGCAAGTGTGCAGCTTTCTCAGCTAGCTGGACATAAACAGTATTGTGCTTTCGATGTGCGTGCGTGTTGTGCGTCAAAGTAACTTTACTAACATAAATTGTTGATGGTGCCCTCTTGTGCACAAAGGGTGTGATAGAAGATTAAAATATGTGGTTATGTGAATTTGTGAATTACCAGTAGTCATGCTTGTTTCGCGATACATTTTTACAAGCTCCACGATGCATATAGTCACGTTTTCGTATCATGAAATATTGCGTCACAATATTTTGTCACACCCCTACTAAAAAATCAACATAACTTGAGCTTTCTTTTATTCTGTTCTCATTAGGGATGTTAACAATTAATCGACTATCAATTAATTGCTAATAAGAATTTAATCGATAAGATTTCAAATTAAACGATTAACTGAACAATCTGCGGTCTTGTTTCAAATGTAAAATGTAATCGTGATTGTATTGTATTGCAAAACCTGTGGTGCTGTTTTGAAGTATAACTACTTCGTTAATGTAGCCTACCACCTGAAAAGCGTACATCCAACCGTGCTGCCAGGGCAAAGTGGATCGCGACCTACCATCACCTCAGTGTTGCCAAAGAGGGTGTGTGACGATAGACGAGCGGAGAGTAGGCTATTACTCAGAGGGTATGCAACATGGTTGAAAAGGACATGATGGCAATAAGCACCGTTGACGGTGAGGGATTTCGAGAGCTAATAAACAGGCTGCGCACACGACTCACTCCCGACCACGTAGATATGCTTAAATGTTCTTGAATAAAAATAAGTAGGTCTATCTAGTATGCATATGAGGAGCCTATTCAAAACATAATAGCCTATGTTTTAAGTTGACTGTTCTATGCTAGGTCTACTAGTTTAACTGTCGCCTTTCAATTTCAAGAGCGATTATGTTAATGCTGCAAGTACCTAGCGTAGCAACGGTTTCGCTTGCAATAGATGAGACGGAGCGCAATTTCTTTTCTGTTAAAGTAGCCTATACACGCCTTCATATTCTATTTTTGTTATGCTACAATAATGCCTGTTTCTCAAATGTTACAAAAAATCTTTGATTGAGGAATATAACATGCATTTTGTATTCTGTCTATCATAAGCTATATTTAGCTTATATGTTATCAATTAATCGACGATTGTTTGTTAAGGTTTACAACTATCGATTAAGGAAATTCCTTAAAATTTGCACCCCTAGTTCTCATCCAGCGAAACTAAATAAATGAAACTGAAATGTATAACGCAATATTGGAGTATTTACATTGGCTTCATTTGATGATGGGAATTCTGGACTTTAGCCATTGCAGACGGTAATCTGAATGAGGTCTTGAGGCGATGTCAGAAGAGTGCAGGTGACTCACAGGGCCTCAGGATCCTGATTCCGCTGTATACGTAACCGGGTGGATCCAGTGTTGGCTTCTCTGTTACATCGCTGCAGTCTTAAAGAGTAACTACACCCACTGTCTCAGCCGGTCTCCGCCTACTACACAAGTTTGAAAAATACTTTGTGGGGCGAGCGAGGGAGAGGGGTGGGGGCGGAGGAGGTGTGCCCATTCTCATTAGCATAAATTAATGTACATTGTACAAATGATTTTGTATAACTCGGATCAAACTGTCAAACTAGACATTGCACATCAAATATGAATCAAGATTAAGCAACTGCATCGCCTATTTCTCACCTCAAATATTTTCAGAGACATATTTTAATGTTCCGGTTTAAAAATGTGGAGGCGAAACGAAAGTAACGTAGTGGGTCTAACCAATCAGGTGCCAGCTGTTTCCATTGTGAGTGACAACAATTATCCATATGACGTAGAGGTACCTCCAAAGAGGTACTCTGACATCACGATTGGGGTGTGGGGTGTGGGGTGCAGAAAGGAAATTTCAACCATTAGGGGCAGCTTAACTACCAGTTTCTTATGATATACAATATTATTTCAGAATATAAGTAATATATACAGTATATGTTCTGAAATATAACATTTCAACAGATATCAATTAGACTAGATAAAATAGACTGAGATGTATAAATGAATTTAAAAATAGTTCTTCAGATTGTGCATGAAATTATTAACATATTTTAATTATTTTTATGGGAACATAAACATAAGGGCAATAAAATGCAAATGTTGACATGAGGACGTTCAGCCCATCTGGTCTTGTCATTTTGTGCACTCTTGAGAATATTGAGCCCGGTTTCAAGCCTGGTCTCTAGTAACTCCATGACCTGGCAGCTGTTCCATATATTGACAACTCTGTTTTAAAAATAAATAGATAAATACTATACGATATTAAATATGTGTAATTCCCACACGGACCAGCCAATATGGATCTAAATACCCTCAAATTAAAGCTGTTTTCACTTTCACCTCATATTTATGAAAAAGTATTGGAACAGTGACACAATTTTTGTTGTTTTGGATCTGTACTGCACATTGGATTTGTGCTGGCGTACAGAGCCAAAACAACAACAAAAGTATATATTATACCGGTATTACATTACATACTTACATACTTAACACAATATTTGAATTTAATATTTTGTATTCAATACAAGTTATAAGCCATATATAGCCATAAGCTTTTTTTTTTCAGATTGATCTTAATGATGATGAAGACCATAGACATGTATCTCAAAGAGAACCAGCATAGTAGTCTGAGCCACACCTTAGGAAACACCCCCCTCCCCCACACGCGCACACAGCGCACACGCGCGCACATACACACACAGCGCACACGCGCGCACATACACACACAGCACGTACGCACACGCGCGCGCGCACACACACACACACACACATACACCCGCGCACACATACACACGCGCACACCACACACACACACACACTCACAGCGCACACCGCACACACACACACACACACCGCACACACACAGCGCACACACACACACCGCACACACACACACACCGCACACACACACAGCGCACACACAGCGCGCACACACACAGCACACACACACGCACACGCACACACACACACACACGCGCACACACACACAGCACACGCACGCACGCACGCACAGCACAGAATAAAACAAATACACAAAGGAACATACTGTAGGTGCTGCAGCAATGGTCACACTGTCATGACCACATTTTCTCAAAGTCATAGTTTTCCCCTCTTTTTCTCCTCATTTTACCAAATGCCTGATAATATTTTCATCAGCACGTCATGTCCCCTCATCCAAAGCACATTATGTCAGCCGCTGCTTCTTATCACTCCTAATTCTGCAATTCTGTGCACTTACTCTTTAACCCCTTTGCGCAGATGGCAATTTTGGTCAATTCTCACCTATTTAGGGGGTGCTCTGTTTAAGACTTTATATCTTCAGGTGTGAGCATCAGAGACTGGGCAAATAGCTTAAATGAAACAAGACAGGTGTACCATTTACAATATGAACTACAAATATTTTTCTACTTTCATAATTTAAGTCAAAATAAAAGTCAAAATCTGAGGATGATATGCAGAACTACTAAAGATCTATGATGCAAAATATAGGCAGTGTACCCTGTTGTCCATTAGTGTCTACAAATCTATCCACATGGCTAAATTGTGCACTGCTCTAAATAAATTTTAAAAATTATATATTTAACTACAAATCAACAGTTTTGGCTCATGAACAGTTTTGGCTTACTTTTGCATCATTTTAAAGTGGGAATTACTATATTTTCTTCAGTATAGAGGGGTAGATATCTGTGGGTCCAAAACCCATGGATTGGCCACCAGAGTCCTGACCTTAACCCCATTGAAAGTCTTTGGGATGTGCTGGAGAAGACTTTACGGAGTGGTTCGACTCTCCCTTCATCAATACAAGATCTCGGCCAAAAATGAATGGACGGAAATAAATGTTGTGACATTGCATAAGGTTGTCGAAACAATGCCACGACGAATGTGCACTGTAATCAAAGCTCAAGGCGGTCCAACGAAATATTAGTGTGCCACTTTTTTTTTTTGCCAGGCAGTGTAGCTTTTTACCCTATCTAGTGTCGCATATGGAGATTGCATTTCATAACAACGCATCCCTAACTGCTGTTGCTGGAAGCAAACGCCCCCTCAACTAGTTGCCAGGTTGACTCATACCTCATTAACATTGTCATAATGAAAGACCCTCCACTTTAGCTATATTTGATGACACAAGGTCAGCTGATCCTCTGAGGACACACCCCTAACCCCACCCCCACAAAGTGCACCAAGCGTTGCGGGATATATGATATTGCACTCATCTTTCAAGGAATGGGTGAGCAGGTTCTCAGCCTTTTTCCAGTCCTTCTGAAGAGCATGTGCTGCATTGGGTAACCAGACCCCCCCCCCCCCCCCCGACTTTCACCTTTACAAAAATAGCTGTGAAATAAAAGGCTATTTCAAAAGCTGATTTCGGTCTGAAATGGTCTGTGCTCACTGGCTTACCGGCTCTCCACAGGGCAGGCCCACAGATGTTGCAGGGAATTCATGCATGAGCGAGATTATGTTCTTGGTGAGGCCCCCGGCTTATGGGCCTGTTAGCCTGGTGAGCGGGCGGCCAGCACACGCGAGTGCCGAACAGCGCTTGCCCAGGCCCCAGGACCATGACATACGTGGCCCACAGGAGCCGCAAGCACTTTGACCCTTCCGTTTCTGTCGCTCTGAGGCCAAGCTACTTTCAGCAGCCCATAAGAGCCCCGACCACCTCCGCCACAGTTCGACCAGTCTGTGGGGACCGCTTCTTACTTTTCGACAAGTTATTGGAAAGGCAGGCACTGTGTGTGTTGTGGGTAACACCAGTTACCAACTGTGGCAGGAGGTTCACTGTTTAGTTTCTGAATTCCTGCAATGAAATGATTGCTATCAGAAAAGATACAGTATCCTGCGCTTAATAGGTTGTGCATGGTTATCTTTAATAAGGGTGCATTCTTGCTCCAGCTTCAACAATCCTTCACAGACCGATGTTTATAGGCTGTACAAAATTCTGCTGTTTACAGTGAAATGTCTGTGGAGATAATCTTTGACTGTAATGTGTTGGTATGATTGCTGACATCAAATGATTCACAAGTCACCTCACGCCTTCTTTCTCTGTGATTGTTGTCTTCCAGATCGTTTCCATGACAGCAAGTTTTCCTTTGCCTCACAATGACTCCCAGTCCTAGGTCCTCCTGATAGGCCAGCTGCCCGATATTCCTCCCAGGCTGCGATGACATAGCGGAGGGCCTCTTTCAGAATGGAGAGAAAGAAGCCATGCCCCCGTCTACTGGACTACCTCGTGGTAGTTGGAGCCAGGTGGGCGTTTCATAGTTCAGCAATGTTTGCACATCCAAAAATCATAAATGAATTCATATCAATAAGCGGGTTAGGGCTTGTATGGTTTATCTTTGTAATGTAGATTCAAAAGTGTTTCTAAAACATTGTTCAGCTACCTTCTGATTGGTGAGCCTAATTTCACCTTTCAGATAAACCCTACAGTAGAATTAGCCCAGGTTTGAAACTTATCGCAAATGTATTATAGTTTAATGCATCGCTTTATAGTTATTTCATCTTCTGTGTCTGTATTTCTGTGCCTGTGCCTCTGTTTCTACCACTAACGGTTTGTGTAGTTAAGCTGAAAGGGTCATAACTGTGTGGTAATTCTATATTACACCACTTAGGGAACTTGTAAAAGCTTTCACAGAAATTACGGGATTGACACAGTGATTAAACTGCCTCAAGGCAAACTAATTCTAGGCAGTAGTTTAGTGCACCATTTTGTGCATCTTCTGTCACATCTTATCCGGAGGCGGACCTCGATATAACCAATAACATTCATGAGCTATTCATTGAACACTGACGTGAATTATACTGGTGATAAGTTTTAAATTATTTGTTGGAAGTCTTTTGTTACTTGGTGCCCATGGGTAGGTTTCAGTTGTAAAGTAAAGAAATGTTTGTACAAGTTGCAAAATAGGAAATGGCTCAAATATTTATCAATTTATTGTAATATAATTGAACAGTATAAACCTAGCATTTATTTCACATAATTGAACCAAATCCATCATGGTCACACATTCTGAAATATATTGAAATAAGGAGAAAATGTCAGCGTACTTTGGGGCGGGTCGGGACGAGCTGAAAATCATTGGCACAGTTTGACGGCACTATGAAGTCGTGCCTTGAGGATTGTTTTTCATATTAACTTGTTTTAGCAATGTGAACTAACATTTAGCAATATGAACTAATTGATTTAAAAGTAAAAAAATGTTGTCCATGCTTCCACAAACTTATTTGTTTAGCTGTTGCACAGATGTGCAAAACTGTGACGACAAGTCATTCAATTTGATAGCAATAGTTAATCCGATGTTCAGCATTAAAGACAGTAAAGCAAATAGCAATGCGGCACGACTGAAGTGATGTTATTTTATCTGATTCTATGGGAAGATCAAAGGCAGGTCCAAAGATGCAATAGTGAGACTGAAGACTGGCACTGAGCTGTTACTGTGCTGGATTGTTGGCTGATGAGGTGCTACACCCTCCCCCCTCCCCCCTCCCCCAACAGGCTGCCCAGCAGTGACAGCGTGGCTCAGACCCCACAGCTGCTCCGCCGCTACCCCCTGGAGGACCAGCGGGACTTCCCGCTGCCGCCGGACGTGGTGTTCTTCTGCCAGCCCGAGGGGTGCCTGAGCGTGAGGCAGAAACGCATGAGCCTTCGCGATGACACCTCCTTCGTCTTCACGCTCACCGACAAGGACTCGGGCATCACGCGCTTCGGCATCTGCGTCAACTTCTACCGCTCCTTCCAGAGGCGCCTGGGCAAGCCTGAGCGCGGAGAAGGCCACCGGAGCCGCGACAAGGAGAGGTCCCCGAAGGTGCCCCCGCTCCCCCGGGGCTCGGAGCAGGTCGCCGGGGGCGACGCGTCGGACGGGGCGGGGCCCGAGGAGGCCGGCAGCGAGAGCTCCGGTAGTGGCTCGTCCCTGCTGCTCCCCGGCGCTGACCCCGCTACCGACGGAGGCAGGTCACCGCGGGCCCAACGGAGTCCGAAGCTGACCCCCAGGAACCGCAACAGCACCCTGACTTCCCTCTGCATTCTCAGCCACTACCCCTTCTTCTCCACCTTCCGGGAGTGCTTGTACATCCTGAAGAGGCTGGTGGACTGCTGCAGCGAGAGGCTCACCCAGAAGGCCGGCATCCCCAAGGGCATTCAGAGGTGAGTCCCGCTGCTGTCGGAAGAAGATGCCCTTAAGTGCTGGTTAAGGATTAGTTGGGTGTTGTAATTGTCAAGATCATAGAGTTAAAATTATGATCTGGGTTGGGATCCAAGCAATTAAGGGCAATGGCTGCTCTTGGAAAAATCGTAGGTTACAGGGCCTGGGTTGATCTATGTGTGTACTAGTGTGCCCTGTGCTTGTACCATGGTGAAGAGCTTCATGTATAATTTATCTGCTTGGCTTTTCTTCTCTGTACTCTCCTTCATTGTTGTCTCTTTCCTTGTGGCCATGGCGACGGCGCCAAGATTTTGCTCAACTCAGATATTAATTTCTCCTGCAACCAAACTATGAGCGCAAACAACAAACTCTGCCGAATACGGAGTTTGAGTGTCACTACTGTCCCTTAGCAAGTCTATTTAACAAGCACCCCCACCCAGTCTCGCCTGCATCTATACTGTACCACCGCGGCAGCCCTGTACTTTTTCTTTAACGTGTACCTTTCAAAATGTTCTTACTTCACGGAAAATTGGTAAAACATGACTGAGCCACCTATGAATGCTGACACTGCAGTATGTGAAATGCACTCAATGTGAAAATAACAATATCAAACGTATGGCACAAGCCTGTGGTGAAACTACAGTACATATTTGAATCACAAGCAGTAATACTTGCATATCATGGAGGAAAATCTCCATGTTTGAAGGCATATTCTCTGATAGAATCAATACTATGGCATCTTCTGACCCACTCCAAAAATCCATGTAAGCAAGGCGAGGATTGGTCTAGC